>JALDNG010000352.1:162500-378475 GCA_024349245.1 Neodontobutis hainanensis | reverse complement strand
AGAGGGATTTCAGGAAGCATTTTAGACAGAAGAAAGAAATACCAAATTTGTCACAAGAAAAACAAGAGGCCCTACTGGACCTAGCACATAATAAATACATAGTAGTAAAGCCTGCTGACAAAGGCAGTGCAGTTGTCATCATGAGCAGAGACCAGTACATACAGGAGGTGAACAGACAATTAGAGGATAGCGAACCCATTTATTTACAGACAGTACCCACAGTTCATAAAATTATTGATACCTTGTACAATAAGAAATTCATTAATGCCAAACAGAGAACATATCTAAAAGGAGAATTTGATGCTAGGCCAAGGAGATTTTACATCCTTCCAAAAATACACAAAGATCCACAGAAGTGGACGGTTCCTTTCGAGATTCCACCGGGACGACCTATTGTGTCAGATTGTGGCAGTGAAACATACCAAACAATACAATTGAATATTATTTGAATCCCTTATCTAATAAACATCCTTCATATATCAAAGATACTTAACATTTTGTCAGCCTAATCAAAATCTTAAAAATACCAGTACATTCTTTCTTCTTTTCCATAGATGTGGACTTTTTTACACCAACATTGACATAACAGCAGGACTTCAGACCATTAAAAACGCCTTTCAGAAATACCCAGACAAAACTCTCACTCAGACTGCTGATGGAGCAACAACCTGACTGCTTAGAGCCGCTGTTGTCTATCTTTGCTTTAGTGTGCCAGACTTGATAAAGACCAGAACACTGGTCGAAACGTTGTCACGGCACACATTATTTTTACATTTTCACATTTTTACACATTTTGGATTTTTTATTTTTATTTTTTATTTTCTAGTTTTAAATACAAACATATTTTATTTCACACAAAAAAATAATAATTTCATACTTACCTTACTTACCTTACAATATAAAAATATGGAGTATGACTGGACCGTTGTCCGCCGAGGCAGACACCGAGAGCGGGTCAACGGGACACGAACCCTGGGGTATAGTAGCCGGGGAGGGCCAGTGCACCACCGATCTCCCCAGGGAGACGGGACTTCTTTCCTCGCCCTAACCCTAACCTCTTCCTAACTCTAACCCTAACCAGAGACTTTACATTTACATTTACATTTATTCATTTAGCTGATGCTTTTATCCAAAGCTTACAGAGCTTACAATGACTTACATTGTTCTACAGTAATTACCAGTGTTACAGTCACTGGAGGCAAGGTGGGTTAAGTGTCTTGCCCAAAGACACAACGACAGTATGAACTGTGGGGAGAGTGGGAATCGAACTGCCTACCTTCCGGTTGAAGGACGACCTCTCTACCCACTGAGCTACTGCCGCCCACATTACAGGACAATAATTCATGACAGACCTTTTAAATTAAAATAATATCATAAAATCGGATGGAAATATTATAAACAAATATAAATATAAATAAATACAATGATAGGGTTGATTACAAAGATTAAAAACACTAAAAACTACTTAAAAACGCTAAAAACTACATAAATACATTAAAAAACAGCAAAAAAATTTAAAGAAAAACAGTATAAATAGGTTAAAAAACATCATAAAAAGTTCAAAAACATCATTAAAAAATTAAAAAACAGCATATAAAATATTAAAAAGCTTAAGATATTATACAAAAAGAGGCTAAAAATCATAAATTCATAGGGGAGTGTAGTTTAAGTTAATTAAAAAAGTTGTATAAGCTTTAATAATTCAACTTGGTTTCAAGGGTTGATTTTTAGGAGATTAAGTTTATTATTTCCTAAGCATTATAATTAATTTGGTGTTCAGTGTAGATTTTTAGGATACTAGTTTTGCTATTTTTGTTACTTTTCAAGGTTGATACAATGTAGTTTGGCAATATGCCTGTGTCATCACTGTTACTCATGTATACTATGTTTTTTTATATTTCTACTTACACCAAAAATCTAAAACTTCACATGTTAGTTCTATGAGCCTTATAATTCATTTGAATATCAAGTTCTGATTTTTTTGGAGGCTCTATTTTTGTTAAATCCTTAAGTTTTGTTTTTGCTACTTGGCAGCATGCTGGAAATTCCGACATCGGATTTCAGGGGGCGGAGCTTCGGCACAGGCTGCTTCATTTTGCTCCTAGACAGCAACCAGAGCACTACTCTGTGACAGCAAGCAGCTACTAGCCAAAGCAAAACTTTTTTAGTGTGCAAGACCTGAAGAAGGCTAACCACGAGCCGAAACTTGGTCTTTTTTGCGCACTATTTTGATTTTAAATATATTATATTATTAACAAAAACAAAAAAACATAATCATTACAATTACAAAAACAATTGGCAAACATTTCTACTTATCAATTGATATGGTGAATGACTGGCCCAGAGGCCGCCGGGACTCGCGGCCCTGGGACACAAACTTGGGGGGAGGGAAGCTGAGGGAGGGCCCGTGCAACCGTCTTCCCACTGGGGAGACACCCCTCTGTCTCCTTCGGGAGACAGGGCCACAACCCCCGCCCTAACCACTGTGCAAGTCCTCTCAGTCCCCATCAGGCAGTGTCCAAGAACTGAAGAAGACAAAAAAAAAGGTTGAAAAATTAT
Organism: Neodontobutis hainanensis; assembly: GCA_024349245.1. NCBI lineage: Eukaryota > Metazoa > Chordata > Actinopteri > Gobiiformes > Odontobutidae > Neodontobutis > Neodontobutis hainanensis. The sequence goes on along the minus strand of JALDNG010000352.1, from coordinate 375,916 downwards.
CCAAGTGCACTGTCCCATCTGCATGCAACCCTAAAAACAGGGGAGAAAAAAATTGTAAAACAAAAAAACACAAAAAATGGAATATACAACTTACCATGGAACTAAGCTGTGACTCACAGACTGATGAAAAGGGCCCGTGCACCTCCTGTCTTGCCCCCTTCACAGGGGACGGACTCCTGTCTTGCCCTCATCACAGGGACAGACTCCTAAGCCCTAACCCTAACTACTAAATGGAACCCTGGCCCTAACCTTAACTAGTGATGATAGAACAAAATGCTTCTGCCTCAATTCGCTCAGGGTGGTCCTTGGTGGAAGAAAAAGCTTCTACAACAAACAAGTTGACCCCTAGTCGAACAAAAATGCTTCTACATTAAATTTATTGAACCACAAAAATCGGACAAGAGTAGGACAAAATGCTTCAACTGTTATGTTCCGGTCAGATAACACAAACGCAGGCACACACGTACAGTTCACAAAAACAGGTTTATTGAAATGATCAACTTATAAATGGCGGGTTCTTCGGGGATAACGAGTTGTAGCAGGGTCCGGACCGGGTTGAGCTGGAGCGAGACGAACTGAAGGACTGGCGAGGTTCAGGGATGACCGAGGTGGAGCGGGAACCGGACTGGAGGTAGGACGGGAAGGATCTGAGGTGAACAGAGGAAAACAGGTAAGTACATACATAGATCAAACTCTTAGAACGCGAGACGTATTACTAACTGTAGTCAGTATTACAATCTGGCGTCGAGGAGCAGGCTGCGGTGCTTCTTATTCCCTCTTGATTATTCACTCGGATCAGCTGGGCTTGCCCCGCCGGCGCTCCCGCACACCTGTCTCCTCTCTGCGAATCAGTAGGGGTGGGGGAGCCCGGCACGGAGTCCGCGGCCAACTGTGCCGAGTCCTGATCCACCGTGACATCAACAAATACATTTTTTATTGTGGAAATTTGGGTGAAGGGCATTGGATTTTTTATGGACATATGAGGGTATCAGCAACACGTTAAAACATGTAACAAAAAAATTGTCTCCGCCTGATAGTGAGTATAAAAGGTTTTTTCTTGAACATAACCCTAACACACTCACTACACTACACACACTACACACAGACCCACACTACACACACACCCATACACACACAAACACACATACTACACACACACACAAAGAAATTTGTGCTTTTATTTCGACTTTAGAATCTAAACATTTGCAACAAAAAGTACAGTAGCTCAAAGTTCCTCAGGAGAATTCAAGATGGCCAAATGTTGTTTAAGAGACAGTTACTTTCTCAAAATTTAGTTGCTCATTATGATAAAAGTGATTTTTGAGAACAGTGGTGTTTGTTTTATGACTTTATGAGCCTCATGTTGAGTTCAGGTTGTTTATTAACACATCTGTAGGAACACAACTGTGATTCAGACATTTGGATTAGACTGTTTGAATCACATTATGACTAAACCAGAAGTAATAAAGCATTCAAGTAAAAGGCACTGGGTTAAAACGTCCCACAATCCTTGGCAATGTTCCTTAAAGTTAAACAAAACGTGAGATGACATTAGTGAGATACAGAGATGATGGTGAAAACAGGAAATGTCCGAAACCTGAGCGCAGTGATTGTGCAAAGGTCTCACTGAATCACTGAGCAGTTTTTGTTACTCATATCTGCAGTTTAGGTCTGGACCTGTTCAAACTTTGAGTAAAAACTGAGATAATGAGTCACGCAACAAAGACACAACATGTTTATCTCAGAAAAAATGTTTTTGGTTACAATCTGGTCACAACTTGTTTCTGCAGCTGAGACCCACCTTTTAGTCGTGTTTTAGTCAAGACCACACTGACCGAGCCCAAGATGAGTCTGAGACCCGAGAGAGAGACCAAGACAAGAATTTTGAGGTCCGAGACTGTGTTCTTTGAAGACCGTGTCAAGACAAGACCATGTCAAGAGCAAATCAAGACCATTGGTAGGTACAAGGAAAACATCTAAACAGTCCAGTCTTTGACCAGGTCCAGACTCATGGAGGTCATTGTTTTGTGAAGGAGACAGATTTTTTTATTAAATAAAAAAAAGATTAAGTGAACCACAAAAAGAGACCAATATGTAATTTGTGGTCTTGGTTGGTCTTGGTCTTGTAACTGTAAATCTGGAGGCATAAGATGACAAACACACTCCCACACTTCTCTTTTCTACAGACAGTGAGCGCCTACATTTGCCCTTAAGGGACATTCTGTCTGTAGGAGGAACTGGCCCTGCAGGCAGAAGATGGCTATGACAAGAGATTTATACTGCTTTTTGGATCATGTTACTGAAAGACTCCAGAGTCTTTTTGATTTAGAAAAAACATGAAAATAAAGTGTCATGGTGGCACTCCTCACAGCAAGAAGGTTCTGGGATCAATTCCCTTCCAGGGCAGGGCTTTTCAGTGTTGAGTTTGCAAGTTCTCCCTGTGCCTCGTAGGTCGCACACGCACACACACAAAGGATCAGGGCTCACCTGCAAAAGTTTGTAAACTCAGTGGGACTTTCCTGGATAAATAAAGGTTAAATAAAAAAAACAATAAAGTCAAAAGGTGGTTGTAGTTCACAAAATCACCACTAGATGGTAGTAAAGGTGAAATCGACAGGTATTTAAAGAGTCTGTTTTTAGTTTATTATAACATGACTCTGTATTAATGTTATTTTGTGAGAACATTTCTGATCCAAATCCACTAAACTGTGGATTATCCCTGTTTTTTCTCATTGTTACGGTTCTCTTCACACTGTGACAGTTTGAGCAACGGATTCCCCTTCAGCAGCGTCTCACATGTCTCCGAGACCCGCCTTTTGTCTTTAACACCGTCATACCGGTTCCACCACAGCAGGCTCACGTGGCTCAGTAATGAACACGTCGCTCACCTCACATGAACTGTAGCAGTGTTTTAGAACCAAGAAGACACAGGTTTTTAGAGACTTTAGCAGACTTTGTTTGTGGGCTTCTCGGAAGAATATTGATGTTCCTAGTTCTCAGAATCAAGTATTTTCATTAAAATGAGCTCAGATAAAACAAGCGTATAAAACTTTTTCTGCAGTAATCACCATGCTTAAATGAGTTGGACGTTACACACAAGCTTTTGGGGTCCATAAATATTAGTTTGTTACTCACTGTGCATAAAGGAACATTTATTTGATGCACTATTTAAACCCCAAACTAAGTGCTCCCCAACATGCACAATAACAAACCACAAAGTGACAAAAGAAACATGGGCAAAGTCTCTCACAAGTGCAGCACAGAAATAACCTCAACGCCAGTAAAACCAGTTAGTTTGTCATCCATCGATAAAACAACATTAATATAACAAGTGTTACTTCAGAATACAAAGGTAATACAAACCACAAAGCTAGCTTGACCAAAACACGAGACAGAAGCAAGCTAAACTGGAAACAAAACCAACAAACAAACAAAAAAGTAAAACAGAAACAATAGCAGTTATTTCTGCAAAAACAGGAATGCTCATGTTCATACTGTTACTTCTAAAACTAATATAAAACTGTTAAATGTATATGTTTTATTGCACGCTCTCCCTAGAACGTCACATAAATTTCTTCTTCTATTATTTTTCCAAATCGTTACAGTTCTATACATCACAGATCTGCTTCAGTTCTGGTATTAGTCGAACTAAATGTCAATGAGTACGTGTCCGGACGAATAATTTCTCACATAATGGAACTATGACAGTATAAACAAGCTGTACCTGGTCGTTTAAAGCTGAGCCTTGGACGATGAGAGGTGACCCTCATCGTAACCCTAACCCTCAACTACATCATTCTTTCTAAGTATTACTTTTAAAAGTCACACATACTTGGAAACCTCTCAACTATTGGAAACACACAATAAACAGAGATAAACTCGAGCAACTCTAGATAAAAATGTAGGTAAAATGTTACTTAAATCAGAGAGCAGCCTGTTCTCACTGAAGGAAGTGGTTTGTTTCAGGGACTGACTACAATTAAAGGCAGGTTTGAACAGGAAGGAGAGAAATTAACCACTTTGGACTGAAGCCAAGAACACAAGACTGACCTGCACAGACAGCTCAGGTCAAGTCCAGACCCAGACCAAGTTCCAGTCCAACTCTGTCAAAAACCTCGGCTCAGTTTAGTTTTGGATTTAGTCATGTATTTAATTCCTGAAAATGACACAAACAAGTTTTATTTACAAATCTTTTTATTGAATTTCAACATTTTACTCAACAAACAAAAAAAATAAAATAAACCCTTGTTCTTATCTTTATTAGCTCATATATCTTCTCATACAAACACACTGAGTATCAAAACCAGGTAAAAATTTAAACATCCATTTGCAAAAAATCATCTAAAATCCCATTATTAAAAAAAAAAGAAAAAAAAGAAGAAAAGAAAACAAAGAAATAGAAAATATCAACATTATAATAAAAACAGACAAATATGTACAGTCTTCTGTCGAACTTTTGTGACGTATTTACAAAAAGGCCAGAGAACTTAATCCACAAGTCGTCAAATTAACACAGAGCTAAACCAATGGGGCGCGTTTTCTTTTAAAGATTTAAAGGTCCACTTTTGTGCTCATGTATATCAGTTTAGTCTTTAAGCCCCTCCCCCTGAGTGCATGAGGCTTTCAGGTAGCCTCTCTCTGTATATACTCTAGTCTCTTAAACTGTAAACTGGTTTTGGTGATAAATAAATAAATTAAATTCTTCAAAATAATTCTACTTGATTTGTTTTTAGACAACAAAATGTCCATTTAGGGATACCTGAGCTATATCAAATCAGGGGAGTGAGATTTGGAAATGCAGTCAGTACTTTTGCTACATGATGCTCCAAAAAAGTTACACACTGCACCTTTAACCAACCAAATATTAAAATGTATATATCAAACAAGAATTATCAAAAATGTCTTCTTTATGTATTTAGTCAAGAGTATTTAGTCAAGAGTCACTTAACAAAGTGATTAACAAACGCAATTCTGGTTTGGATTTGAAGGGGAACACACTCAGTTTTAGAGCTTCAAAAACTGGGTTCATTATGTTCTTTATGAGGCATTTCAGGATCTGAACATGTGTGGATGCCTCACCCACTGAAGAAAACCAAAGAACAACAAACACAACAGTGGACTTTTAACAATTGTATTGTATTGTATTGATTTGTATTTTAAGTTACATCCTGTTTTCTCTAAAAGAAATGCTTTAAACACAAATTAGTTCATAATTCATCACAAATGTTTGGCTTTTTTCCCTGTGACTGGCAGATCCAAGAGTCTTAATGAGTGCCCAAGATGTCAAACTATAAGTCACTATAAACGTCATCCTTTCACAAAGTACGCCTCTTGTTCTTTAAACAATTGGCTTGTTGCGTAACACGAGCCCCACCCATTTCTCTTTCTTCACTCGAGTGCTGAGCAAATAAACTTGTCAAAAGACGCTCGTAACTCCAGCAACAGGTACAAACATTGGCAAACAGCAGTGTTCTTAAAAACCCAAGTTATTATTACTATTATTATTAACTTTTCCATGAACCGCTTTCATTAATTAGGGAAGTTCATCATAGGTTTACATCAGATTTGTGGGCTGTGATGCTGTTTTACAAGGAGTTTTTTAACCCTATTTCCCAAGAATGGGGTTTGTATTCAGAGAAAATGATTGATGATTATTTTGCTTAGAAATAATAAAATATCATGCTTTTAAACAGAACGTGAACATCATTTATGGGAAATAGAGCTTGGAGTATCATTAAAATTTGATATAAAAAGTCAAGTATAAATCATCAGTACATTCATTAAATTTCTCAGACAAACAAATGCACATATTATTAAGAGTATTTACACGGCCTTTGTATGTGCCTGCTGCAGCCCCACAGCAGTGGAAAGGGAGAGTCCATAGACAGGTTTCCAGTGATTTTTTTTGAGTTCTGAAGGTGAGCAGAATGGGAATGGTTGGGTTGGATTTGTAAATCTGGTTCTAACTCATCTCTGGGCTTAAGATGAAGTGTACATTTGTCTTGCACAGCCATGCTCAAAACGTGATTAGGCTATTTATCCAGACCTCAATTTTAGTCCAAGTAACATGCAATGGAAAAAAAAGGGTGAACTATTGGGTTCACTATCATCTACCTTTTCCCTTTTTACGCCAATAGAGAACAAAAAGTGGCAGTGGAGTCAGTTTAAAAGTATATCGGTCTCAAAGTGGCTGCTTTTCTTGTCATTTGTTTGTTTCTTTTCGTCTACTTCTGATCAGGAAACCCTGGAGCTGGGCAGAGACCTTGTCCAGCTCCAGTCCCACTAAGCTGTGCACATGCAAGAATAGCTTCACGAAAGCCGTACATACCTCAAATTTACTCAAAAAATCTGAGATGTCCACCAGAGTTTTTGAGCTCCTAAATATGCAATACATTTAAACCTGCAGTATGTGACTTTTCTATTTTAGTTGAGGAAAGTTGTTAGATATTTAAAAAAGATGTTGTATTGGCTTGAAACGGGGTTGGGGAAGGAGTTTTAGCTAAAAAAAAAACAGTGCTTGATGAATTAACAGGACCAGGTTTATTGTCTCCAAAGCAAACAAGATTGAGTATACTTTTGAAGGGGCTTGGTAAGAAAGGCAGTAGCACAGGCATGGTTGTTCTGTCGGGTGTTTGTTTGTATTCGACTGTGCTGGGGCATTAGTTCTGGTGCCGCTTCATGTGCAGGGCCAGGTGGTCGGAGCGGGAGAAGCAGCGGCTGCAGGCAACGCATTTGAACGGTTTGGCCCCAGTGTGTTTTCGGTAATGTCGGGTCAGCTCGTCCGACCGAGCAAAGCGCCAGTCGCAGTTCTCCCAGTTGCAGCGGTACGGCTTCTCTCCTGGAAAATAGAACAGAAAACACAAACGCTTTAATGGGTTTAAAATAGTCTATAGGGTTTTCAGAGAGAGAAAATATCAGTTTAATCCTTGTTTAGTTTGACTTTCTAAAGGTCTTGTTCTCAAACATAGAAAGGTTTCTGGACTTTAAATCATGATTGACGCAGATCTTTTTTTTTTTTTACCTTGTTTTTGTGATTGGACAAAATCCTACTAAACACCTTGAGTCTGGCCTTGGTTTAAGACTGGACATTGGACTTTAAAACAGTCCCCTGGGTTCTCTTCCAATGCATCATACACCGGTTTTGGTCTGGATGGCTGGGTAGGCCTAGTTTAGTCCTGTTTGAGTCATGGCTGGTCTAGTCTACATTTAGTCTTTGGAATAGAACTTGGTTTATTTTGTCCTGGACTGGAAGACAGATTAAGAGTGTCTTTGGAATGAATGGCAGTCCCAGGTCCTTGGTCTTGGCTAGTGTAGTCTTGACAACAATACTACTTGGTTTAATCGTGCTGTATCCACTCAGACCCATTCCCTTCACTGAGTGGTAGTTCTCCCTTTGACTGGCAACAGTTTCCACTATGTAAAAATCTTGTTAAACCAATCATAGTGGTTTAACTAAAATGGGGCGGGCTTTATGCAATGCGTCATTTTTCTGATTGGTTGTATGTTTATCTATTTGTGTCCAGAGGCAGTGACCGTTGTTACTGCATCCTGAAAACCCACCTCGAACCCAGAGAGACCAGACTAATGCTTTGTGCAGAATAGAAAATTTAAATTAGTTTATATCTTTGCTTTGTCATTGATTCTTTTGTACAAATGATTTTCAAGCTTCAACAGGTTAATATTACGTGTAAAGTACAGCAACATTGAACACAAGCCAATGTAGGAATGTAGTCGAGCAGAAAGTACATACATTTCCTCCAAGAAGAATGAAAAATAAATATCTGTAAAAATGAAAAGCTGAATCAAAGCCTAGTCAGTGTAAACAGACAGAAGCAACTCCACCTAAACGTTGACATTTTTCCACAACAAAATGCTGCCAAACCACGAGCTAATCTTCAACGAGAGGCAGCCACACTCCAACAGATCGGTATGTCCACAACAACGCCAACGCTCAAACCTTATCTCAGTCTCTGCATCAATGAGAACAGAGCAAACAATCGCAGCGTTCAAAAGGCAAAAATACACTTGTTAAAAAAAAAAAAAAAGGCATGTAGAACAGATGCTTTGTGGTGGGTTTGAAGAATATTGACAAAACTCCTATGAGTCTTATTCTGGTTAGGTTTAGAAAAGAACCTAGTTTGATTAGGCGGCATTACCAGGTTGAAGTTTCAGATGGGAAAGTCTGATTAAGTGAACAGCTGACTTAAGTATTCAATTTAGAGTGTGTGCCCAGTTGCAATAACAAGGTTTACTTTTAACCATGTTTTTAATTAAACTTCATTAAAATCCTTTTTGGAGGAGGTTTAACTTTTAAACAGCTGTGTGTTTAAGATACTTTCTGCAAAAAATGTTTTTATTATTATTATTATTATTATTATTATTATAATAGTGCTGCTAAGTGTCCCTTCACATCTTTAAACACGAGGCTGCTCCAGTAGCGGGCGCTCTGAAGAATCAGACCACCTTTTTGAAACTTACATTTACTCCTCAATAAAATGCTTGAATTAATTAATTAAGTTATACTTTATTCAAAATTGTTAAAAAAAATTGTTCTCTGCATGTAACCCCTCCCTTTGAGAGTTGCTGGGGAAACCTTTTCAGGAGCAGAGGGCAGCTGCTGAACCCTGTCTGGAGACAGTTGTCTGCATGTTTCTCTTGGTTGGTGGGAAACAAAATACTGGGAGAACATGCAAACTCCACAGAAAAACCAGGGCCCAGACCTAGGATCAAAAATTTTTTTTTTTTTTTTTTTAACAGATGAAAAGCTAATTCAGCTAAAAGCTAAATCTGGTGAAATGTAACTTTGCTCAGCTGTAAACCTGGCTAGTCCTGGTTTAGTCCTGGTTATGTTCATACAGTAGCCTTATTCAAAGTGCAAGCATTTTCTGATTTTGTTGTTGTCCGTTGCTCATTAGCAGTGAACCTTCTTTAAGCCGATTAGATAAAGCTCTAGTGCCATCCATCAATGAGTGGCAGCCGTTTGCACCAGGGCCAAAAAGTCTTGGCCCTGGTGCTGTAGACTCTCTCGTCTACAGCTCACCTTTGACTCGTCTCCCTTTTTTAAGATCAGTGTGAATATCTCTTTAGAAAAGCGCAGGTGTGTTTGTCTTGTCTCTACAGCCGCCGCGTTTAGGTCAAAGCTACTCTTGGTGCTTTTATCCTACAGCATTAGCAAACAGCGAACTGCAATACGACTCAGTGACAGAGCAAACACTCAAGTGGCTTTATGTCACTTCAGTGAGCTGTGATTGGTCACAAACATTTAAACGCTGCATCTGACCTAATAAGGGTTCTGAGTTTGTGAAAACAGCTCAACAAAGAGTGAACTAAAGAAAGACATTTGTCCAAACCCTGTGCAGCTTGAAACCATCAGTCACTTTGACAAGCTTTGGGCATGGCAGAGCCTCATGTATTAAAATCTAAATCTACAGGACGCTTTAGTGGGGCTCCTCAAAGCTGTTGTGATGCACATTTAACAAGGCTTAAGCCAACATTTCTCCAGTTTTGTCATAGTTTAGTTCTGTTTTTGTTGCAGTTTTGTTTTTTAAGGCTTTGTTTTGAGTTGTGATTATGTCCCAGACACTTTTTATTGTGTTAATAGATGCATTCGTGATAAGTCAGGCCTGCACATATTTGATCGATCACAAGAGGACAATTGAATGTGTGCAGGCCTGGCTCATCTCAAACACACTCATTGACTCAAACCAGGTCTAAAGCAGAACAAACCAAAAAAAAATGCTCTCATTGGTCAGTACAGCTTGACAACAAGAACTTTGCAACGGTCAGGTCAATAAACTGTGTTGAATACATGTTTTTACATAAAAATCAGCAAAAAACAAAAAAAAAAACATAAACAAAGCAAAGGAAGGCAACATGAAACAGGGATAAATATTGGCTTTCATCACACAATGTTTAACGAGTACGAGATAATTGTCGTTCTGATGCTTAAGTTGGAGCTGAAAGTTTACGGTCTCTCTAAAGTTCAGTTTGGTGGAATGTATTAGTATTTTGAAGGAAACATTGATCCGGTTTTATTTGTTTAATAAAAGAGAAGCAGTAGAGGCCCTTCTAATGCTGTCGGAGGAGAGTGGCTCTGAGACAGGGATGAAAAATAAATAAAAATTCAGGGAGTGCCTCTTTAAATAAAATTAAAAAAAAAATAGCAAGACCTGTGCTTCCAACGAGATGCTACTTATTTTATGGTGTCCATGAGAAAGCTCGTTCTATTCTGTCCAGCTCCACTTTTGCCGTTTGCTCTTTTTCCTCCAGGAACACACTTAATTTGCTCAATTCTTGAACTGGCTGCACTTGGTTTTTAAAGCACATTTTTTTTTAGTTCTATTCTCTATTTTTATGGTTTGATGAACTATATTTTAAAGCACGCAATGTCTTGTTGGTTTTAAAATAATTCTCCCAGCTCATAAATAACTGCACACATTCCTCCTGAGCATATCTGGATTTTAATGACACTTTACGGCCCTTGCTGCAGGTTTTTCCAAGTCTGAAGGTAAACACTGAACACCACTCGAGGGCAACCATAAAACTCTGTGAGTGGACTTTATCAGAGCGGTTAGTGTTTGGAAAGAGGGTTTGTAGTGTTCCCTAATCACACTGATAGCACGCAGCTCTTTACACATGGCTTTTACAAATGCTTACAGCAGCTACGGCTATGGTCAAGTCCTAAAACAAGACCAGTCCAAGTCCAGTCCAAGGTTTAGGCTAAGGTTTAAGTCCCATATTATCAGCATTTAAAAATCTAACTAAAAATGACATGTTATTTACAGACAAGTTTTCATCCCATGTGAACAAATTAAGCAGTTTTGGTCTTGTCTGGACTTGATTTCAAATACAGTCCTATGCCAAAGACCAAAACAAGACTGGAAGCTTTTAAAACAAGTCTGAAGACCAAGACCAGGCCAGTAAAATAATTAAACCAAAGCAGACTTAATCAGTTGTGAAAGAGTTCTAAATGAGTACAAAACATGAATTAAATCAAGACTAAACCAGGTCTGAACCTTGGACTTAATCATTATTAACTAGGACTAAGCCAGGACATAACTAGGGCAACGCTAACACAGAAAGTGGGACAAAACCAGGACTAAAACAAAAACAATAGTATATAACCTTGAGAGACTCCATTTATTTATTTATTTATATATATATATATATATATATATATATATATATATATATATATATATATATATATATATATATATATATATATGCTTTGAACCACAGTCTGTGTTTATAGCACGTGTAATATTCCCCTCACCTTAAGTCCTCTGGCTGCTGTTGCATACCAAACACATGAGTCACAATCTCAGACAGGACTCGGCAAGCCTGGTTTTGCCAGAACATTGCGTCGGTGGAAAGGGGAACAGCACATGAAATCCAAGCTCTTGCATCACCGTGGATTGACTGGACTAAGACTAGACTGGACTCTAGGAGCCGTGTTAGGACACACTCACGCTCAGCACCCCTTCTCTGGTCCTCACTTTCTGCACTAGTGGCCTACCTGGCTTTGTGTTGTTGTACAGCGCTCTTGAGTTTGTTAGAAACACTGACCGGAAAGAACAAGTATGAAGAATGTTAAAAACTACAAAAAACAAAACAACAGTTGTTTGAAGAGATACCTGGGGAAATGGTTGTAGGTGTGCACAAGTTTTCACTTCTGCCTTCTCCTTTTTGAGCAATATTTTCTGAATTGCTCAAAACAAATTAAGAAATTAAATGACTACTACCTTTCAACACTAACTGTCCAATTTCTTTTTTAAGTGAAAACCATCCACTCTTTATTTAAATGAAATTATTTAAATGAAAGATTAAGTCATTAATTACGCAATGGCATCAATGAACCAATTGCTAAGCCCCGCCCTTAAACACTATGAGCCAGTCACATTCCTTACTTCATGAGCTAAGAACTCTTTATAAATGCATTACAAAGTAGTGTTTATTTTATATTTTATGTTAAAACAAAAGTGTGACAAGCTTTTTTGCCCCCATCTGAGAGACACACAGGGCTGTTGTGTATGATTAGAAATCCCAGTCTATGGCATCATTTTAAGCAATTATAATAGCAACATAGGGGTGCACGTGGCAGAGTGGTTAGCACTCTTGCCTCACTCTTGCCTCACAGAAGGTCAAAAGTACGTGTGAAATTTATTTTGCATACTTTGTGAGTTAGAGTGTAAAAGGTTAACCTGTTCCAACATCAACATGCTTTCCTTTTAAGTTTTAGAGAATCCATGGGGACATATTAGCTGTGGTAGATTTATGTTTGTGCCATAGAATGAGTGTAAAGTGTTTCCCAAACACGTCCAGGGTCTGTTGTGTTACTGCACCTCTCCACAGTGAGTCATGAACCCTCATGCATCAGCTCCAAGTCCATTCACCTGTTCACACGCTCTTTGTTTTTAAATGAAGTGGTGCTGTGGCTTTAAACAAATGAGGAAATCTCCTAAACATTGAGCCCAAGTCCCTCGGGACTTCTCTGGTTTCATGTTACAAAAGGGAACCAAGATCGAAACCAGCCTTTTTACCACTGAGTTTGCCCTTGCTTGGTTTGAAAAGCCTCTTAAAGCCGGAGGAACTGGTTTGGCCTCAGTTTAACATCACTTTTTCACTCTTTTATTCTCCAGTTCCTCACTCCACCTCTTTTCACTTTTGTTCAGGCTCTCGAGGGAATCTCTGCAGACAAGTACCAGCATGCATCTGAGAAAACAATTGGATCTAATGCGCCGTCTGTTTATTTCTTATAGTACATTTTATTCCCTTATATATATATATATATATATATATATATATATATATATATATATATATATATATATATATATATATATATATATATATATATATATATATATATATATATATATATATATATATATATATATATATATATATATATATATATATATATATATATATATATATATATATATATATGGGTGTAGCCAAACTGACAGAGGACAATAATAGCTCAAGTCTGAATAATTTAAAGCTGACACAATTACTTTAAGAAATGATTTTGGATATAGCATTTTCATTTTTTCAGACTTACAGAAAATAAGCAGGACTATATTTAATAAACAAGGGCTAATCCAAGGACTACTGTTCCAATTTCCATAAAAATCCTAAGCAATGCAGCTTAAAACCTGCTGAGACTGTGCGCTTGTTTTATGTCTGTCATATCTGTGTTTTTATTGTAAGGCACTATGGGTGCAGCATGAGTCCAAGACACATTTCTAATAAAGTATATTGTATTGTAAAATATAACTAGACCAAGACTGCATGACAAATTTTTGACTGAAATTGCAGCGGAAGCTGAAAATGTTGGATCTAGTTTAAAATATACTGTGTGGTTGTGAAGTAATTGTTATAAATAATTAATTAAGTAGCACAAAATCAAAGCGTAAAGGACAAAGTTTGAAATAACAAAACCAGGAGTAAACATAGGACTAGGACTAGACCAAACGCCAAAACTAAACCAGATCTAAGAGTGAAATGAAGCATAACATGAAATTGAAAAGGATTAGAGTATAGAACCTAGAGGAACCCCGCAACTCCAAAAAGTAAGAAATACAAATGTTTGGTAGAAAGAGTTTTTGCTGTCAATACAGTTAAATATTTGTATGTGTCTCTAGCTCCTCGGCGGTAGCTGTCCATTAGCATCACTAGCTACATGGGCTGTGTGCTTCATTGAAGTGTGATGTGCACAAGTTTCTCACCTGTGTGTGTTCGTTGATGTGCCTTCAAATGAGAGCTCTTTGTGTAAACTTTTTTGCAGTCTGAAAAAAAAAAAAGTTGTGAGACAATTGACAAAATGTACTTAACAAACAACAACGCCTATAAAATAGACACAAGAGGGAGTTCAGTTTGTTACTAGTCTAAGCTTTCTTTGTCTGTGAAGATTCTCTGAAAAAAAGGTTTAAGTAAAAGCATCTGGACTCAGTTTTCAAGGTGAAGATGTTTTGTCTCTAAGAGACTTTTTCAATTCTGAAATTCAGACTCAATTCCGAACTCAAGTTCAGAATTGATAAAGTCTCTTGGAAGTATATGCGAAATGTCTTCACCTTGAAAACTGAGTCCAGATGCTTTTAATTAAACCTTTTCTTCATTAAACCAGTAATAAAACCAGGATTAAAACAAGGCCAAACCATTGGATAAACAAAGATTAAAATAAAATAAAACTATAAACATAAGCCCTCTTTGTTGTTACCCATAATGCCCGATAATTTTGATGTTGCCAACAGTGCGGACCTTGAAAGTTGCAGTAGTGGATCCGCCGTTTCTCTAGCTCAGGGTTGTTCCTGCGGTTGTATTTGGGGCCTGTGAGGATGCCCTGGCCGTGGGTCATAAGCATGGCATGAGGGGACAGTCCGGTGACTTTGGGCGCTCGGTGCTGGTACGGGGGCGGCAGGTGCTGGGCGCTCAGGTTCAGCAGCTCGACCTGGTTCTCGGGACTACCGGGCTGGGAGTTGGGAGGCGACGGGGGCAAGCTGTGGGGACCCGTTTGGGAGGTGTGATGGGCGTGGCTCTGGGACTGGGGCGGGTAGTAGGCGTGGTGCTGTGAGAGGGGCTCTGCTAGCATGTACCCTTCGTTAGCTCCCTGTAAAGGCACTGTTCCAAGGTTTAACATGGTTCGGCCCCCGCTCACAGCTGATTGGTTGCTGCTCAGGTTCATGGAGAGGTCAGAGCTGCTCATTGGTAGATGGTAAACCTGAATCAAAAAAAATCACAAAAGTTATAAATAATAAAAAACCCAGAAATAAACACAAGACAAACCTAAGACTAAACCAAAGGCTTTAAACATGTCAAAACAAAGACTAAACAATATTATAAGACTTTATCAAGAACTAGATTGGGTCTAAACAAGGACGGAACCATGACTAAACTTGGTCTGAACTAGGACTAAAGAGCTGGGACTAATTCGGGACTAAAACCAGGCTGATCCTGGAACAAAACTAGGACCAAAACAACAAATAAACCAGGATTAAGCCCAGCAATAAACCAAAACCACAAAGAGGTTTAGAACAAAATGGTCAACTAAACCAGGATTAAACCTAGGTTTAAACCAGGACTAAACTACAACTAAAGCTAATCCAGACCTCGGACTTGTCACCTGTGGCTGTGGGGCTGGAGGTCCGATCTGGAGTTCGGTCTCTAGACTCTGCGAGCTTGTCCCGGTCTCTTCTGGGCTCAGGTCTGGTTTGATGAATACGCTGTTGCCCGGGACGCTGAAGACTGATGTGAAGTCCGGCAGGGCCTGGGTCTGGTTTTGGTTCTGTGGGGACGAGCAGGGCACCTCGAGACCCGGCTCAGTCTTGATGGTCTTGTTGTGGCGGTACAGTCCGGTCCGGAGGTGCGCGGTGCTGGGCAGGATCACGTTGATGTTGAGGTTGTAGGGCACAATGGGCTTGTCCTCGGAGAAGTACTCGTCCACGACTGATGCGCTCTCTCGACGGTACTTCCTGTCCCCGGACTCAGACACTGGGTTGAAGACCGGACCAGTCTCAGTGAGGTACTTGTCCAGCTCCAACCGAATCTGGACCAAGAGAGAACCACAAAATATTAGCTTTTCTTGCTCACTAAACCAGGACTTAAACATGTGACTAACAAGTAAGTCTCAACCAGGACTAAACCAACAATAATTCAGGGAGAAACAAGGTTAATACTGAATTAAAGCCGGTCTAAACATGGTCAGAACAATCCAAAAGACAATCCTAAATAATGCACCAAACCTAGACTAAACCGTAACTCAACACAAACCTCAAACCTAAATATAAACAGGGTCTAAACCAAAATAATCCAAAACTAAGCAGGGGAATGGGTTAAAATAACACCTAAAGCTAGGATCAAACACAAGACTAAACAAGGATTAAACCAGTTCTAGACCTGAGGGCTTATACTGAGTCAAACTCAGTCACTCTGGAAACATATTAAGGCAGCTGAGTCTGGTCCTGGTTCAGACCTGGTCCAGAGCAGTCTTAAGATCAGGCTTAGCCCAAATATTTCATAAATTACACACTTTTATCACAACTGAAGTGTAAAAGCTATTAATTCCCACTCTCTCCAGTTAATACTGCTGTTGTGTTCTTTGGCAAGACGAAACACAAAGACTCTGTAGGCGCAAAATGTCTCCATTATTATAAAACTTGGTTAATTGTCATACATAGTCTGACTGGAGTTAGCCACAATCCGAGCCTAGAGTCTTTTTTATATAACAGACCCAGAGTTCAATGTTTACACTGAAGCAGCTAGAACGGGTTTTATAAACAGCAGTCAGAAGTCCCTTCAGATAAAAGCTAAAGCAAGGACTAAACCAGTAATAAACCAAAGATTAAACAAGGACCAGACTCAGGACAAGGTCTAAACCAGGACTAAACTAGGTCTAAGCCAGGAGTGATTGAATGAGGGCAGTGAGATAAACTGGTTCTTTTTCTATTGTTCGACTTGTGCAACAAAAACCAACGACTCGTCTCTTTGTTTAGATTCACGGAAAACTGACAATGTTTTTATCTGATCAAAACAATGTGTTACTAAATCTGGTCCCATTCAGACTCTGTCGACCAAATCTCTGTTTTGGTTTTGGTGCAAATGCCAAGACCAAATACAAAAACGTCAGACTGGAATTCCAGCAAGCAAAATACTGAATGGATATAACATATTTGTAAAACAGCAAACGGAAACTTATAAATTTTGGAATATAAATTTCCACTGTTTCTGTTTAACAATTTGGATTTTGGACAAAACTGGGCCTAAAATTGGACTAAATCCAAACTAATCCATAACTAAACCAGGATTAAGCCAGGACTAAAGAGAGACTAAACTAGAACCAGAAACACATAATCTATGCAAAAGTAGGAATAAATGAGGATTAAACTTTAAACTAAATTAGTTAAAAATTAAACTTAAACTTAAATTAAAATCAAAGATTTTAAACATTAAATCTATTATTAAAATAAAATCAGGATTAAATTTAGACAAACTTACGCCTAAAGCAGAAGAAAATGAGGACTAAGATCAGGACTAAAACCAGAACAACATAGAGACCTAGACTAAACTTGAGGGTTGTGGCTGAAGCCGGTTGAACAGCTCAGAGTTAATGCAGATTAAGTTCTGATAAAACCAAACAAATCCAAACTGTATAACTGTTGTTTCTTCTGTTGAATAACACTGGTTATCAACTTTCAACTAAGGTTTAAACCCTAAACCAATGATTAGTGGGCATGTCTGTGCAGTGAGCAGCCAATAGCAATCAACCTGGAGGGAAAAGGAGGGCGGGGCTATTTCTGCAGAAACAGTAAGCAACATGGTCACAGCAGAAAACAGGAGAAAAAGAAAAAGGCTGATTGTATAAGTTTTAAGGCAGTAATTGTAATTGGCTCACTCTGACAATGGCCCAACTTAAAAAACTTATGGCATATATTATATAAACATCACATATTTCATGATGTTTCACACTAAATGTAAATTGTTTTGACATTAAAAAATGTACAATTGTAGAAAAGATTACTCAAAAATATGAAAATAATTAAAAAACAATTTACACATTTTGTAATAAAACCTAGGTGTGACCCAAATTTATATAGTGGCAAAACATAACATTTGAATAGAGAAAAAGCTACTCTGGTTTTGCTCTAAACCAAAATAAACCTGCTCCAGAGCAGGCAGTTACCATGGAGATGAAACCCGCTCAAACCCAAACCACGTTCTTGAGACGGAAAAATCTGAGTTTGCTCAAACCAAACCTGAACTTACCTGGATCTAACCCAAACTGACAGGTTTTTCAACTAAACAGGTCTCAGGTCTAAACTAGGCCAAAACAAGACAAAAACAGGATTAATACCAGAGCTGGACAAAAACTGAAGTGCAACTAAACCAGGATTCAAACCAGGATTTAACCAGAACTAACTAACTAAACTAAACCAAGAATAAAATAGGCCTATACTAAAAAAAAAAAAAAAAAAAAAAAAAAAAAAAAAAAACAATCCAAGAGCCTCAGAGCGAACCGTCCTGGGACAGATGGTCTAACGAAGCGATGGCTAACACCACCTCTTTTTTCTGTTCGAACTGCCTCAGAATCAAGAGCGTTAACAAACAAATACTCAGGACTGTTGTGAGGACGGTCAGAGACAGAATAAACTTTCTGCCACAGTCCAACTGAGGCAGGGACTGTTGGAGCAGCATTGTAGTTACTTCATTCTTAGCTCCTGTTGTCCCTTGTTTTTCCATAGAACTTCATCTCAGCAAACATGCTGATGAGGTAAAACAATAAGGCTGAAATCTCTCCGTCCAAACAATAACCTTAACCATAATCTACAGTAAAAGCCTGAACTATTATCTTCTTTCAGAGCTTCGCTGATACATTATATATATAAAGATATTTACAGAAGTGTAAAAACTATACTGACCACAATAAGCAACCTTGAAGTCTGAGTCAAATCAATAAACTCCAGACTAATTCATTGTAGAACTCCACAACGCTTTAAGGAAAAACCAGTGTTAGTCACTTACTTGTTTGTGTGAGATTTGAATATTTGAATGTCTATGTTTTCAGTGTCCCCAGAACGGCGTCTGTCAAGTTTGGTTGACATCATCTGAAATCAGGGCTGTTTATAGAGAGTTCAGATAGATTTATACAAGATGTTCTGACCTATTCAGTGGTGGAATCCAAATATGTTCAGCTGAAATGTAGACAACACTTTGGTTTCGGTGTCCAGATGCTGTTCTATAACTGTTCTATAAAAAGGCTTTGTTTAAAAAATGTGATTGTTTAACAACACTTAATTGTTTCAGCATGTGCGAGTGAAATTTAAAAACCTTCCATGACACTGACACTTACTTCGACTCTGCTCACAGCTCAATTAAACCCTCTCAGCTGGAGTTCACACTTTGTCTGAGTTTAGAGCACGAGAGAAAACAAAGTACTGCGTCCGCTCGGGCTGATGCTGCTTTCATGTGTCCTTAGTATTTCACAGCATTGAAATACCTTAGTAGAAAAAAAAAAACAGAGACTCGTTGTGCTAATATACCTGGCCAACGATAACAGAGACTTAGAATTTAAAAACACATGAACACACAGGGAACTGTTCCGTCTGAAAATACCTGAACACAAACTTTTACAACATGAACAGAACAAAACAAACAAGAACCACAGGCAGCGTGACCCAAAATATAAGTCTTTGTCTAAAAATCTCTGAACACTGCTCATGTATTTTTCTGTTTCTCTGTTACTCTGTCTCTGTCCAACTCTGGAGCTGCTCAGAGCTGTGTCCCACCTTAAACCTGCACTAATCCCACAATCCACCACATTATCCAGGTGTGTTAGTCTCATTTAGAGAAATTAAAATGACTGCCCCCTTCAGTCGGAATCAGGTATTTACAGCAGTTTAAAACTGCAGTTATATTTGGATTAAGACAATAATTATACATTTTTGACATGCATGTGAATGTACTAACAATTTTAGAAATATGAATATGTTTTAGGAGCAATAATATTTAGTCAGTCACTGCCTCAACACGGGTTCATAATTAATGAGTAATATTCTTAATCATAACTTTTGGATCGTAAAAGCAAAAGATAAGGAGCATAAATATAGTTAATATTACTAAAAAAGCCTTTTTTATTTACAAAAATATTTACTTAGCTTACGCTTCAAAGCTACGGTTACAATTCCATTTTCATTTAAGTTTCTTTGCTTACGTTTCTAAGATTCAAAGTTCTTGCTTTCATTTACGATTAATGTGAGCCTGTATTGACACCATAATATATTTTTGTTGGCGTTTGTTTGATGGGGTTCACTGAGAGCTACATGGAAGTGCATTTCAGTTCACCGATTATTTCTGTGATGTCTGATTAAACCCACATAAGGTTTAACTGAAGCAGGAGGAACCTCTGTAGCGTAACATGCTCCCTCACGTCTCAGACACTCAGAGACAGTTGTGAGATTAATGTTGGTCATTGCATTTAATGTGACTCAAACCAAAGAAAACACTAAAAGGAACAACACTCTCCTTATAAATCATTTCAAAACCTCAGTAAAAACTGTCTATTTACTAAATAATTATAATAACGTTAATGAAAGTAATTTCAAGCAGCGTTAGAAAGCAATTCTGACTTAAAAGAGAAACTCAAATAACAACAGCTTAAGTCCCGCCTTAAAGACACCACAGTCATTTATTAGAATTAATTAATTTATATGAAATGATGTACTATAGTAGTTATTCTACTGCATGATTAAATAAAATAAAACATTTATTTATTCCCGGTTTACCTGGAAAATAACTTTTCAAGCTTTAATCAATATTGTAAATACCGTAATATTTTTTATCAAGTGTATTATACCTTCCCATCCCTAAACCTAACCAACTCTTATAATGTCCCACCACCACCGCTTGTGTTATTACTGTAATGTGGGCAACAATAATCAGTTTTAGAGTTACTACTTAATAGCCCATGCTTCTGACATATTTTTTAACAACATCAAACTGCATTGTGAAAACCTTACATAATTTTGAATGAGCTCACATGACACATCCACATTTATACATGCTCTCAGTCCGGACTTGTCATTTCCACATAAGTGTAGCTTTTGTGGAAACTGATCTTTCTAAGAAACTAAAGCGAAAGCTGAATGAATGTGGTTCTCAACCGAGGAAGAAGACAGAGTTGGTTAATAATTGTAGAATAAAGCAGGTCTTATCAGTTTATGGACAGAGGGAGTTTCCATACTTCTGGGTTTTATTGATCCTTAAAAAATGCTTACTAAAAGACTCCATATGCTGCATTTAGGTGGTCCTTGGACATCGGGGAAATTGCACATGGACTAGCTAAAGTCATCTACGGAATTAAACCCTGCTGCGTGTGATGGAAGAGAATGGAGCTATAGCTGTATACTGCTGCAATTAAATAGTAGAAAAATAGTAGAAGATTGTTTGTTACCAGCTTTATAAACTTTACATTCAGAGAGCTGTAGCTGATTCCTTGATCAGTGCAGTAGATTAATGCAATTCTCTTGTTCTCCAAATGTCCATCTGCACTAAACAACAAAAGTCTGCAGACATCCAAGTTTCACTTTTCATATCTTATGCTTGTATCTCATGTGTTAGCTTAACCGGACAAGTCACATAGAACTGTCACACAGACCATCTGGAGGCTCTTGTTGGAAGCTTTAGCAAAAGATCAGGTTTTTTAAATAAAGGCCTGGAGGTGATTGGATTTAACAGCCTAAGTTTTTTCCAGTAAGGGCAGAGCCATTATGTTTATGTTGGTAACATCTTCAAACCTAACAGGCCCAGAGCTGAACCATCATTGGACACAACAGCCAGATAGGTCATGATTCGGCTGTGAAAACTTTCCTTGGAGAAGTTCAAGATGGATTTTTGTGAGTTTATAAACTTCCAATTCTCACAAGAATCCAGCTGCAGCACAAGTTTAGTGTTAGCTTGCTCTCTCAACTTCTTTTTAAAAGCACTGAAGTTGCCTAGTGCTGTCACATTGCCATTATGTGCCCCCTAACAACATAACAATAAGCTAGTATTAGATATTACAATGTTCTAATTAACAAAATAAGAGTTATCTTTGACAAAACATCAACACATTCACACTTTATTTAACGTTGTCACTAAAATAACTGCATGCCCTCGATTAGAATTTACACCAGAGAGTCTCCAGGAAGCTGCATCAAGTGCCAGCAACACTTTGACCTGTACAAGTTACACGGACAACATGATGTAATTATGATTAAAAGCAGGCAAAACCCGGCCGACTCAAAACATTTTTGGGCTACTCCGGTCTTTCTGTGAGGAGTCTGCATGTCCTCCACATGTTACCGTAGGTTCTCTCCGGCTTCCTCCCACCGTCCAAAGACATGTACGTACAGGTTAATTGGCAACTCTAAAGTGTCCCTAGTGAATGAATGTGAGAGTGAATGGTTGTCTGTCAATGTTTGTCTCTATATGTCAGCCCTGCGACTAACTGGCCACTGTCCAGGGTGTACCCCGCCTCAGGCCCAAAGCTGCTGGGATAAGCTCCAGCCACCCGCGACCCCTAACGGGACAAAGCGGTAGAAAATGAATGAATGAATGAATGAATGAATGAATTATTATTAATTAAAATAAAGCAAATTAAAAAATCTTCAATTGTGTATGTGCTTGCCTCTAGACTTTTTCTGCTGTTGTGAAATCAGAGGGTCTTTATAAACATCCCAAAACCAGCAGCGTCGATATGAGGGACCACCAGGGTCCACTCACTGTGAATTTGACTGAAACCAACACAAAACAAACCCTTTGAGACTACAGCCATTTTTATGAGCTCACAGATGAGACTTTAGTTACTGCTGCACCAGAGCACGCTTCACAAAACAACATCTGCATTTACCATTTTCAAAATCTCTAGCTCAACTTTACTCTTTCTGATTTTTATGATTAACCTATAAGCACTTGTTTTGTAAGAGTACAGCATATATTTATGGCTGAATAAGGTGACTTTAGGTGAATGTCCAAAGTGCAGGACAGTATATGGGTTGTAAAAAAAGAGATGCCATTTATAACATCTAGAAATAATTAACAGTTTTAAACAATCTTATTTTATGAGTAAACTTTTTCAACTAAAATAAAAGCTGTTTCTATTTGTGTTTTAAGAATATATCATATGCAAAAAATGAAAGGTGCTTTTCTCTCACATTGAAGAAGCCTTTGAATTTGGCAAAGAGTTAACCATGTTCCCATGTTGACCTGGGTCTGTTACACCCATAACTGAGTGACACTTATCAAGAAATGGGACAACTCCCCAAGAAGCTTGACTCGTCTTTGCTTCTCTGCAGCAGGAAATGCTGGACACAGACCAAGACAGAAGTGATGCTCAGCTGAAGGTCCCGAGAGGCAGACACCCTTTCCTCCTGGATCCTGGTTATGGTCTAGATCAGTATTTTCTTTATTTCAAAATGAGTCGTGACCCAAACTTTCTATGTCAAAAACTTTAGGAGGCCTACAGTTGTTCATTTTTTCTATAGCTTTGCTCCTTCTTTAGAGTAAATGTGTTTGTTTGACCCTTTAAACTCGAGCCTGTTTTTTGGCGTTTCTGCTCGAGAAGAACATGTCCACAGTAAATTGACTGTATCTCTGCAACTGCAAGATGTATTAATAATTCTGGTGTCAAAATGAAGGGGGCACTTGTGAGATTTCCCAGAAGGGAATTTTTTCAATGTGCATGTTACAGTTTCAGAATAAATCAAGCTAGAAAACAACAAAATAACCCCAAAAACATTTCCGCCTAAAAAATAAATAAATAAATAATTAAATAAATAATATATATATATATATATATATATTTATTCTATTGTGAAAAAAACGAAACTATTACGATTTTATTGTGAAATGGTCAGGCAGAGTCTAGGGCAGAATTTGGCAAATTTTGTCACCACCTGTTTTTTTTGCTTGCTGTTTGGTCCGTGTTTGAAGTAAATGTAAATGCCTTAGATGTGCTTGTAGCTGATTCTCAGCTGATCAATTTGATGTGCTGCTTTGCCAAATTAGGCTTGGGGGTGTGTATTGTATCTTGCTGTTTGTTTGTCCAAGTCTGAGAGTCGGGCTTAATGGGTTAAGTTGTTTAGATCTAAATCAGATTTGGTTTGGTTCTGCAGTTTTAACTACTTTCAAAAGCAGTTATTTTAATTAAATACCCATTTACTATCACATTCATGCTTTCAGTTTTTTGTAATTATAAAATGAGAAATTTTATGGTGACCCAAAGAACATTGCTGGTTTTGGGACGTTTACGAAGATCCTCTGATGTTTGGGAAACAACGGTCTAGAGCTATGGCTTTTTCATCTATCGGTCTTGTCTTTGTCTCTCCTGAGTCCACTCATCGCAGCTGATTCTGACAGATAGCCACTCTCCATTTTGGTCACTGTGTTTGCCCAGGAGGGATATTGCTTGGTTTTCTTTTGTAAAGTGCCTTGAGATAACATTTTGTTGTATTTGCCCCCAAATAATTTTTTTTAACTCCACTGTCATGAAGCTCATGAGTCGCGGTGATGGATGTAGCTCCTCCCACACTTCACTGTGATTGGTTTTATTGTCTGTCACTCAGTAAAAGCATGACACAGACAACAGACAGGGTGAGTGGCTGTGAAACAAACTGACTCTGATTTTGAACAAACAGAAGTGAACTGTAGCACAAATCATCGACACTTCCTAATCTTCTATGAGCTAATTTCATCATATCACTTTTCACATCCAGATCACTTACCAAATCTAAACCGACTCACATTGTTTGTTCTGTTGATGTCATGTTTACCCATAATGCTGTGTGGTGACAGTCTGATACAATCCCGCGCCGTCCGCAGACAGTTTCCTAATGTCTGTGGTCAGAGAGCTTTAGATTTTCACCACTCGATCTTTAACGGGACTGTTTATGTCTGAAGAAACAGTGAAATGAACTGCACCAAAACAAAACAGAGTAATTTTGTGGTTTAAAAAATGAGCACGACAAGATCCAACAAAGACTGATGGGTAAAGGTAAACAAGGCATTGGATTTGGAAATACTGAGGGCCAAAAACATGCAAGTATAGGATCTGAATGTACCATAAACCACATTTAAAACCATATATTCCTGCCCAAATACGAGATATGCAGTTAAGTAGCTGAGCACATTCACTGTTAAAACTAGAGCTGTAGAGATTATGAGAACATGAGCTGGAAGGGCATTGGTTCAATCCCTGTGGTCTTTCTGAGGAGTCCTCCCTGTGTTTCAATGGGTTCTCTTCTAATTCCTTCCATCATCCAAAGACATGGACGTCCAGGTGAACTGGAGACTCTAAACTTCCTCTAGTGAATGAATGTTTTTTTTTAGTGTTAGCCCTGCGGCTAACTGGCCATTGTTCAGGATGAAACCTGCCTGCTGGGATAGGCTCCAGTCACCAGCGAATAAGAAAATGAATGAATAAATGAAGGATTCAATTAAATTACAATCCATGTTTGGCAGAGTATAAGTGAATTCAAGTAAATGATGAAATACATGGCTCTAAAACAGGGCTGCATGGTATTAGAACATTTGATAACTATGTTGAATATTGTGATAATAATATGAACTGTAATATTTGGATGTCCCTTTTGACATAAAGTTTGTTTGAAATCAAACATATACAGTAGAGAAATACACAGCTCCAGACTTCTCCTGATCAAGAGCACGACTAAATCCAAGACTACACCAAGGACTAAACCAAGGACAAACCTAAACTTTTTTATTAGGATGTACCACAATGCGATTTAGGTTTGTTAAAAGATACATTTTAAAAGGCAACAGTGAAAGTCTGTCATATGGCAAGACCAGAATATTATTCCAATGCCCATACATTTGTGAAATATTATTACACCACAGTTTAATGGCCTAAAGGCTTTGATTGGACAGAATTAAAAGAATGTTGAAAGACTGTCTATTCAGTCAGTGCTCATTCATACTGAATTAATGACCATTTAAGCCCTGGTATAAACCTCTTCAGTAAACTATTAGGAACGTTATTGAACCGAGATGGAGTTAAAAAGTCCACCTAAAATTTAATTTTTACATAAAAAAAGCTCACCCGTTTCTTGTGTTGTCATAGTTAGGATGTGGTAAGACCTGAGACCTGAGCTCAGAACAATGCAAATGTACAGAGTGTGTTGTCCCCAAATTCAAATGAACAGTCAAACAACTTCCATGAAAAATATCTGCTCAAGAGGTTCCTACAACAACCAAAGTAAACATACACAGACTCACTCCGAATGTTTTAATTTTCCATAAACTTCTTTCATTACTCGTCAGGCCCTTGGTTAGCTCCAAATTTCCCAATTAATTTTTGTTTTACTTATTGTATTCAAAACTATTTTATTCATCCACAGAGAATAATGTTTCAAAACTGATAAACAGTATATTCTAAAATATGCATCCTTAAAAGTGGAAAATCTCTTTAAAAAGCTGCAGAGAGTATGAGGGTTCTGCGTTCAATGCACTCCGCTTACAGCACCAGTCACACAATGTAAATGCACCCACAGCTCGTCCAGAGGATCTGCGGACAGAGTACCACCATTATGTCTGGCAGTATAAAAGAGTTACTGCATGTTTACAGCCGTTTACACGAGACACAATTTTATTCTATTATGATTATTCCATATTTATTCAAAAATCAATCTGTCTTCGTGTCTTCCTGTATAAATTTAAGGAAAAAGAAGTGGGAGGGGATATCATTTAAGGGAAAAAAAATACAGTGTGTTTTTAGCACCCTAAAGAGTGCTACAAATCTATAACTCGAAGTGGTGTGACTCTTTGGAACAAAATTGACAATAACATAAAAGGTGCTGAAACATTGCTACCATTTAAAAAAAATGTACAAGAATATTATCTTCAAGAAATATGAAGAAGTTTTTTTGTGTATGATGGTAGTGGTGATTTGTTTTTTCTTCTTTATCGAGACTGTAGCGTATTGTAGTTGTTTTGTGATTTTTTTTTCCTGTCGCGTGATATTTTGCTTTTTTGTGTTG
This sequence comes from Neodontobutis hainanensis, assembly GCA_024349245.1. Lineage (NCBI taxonomy): Eukaryota > Metazoa > Chordata > Actinopteri > Gobiiformes > Odontobutidae > Neodontobutis > Neodontobutis hainanensis. Next base: position 349,385 of record JALDNG010000352.1, on the reverse strand, counting down.
AATTTAATAAGTCTCAACTTCAGTCTACATCCTTTTCGGTCTATGCTTATGAATGTGTTGTATTCTTTTGTTTGTTTTGGGGACAGAAATACACTAAACTAAATAATAGTTTTTTCATAGACCTAAATAAATGTTAGATTAATAAAAAATTTGTTGACCCCAAACTGCCTTTATAATAAAAAAAGAAAAAAAAAAAAAAAAAAAAAAAAAAAATCGGTAGAAGGGGTGGCAGTACTGGCAGTTGCTCAGTGGTAGAGCGGCTGTCCTTTGACCGGTGGGTGGGCGGTTCGATCCCCACTTGAAACATCCCAAAACATCATAACATACCGCTCTCCCCACAGTTCATACTTTTGTTGTGTCTTTGGGCAAGACACTTAACCCACCTTGCCTCCAGTGGTGTTCCAGCTGTGACACCGGTAAAGTGCTTTGAGTGCCTACTAGCATATAAATATAGCTATATAAATAATAATTTAAAAAAAGGCTTAATGTCAAAAGTGTCCATGTAAAACTATGGTTCAATGGTAAATATTAACATTTACATTGATTTATTTGAGAACAGAGCGTAACGATGCAGCCTGTGATTGTTGGAGTATGTCCGAGTTAAAAGTCAGCATGAACGCATTGTGTAAAAGCACGTTGGCCATATCTTTGTATTGATCAGAGAGAATCATTAGGTGTGACGTGCCCCGCTCTGAGTTATTGTATAATCCCTGCTGCCGTCTAAACCCTATTTACAAAGAGTCTGCAGACACTTCCAGCTTTTACATCAGTGTCATCGCCCTGGACAGTTTTTAAAATTTGAACATATGTCTCTATCATACACTGTTGTCACTTATTGGACAGAAACGCAATGTAAAGTCTCCACAAAGCAGCATGGTTTTGTTGTTGTAAAATGGAAGATACTTGTGTTTCAGTTTGGGCATGATAGAGTTAGCTACATAAACAGTGATGCCATGTAAACATTATGCACATATTTCTGTTCTATGAGAGTAAATGTACCTTTGCAGTGATGTGAAAGTCTTGAGATAAAGCCATCTACTGCAGCAAAAATTAGGATTAATAGAAGGTTGTTTCTGCTTTATTTTCTTTAAAACTATAAATTCAAAGGCTGTAGTCCTCTTTAAGGTCTCTTTCGTGTCAAAAGGGTTCCTTATGTTTTATGGAATGTTTCTAAATCACAAAAAGACTACTCTAAAGCCTTTTTTAGACATGGACAGAGATATGTGAGGAAGACGAAAAACTCCGGATTATTCATTGCATGAACAAAAAAAAATGTCATGGGAGAATGCAGCTGAAATTACACTGATTACAACTGATCAAAAGTACAAGACAAGCATCATTTAAGACAACTATACAGCTTTGTATTTTCTCTTTCAATTATGATTATGGCCTCGAGTGAGGATTCTCTGTTGTGTCTGTTCAAATAACTCTTATTTTCTTTAGCACTCCCTCTTTTTCCAGGTGACTGAAATGTTAGATGTTACTGAGAGGTGTTAACGTTCTCATCTGCCAAACGTTGCGTAAGAGGAGCACTATGCCAGCAGCGTGTTGCCAGACACTTCCACAGATGCAGCAAATACCTTAAACTTAAATTAAGCAAGTTTAAAGGAATTAACTGCAAACAGGTTTTTTTTTTTTTTTTTTTTTTTTTTTGGAATAACTCGAACAGGTTTCCAGTCTGGATTTTGACAAAAAGAAGCTTCAGGAACATTCTTCAAAAATATTCAAAGTGTTAATTGTTTTTGTCACAAGTGATTTCAAGTATAGACATTTATTTTCAAAGGGATGTTAAAAAGAACCAATCAGAGCAGAGAGGAGGGGCTTAACGACAGATGCCAAAATTAATTGTTTGGAACCCAAGATAATAGTCTGTTATGTCTAGCTTTAGACCTGGTTTAGACCTGGTTTAGGCCTGGTTTAGGCCTGGTTTAGTCCAGGGATAGACCTGGTTTAGTCCCTGTTGTCGACCTGTTGCAGATATAGTTTAGTCTTTGTTAATGCCTGTTTTTCATGACCCCAGAGGATTGTGGCATATGCCTCCGACAGGTCTGGTCACATACCAATGTCACAGACTGCACCACCCTCAGGAACAGACTTAGACCTGATAGATTTACTCTCGGTTTAAATCCACTGTCCTGGTTTAGTACGAGTTTAGGCCTGGTTTCATTAGGTTTAATGCAGTATTATCTGTTAAATATAAGCACATGGCTAAATTGCATACATTTTATGTTTATTCTCTATTTAAACAGATCAATTAAGAACCAATTCTCATTTACAATGACGACCTGGCCCTGTGTGTGAATGTGTGTGTGTGTGTGTGTGTGTGTGTGTGTGTGTGTGTCTTTAATAGCAGGGGAAACCGGAGCACCTGGAGCACAGAAACAGGTAAGTAAGTAGTTTATTTATATAGCACCTTTCACAGATAATAATCACAAAGTGCTTTACAACAGTGTTTTACATGGAGCTTCCACTCACCCCATTTACACACATTCACTCCTGGGGCAGACAGAGAGGGGGGCTGCCACACAACCGGCGCTCACAACCTTCTCCTACCACCACCAAACACACCTCCACAGTCACACACATTCATTCACCAGTGCTATGGACACTGGAGGCAAGGTGGGTTAAGTGTCTTGCCCAAGGACACAACGACAGTATGAACTGTGGGGCGAGCGGGAATCGAACCTACTACCTTCCGGTTGAAGGACGGCCGCTCTACCACTGAGCCACTGCCGCCCCCAACAGGGAGAACATTCAAACTCTAGAAAGGTCCTGCCATGGACACAGGACCTCCTAGCTGTGAGGCAGGAGTGCTAACCTGATCTGGACATCTTTGGCATCCACAGAACCCCACTGCCCATTATTTATGATGTTTTGTTTTTTGTGTGTAAAACCTGAATAGTAAGGCAGTAAAGTCTCTATAGATAATTTACAGTTGTTTTTTGTGCCCTTCTTTTTAAAAACTCAGCCGAGTACAGTCTGTTCACTTACAAACCTAAAACGCTGTCATTAAGCTGTCATTATACTGAAGACTTTCAAAAGGCGTACTCAAAATTATACAGCATTTAAATGAGACAAAAGACAAACTGTAATTTTACATTTACAGCACGAGATCTCATTCTGAACTTTTCTGACGTGAGAGCATTCTCCAGCAATTTCAATCTGGATGCAATTAAGCAACAATTACCCAGGTTTTAAAATAAAATTTAATTGTTCTAATCCAAGAATCAAAGTCCTAACCGGAGTAACTATATACGCTCTCATGTGCAGAAATTTGTGCACTGCATATTTAGTTCTTTTTATTTGTCTATAAACAGGCTAAAAGTATAAACTAGGGCTTTTTTTTTTTTTTTTTTTTTAAAGTTAAAAAACAGAATTAAATGGAAACAGCTTCTTCTTTCATTGTTGTACACTGTATTAAAAGAACCTGGGGTAAAGTTTGGTTTTGTAAAGTAGCAGGAAAGGTCAGTCTGATAAGCTGCAACTTGTGGACTTATGCAAATTAGCCATGTACTTTCTTTTACTTGGGGTTTTAATAAGTCTTCGGGGAAACTATTGGGGTTCAGTAACAACTCACTCAAGAGTCTGTTGTAGGACTACCTCCAGTCCTAGAGCTTAAACTAAAGACTTCATAATGTTTGTTGGCATGTGCATATGAAGAAACCAAACTTGTTTTCATCAGGGCTTACCATTTATTTTTATCACGGAACATTTACAGTTGCTTTTTGTCCATTTAAGTGAAGACTGGTTAGGTCCGAGCAGAGCCGACTCGGCCTGTTACCGCTCTGTACTCCTTCTGCTAAACTGGATATTAATTGCGTTTCCATTAAGCTAACGTTTATATTGTGCTGATATTGTGCACATCCACCTCCTGAACTGACACAGTGAAAGAAGCATTTTGGATCGTCCCAGAAACATATTTTACTGTCCCCTGGTCGATTGGACAAATTTACTGTTTTTTATGTTTGAACGAAAGAATCATATTTGACAAAATAAGCTGTTTTAAAGGCCTGAACAGTTTTTATTCCACTGTCAGTCATATGTCACTGTGCAATGCATGTAATAACAGAGGCTAATGAGAGCATATTTCCACTGTGCCTCCTGACTGAAGTTATTCACCCAACATGCTTATTCTGTTCATTCTGTGAAGACTCTGAAGATCTGTTTGTTTAAAACTAAATAAACCCTGGTGTCCTTTCATACTGACTGGACACACTGACCACTCCACTCCAAAGTCCTGTCTTTAAGACCTCTCTTATTTGGATCTCATTCCCTCCATAGAGGTGCGTTATGTTATGTATTTACACCACTAAGGCAGTTATTTGAAAAGTAAGCAACTCACAAAAGACCAGACCGGTTCAGAGTCAGGTGCATCTGCTCTGCTCCGAATGCCTCCTGAAAAAAGATAAAAGGTGACCCTTTAATGCCTTATTTGCCTCACACCTGTCCGTCATATTAAGCCCCGCCCCCTTCACAGAGCTCTCAAAGGACAGTGCAAAAGGACAACAATGAAAGTGAATCTACCCAGGTTCACTCTCTTTTATGAACAGTAATTCATAATACTTTAGGAAGTAATCACAGATAATCTACTACAAACTTTTCAAAGAGACTAAACCTTTCACTAAACCTCCTCAAACAACAAATGACATGTCAAACACCAACATTTGTGAATAAATAAACAACACCCAAAAAAACTATAATACAACCTGAAATTTGCAAGTTTTCCCCAGATTTTCAACTAAAGCTCAACCTTCTCAATTCATTTTCTTATTGTTTAACATATTACACAAAATTCTCTTCCCTTAAAAACTCGTCAACAACATTTTGGTCTTGTTTTTTCCAGGATGTGTGGGAATCCTGTTTTGTAAAATTAAAACTTTGGGTTTGTTTTCCAAATGATCAACTTTGTATAGAGACTGGACAATGGAAAAGTGCAAAACCAGGACAAAACCATGGACAATGTCTGGTCTTAACAAGGACTCCAACATGCCTAGGTCCAAATCAGGTCTAGACCCAGTCTAAACTATGATAGAACCAAGACTAAACCCTGGCCCCAAACCTACACAAAGTGATAAAGTAGCCTACAATAACTGCCAAAGCTTCAACAAAAGCTATTTACATTGAACACAGAAACCCAACAGATCCTTAATGATGTAGAAAAAAAAAATCTCTGAACCTATTTCCTGATGTCTGCTTGTGCAATACATGACTTTACAACTGTCCCGTTTCTTATCAAAATGTGTCATAACACAGTCGCATCATAAAATGGAATGGGCCACTTTTCTCCTGATCTTTCCAGAATCTGTTCAAAGGTTTACAATGAAGACAGTTTTTAGTTCCAAACCTAAACCCCTTGAGCAATATCCACTTAATATGGTTTTATTTGAGTGACCATGTAGGATGACAGGAGCTGTCAAAAAATATATATATTTGCCAATATCACAGTCACAGTCATTGTACAAGAATGTGGCCTACCAAAAAATGATGTAGAAAATAGGCTAATAAACATATAAAATATAGGTCTACAATTTTTTTAAATTCAATACACAATTTGACAACATTATTCACAATTGGAACAGGACTAATGCTGAAGACACCATTATGCCAAACATAAAACTGCACTGCCTGATTAAGTGCTTAAATTTATGACTTTACTGCTTTAGAAAACCTTGCTCTGAGAAAATAATTATGTACTTAAACGTAGCACTCAATGCCTCTAGATTTCTAATAAAGAATAAACTGCAGCATGTATTCAAACCAAGCTGTCCAAAACCCAGGAAAAAAAAAACAAGCACGTTAGATAGTGTAGATTAAACTGCCTTTAGTTTTGCAGTAATGACATGTGTGATGGAATACAATTAAACCAAAGAAGTGGGCTGTCCAAACATCATCCAGTGAGCTTTATCTACGAAGCCAGGTGCGTTTGTGGAGGACATAACTTCTAAATAAACGCTATTAACTCTCTCTACTTTGATTAAACCAATGGTAGTAGCCGTAAAGCAAGATATTAAGGCGTAAAAGTGGTAACAAACTTGCTTTGTGAGTCGTTTTGGCGTTGGGAGGAAGTGCGTGTGAAGTCAGCGGAACGGCATAGATTCTCACCCCGGGTTTGACGTCCTCGAACACGGATACGTCCTCAGCGCCGCCCGCTCCAGACATCCGCACCGGCCTCAGCTGCGTAAAAACCGCCCTCTCTTCGCTCGGTTGTGGTAAATTCATGGCTAGTCCTACTCCCGCTGCCATTAACGAGTCGTTGTGGTTTCTTAAAGCCAAAAAAAGCGTGCAGTAAACGTGGATTACACAGGCATAAAGGGTTTTTTATTGTTTTTGCGGGAGCTGAAAAGATTAGTCCACAGCGCTGAGTACTCGTTTTGGAGACAAGTAAAGCTCACCTGCGATATGTAATAGCCTGCAGAATGGACGGGATTGACCAATCAGAGCACAACAGGGCGGGACTCACCTGCAAAACACAAAGGTACAACAAGGCTTCACCACAAACTGATAAGACACGAAAACATGGCGCTTGATTGAAAGAGAAGTGCATTTTTGTTTATTGCGTGCAATTTTGAAAAAAAAAAAAAAACAGATAGTCACTGCTACAAGACAAGATGTTTACAAGAACAAAGTTATAATGTGTAATACAAATCAAAAAGCAATAAGCACAATGAAGGACAAAAAACATCTAAACAAAGGACGGATTTGCCAACTGCAATAACACCATTAACTTAGACAGGCACTTCAAATATAACCTCTGCAAATAATTATCGCTATTATTTTGTTACTTTCACATATTTTTTAGCCAGGTCCAAAAAGTTATTTTAATGAAAAAAAATCATCACTAAATATCTGCATTTAAAGAGGTTTAAAATAGAGAAAACAGTCTAATGTGAGTGAGAATAGAACCAGGGTTTGTAAAGCCCCTGAGAAGTTTAGAGTAAACACCTTTAAACCGGTGGTTCCCAAACACTGTGTAGGGACCCAAAGGTAGTTCGCAGGAGATTTTATTTGGGTTGCCACAATAAGTGTCATACTAATAAGTCATTCCAAAATTTAGATTGATGTTTGTGAAAGTGTGAATGTTTAGTGTAAATCTAGCTGCTTTTGCTGGTCAGGAATGAGATTATGTAAATAATTTAATACTTAAAATGGCCCAAATAACATTAAAACCAATTAATGGAACTAGGAAGGAAGAAAAAACACTTATGCTAAAACAGAACAAAGGGACCAAAGTGTGCATTAATTTAGAGTTTTATGTTGTAGTTCTCCTCCTCTATACTCCTCCTTTTTAGAGCGTGTGAACAGCTATGGTAGCCCTGCAGGGACATGCTCTAACAAACCCAGTGTAAAAAAAAACAAAAAACAGTACAGTTTATTTATATTAAGCAAGAATGTGTGCTCCAAAAACATATAATATTGCTATTATTTTAACATTTTACACAGTGTGCCTTTGAACTTTATTTTATTTTACCTGGAGGTCCCTATAAATAAAATTTCCTGACTATATGGTGCACTGGTATGAAGTTAGAATAAATATTACAGCAACAATAAAGCATACATTATACAAACATGTTAAGTACACAAAAGAATAACGTCAAATAGAGCAATGTAATGGTATAATAATTATAGTGTGTGGCACAAAAGAGACCTGGGCTTTGGTACCAGATGCTGAACCACTGAAATGCAACATTACAAGCTTTTCTATTTGTCCGATTTTCATTGACAGTTATTGCATTCATCCCTAAAACAACATCAAATATAATAACATGTTTGTGGACGTGCCGAGAGACAGTTAACAGAGAACAGACAGATGTAAAGGCCCAGAGACAATCACCTGATACTCTCAGATTTTTATTTTAAACCTGTAATGATTACTGAACATATTCTGTGTGGTTTGATGGCAGATGACACACACCTCAAGGCTCTGCAGTCGGCCGTCACAAAGAAAAGTAAGTGTTTTTATTTTATAACTAATGTGACTGTAGTGAAAGCTTTGGTCTAATAATAATAATAAAAACTCGCGGTGATAAGCCACAGAGACGTGGCACCCATAGCTACAGAGTCTGACAACCACAGAACACACTCACACATTCATTCAGCAGAGTCACAGACACTGGAGGCAAGGCCCAAAGACACAAAGGCAGTATGAACTGGGGAGAGTGGGGATTAAACCGCCAACCTTCCAGTTATAGGACGCCCTGCTCTGCCTTCTCTGTCACTGCACCCAAACAAGACTTGATTTAGTCCAGGTCTAGTTCTCCTTTAGTTTTGGTTAAATTGTTTTTAGTACCTGGTTTAGTCTTGGTTTAGACTTGCTTTAGACCTAGGTATGTTCTGGTTTTGTCCCTGGTTTGGACTTGCTTTAACACTGTTAACACCAGTTTAAAAAACAACTGTACTTGGACTAAACCAGGACTAAACCAGGACTAAACCAGGACTGAGCTAAAACTGAACCAGGACAAACTTAACATTAATCTATTTTATGTCACTAAAATATCAAAAGGCTACACATACATTGAAACTGAATAACCTTTATGTAAATGTAAATACAGTATACTAGTATTCTATTATTCTTTTGCATATTGTACAGATAAATGCTTCACAAACATCAGCCTGAGTCTCTGTGCAGTCAGACCGTGAGAACGTGTCTGCTGCTGCGTTCTTCTGTTTATACTGAATATAAGATCCTGGTCTGGACTGTCACACTGGTTTGTCCACATATTTACAGGAGGATAATTATACCACTACATGACACACACTAATAAAAGTGGTGCACAATGAGAGATTGGAGCATTTATAATTGTTGGACTATAGCAGTAATCATCAACCCGGTGGCCCAGGGGCCACACCTGGCCCACCACAGCCTTCCATCCGGCCCCCAGCCAGGACTCGAAACTAACGTCGTCCTTGGGATGGCCTCGGGCGAAACACACACTTCCTTCCTGTCACTGTCACAGTCAGTTCAGGAGGTGGATGTGCACAATATCAGCCCAATTTTAAAGTGTGTACACTGGAAATATCCACTTTTGCAAAAGGCGTTCACTCACTTCTCTGCTACACATGGGTCCCTATTTATGAGTCTGATGTGAGGACAAAGCTGATTCAGATTCAGAAAACTTTACTTATCCCATTAGGGCTGAGAGACAGACCTATACGAGCAATCCTCCTCATTCAGCCGTCTGCCAACTAGAGTATGAAGGATACATAGACCAGATAACTAAAAGACAAGAACGAGACCATAATAAAGATAAACCATAAAGACCATAAAGAAGATAATAATAAAATCAATAAAATCATCATTGCTGCTGCTCTTTAAAAGCCTGATGGCAGACGGAATAAAATCATTTGCTCATCTGTCTTATAATCCTTCTGGACCACCTGCTCCACAGAGAGTTTAGTTCAGGGACATAACTTCAGAGCATAATTTTACAGTGTTGTCAATGCAGTTTTTGTCTTTGACTGTCAAACCCTAAAACCAGCCATTAAACAAAATTTTAGAAGACTCTCAATAGAAGAATGATAAAATGCACAGTGCTCATCTGGTTCTGTTGACCTTTGGCCCTTTTATTGTTTTCTTTTTTTTGCCTTTTTAAACTTTAATCTACCTCTCTATCTATAGTATCTGTGTATATATATAATTTTAAAACTGATCCAGGACAGCTGTGAAAGCACTAGAACAGTACCAAACTACAACTTAACTAGCAATAAACTAAAGTTAGGACCAAATTGAAGCTAAACCCAGGAATAAACTACAGGACAAATTCAAGACTACATCAAGACAAAACCACAAAGCAAACCTGGACAAGACCAGTGCAAAAGATCCTAATTGGCTGGTGGACTACAACAGGATTTAACAAAACCAGGACTATAGGACTGTGCATGTATCAGCTGTTAAGCCCATATATGGACAGAATTATTCATAAATGCATGTAGCATTACTTTACAGTTTAAACAGTTACAGTATATTCGTATTGTTTCCATTTATTAAACACTCTGAAAGAACAGTGTGTTCAGTTTACAGTAGCCTTTAGGTGCAGTTATGAGTTATTAGTTTGTTTTTAAGGGTGTAAATAAGTACATACCGTTTAGCTTGCTTTAACGTCACATGCATTAGATTGGACCAGGGCCAGAGAACATGTATGGAGCAAAAGCATACTAGCACGGTCGTTCAACGGACGTACTTTTGTAAACAACCTGGAACAAGTTAGAGTTTGTTTTTCAGGTCTTAAACCAGGACTAAACCAGGTCTAAACCAGGTGCATTTAACAGGTTTACATTATTTAAATCACAAAACCAGTGAAAGGCATGTGTGTTTCTTGGTGTAGTGTTCTCTCATTACCTCATGTTTGTTAGTGTCGTGTTGTAGTTCAAACCAGGCCACTGTCTTTTTTCTGTGAAGAATATGTTGATGTAACTCATAAAGAAATACAAAGTTGTCTGGATCGGGTTTTGTTGGCACAATAGTGGTTGGGTTTCATAAGGTGCAAAAGTAACGGTCTCCTTCTGGATGAAAATGTACACATGTCGTATAATGTCAGAAAGAGGAAATTTAAAATTATAGTCCTATTTAGGGCATGTTAAAAAATGTACAGTTCCTCTATAGGACACTTAAAGCGACACTATGTAACTTTTGGTGACTAGAGGACTGTTTGTGTTGTTTGTTTTTTGAGAGGAAACTACCCAAAATTACATGTTTGAAAGAAAAAAAAAAACATGTCTTCTGAAACAGCCGGGTCATTTTAGTGCATTCTGTACAAATAGGGTCCAGGGTATTGGCCTGTTTCTGCTTCGTCTATTTTAGCTGCTCTGGAGAGGTCAGAGTTTTCTGTCCAGCTGAGAGTATTGTGTTAACTGAAACAGCTTAAAAAAAGAAAAATATCAACAGAGAAAAGGGAGGCAACGTAAAACATGGACAAATACTCTTAATTCAGTCAATTCAGGAGATGATTGCTGTCCTGATGCTAAAGTTGCAGCTAAGTTACAAATAAACTAATGCTAAGCTAACGCTGTAATGTATTGGTATTTTGTTGAGGAAAAATTGGTCTGGTTTTATTTTTAGAAGCAGGAAAGGTGTGAGTGGAATCAGAGACAGAATGCAACAACAGAAAATCATGTTGAGCTTTAGGGACCTGTAAGAAGAAAGAATCCTGTTCTGTTCTCAAGCAAGATGGTAGCACTCATATCAGACAAAAAACTAGACTTCAGCAAGCGTTCCAGGTCTAGGCATGGAATGGTTTTCAGAGGAAGTGAATCCTAACACATCATTTCTATGTCTTATCAGAGATTTTAAGCGATGAGAATAATCACCCTATCATTTGAATTATAGATACTCCCTTTGCTTGTGGGTCTACACAGCTCGTCAAAACTGAATCAATGGCAGCAGAAATGTGTCTCTTCCCTTATATATTTATTACTTTATTATTTTCTACTGCTTATCATTCACTAAATTTACCATTTTCAGAGAGAGAGCTTCTGCGCGGGTGGGCCCAGGTTCAGGACTAAACCTGTTGAAAAAGTGTCTCAGTTTTCTGCCTCCTATCATGGTACACGAGCCTCAACTCTGTTAGTGTTTATGTTCAAGCTCTGTTACATCCTTCAACTGTGAATGACCTTTACCTTTTTTTTTCTTACAGGAGCTTATGTAGGAAACCATGTAGGAATCGTTTTAGTAAAATATATAGAAAAATACTTTTTGAGTTCTTTTGTTCCTGCTTGTACCAGAAATACAAGTTACTTCATTGAAAATGGACATCCTGCATGAAATTAGCTGTATTAATTAAATACAAAAATGGCAATCTGCTTGGTTTATTTTTACATTTATAAATCTCCTCTCGGAACATTTGGGTGAGCTGGTCAGTTCAAAGTGAGCACACATGCATTAACACCAGAGTAACTGGCTTTAATGGGCAGAGAGTAGCCTGATGATATCTGGTACAGACGGCCCCTGGCACTGACTCCTACTGGAGTCTGGGGCCCGTCAGACCCTCTCCTGGTTTACCATTCGAACAACTACAGAAAAAATTAAGAACTTACCCAGGATCCATTTAGTGACTCACCTCATGTAGTGTTTATTTTTTGAATTCTTGGATTCCTGACTTGGTTTATTTGTTTTTTGATGTGATGTAACACAGCGCCCCCTACATGAGCAGCAGGCGATATGTTTCTCCATGACCCATATAAGGCCGAAGACCAGCAAAGAATTTCCTCAGAATTTCCTGGCTGAACCAACACATATAACTTCCAGAATTTTTGCAAATTATAGTGTTTATCCTATATCTATGTATAGAATAGAGAATGTATACTCTATAGGTAGAACACCTGAAACACCTGGTAGAGCTCAAACTATGTATGTAAATGATCCAGGTTGGATTCTGGCTTGGGGGCATTTGCTCTGTGTCATTCATCTTGCTTTCACCCTATTTCCTGTCTATCTTTACTTTTTTCAATGGATCAATGTCCCCAAAATATTAATTACAGTTGTGAATTACTGTCTTAAGACATTCAGTAGTGTTAAAGAACTAAAATAATAGATTACATCACCGACATTGTCTAAAGCACTCAAAACTGGATCTCAGTTTAAAACATTTGGTAGAAGTGCAGATTGCAATCTCCCAACTCACACATTGTATTTTGCTTAGATTAGACTTAATGCATAAAGAGTAAACATTGCTACTTCTCACTGCTGATTAGGACTTTACTTGTGTTGAGTAATATTTGTCAAGTTTGTTTTTGCTTTTGAATCATGTATTAAGTTTTAGTGAAAAAGGCAGAAGTCGTTGAGTATTTCTGATGAAAAGTCCGGACTTACTGGATGTTTCGGGGTTTTGGTCATGAGCGGGGGTGCTGTAGGTAAAGGCACCTGATTGGCCGTGTGAGGTTTATTGACCAAAGGAGGAATAAATGAATAGACATGGATTGTTGTAAATAATGACTCTGTGTTTGCCGTTAGCTTTAGCATTAATTTGAGCAAACCTCGTGTACAGCATTACGTCAGATGTTAGAAGTAATGAAGGTCAGGTTTAGAAGGACTCAAAGACGATGTTAAATGACAAGATTTTCGATTCAATTTCATACAAATGTTTTGTAGTTAAATCAACACTATCTTATCACTCACTGGGACGGTTTGCAGCCGAGTGTGAAGCAGCTGGGATGAGAATCAGCACCTCCAACAAGATCGGCTGAAATGAGTTTCCGCTGCTCCTTTAGAGACAGGGTGAGGAGCTCGGTCACTTGTGAGGGGCTCAGATTAGAGCTACTGCTCCTCCACATTTGAGAAGAGCAGCTGAGGAGGCTCAGACATCTGTTCTCAATGCCTCCTGGACCCCTCCCTAGGGAGGTGTTCCTGGCGCGTCCAGGGAAGACTTCGGGGAACTCCTCGGTGTTCCCCTGGAAGAGCTCCATCAGGAATGTCTCTGCTGCGGATAAGTGGAAGAAGATGGATGGAACTCTTTCAATTAGGATGTCTGACTTGTTCCGCACATATTTAGCATTATAACTATAACTGAGTGTCAGGGCACACTATCACTTCCAACAAATCAGATGTCTTGCCATTATCATTCATCTCATAAAAACAAATTTCCATCACAACTTAAATAAAGAAAATGTTAACATTAAGGGCTTAGTCGGACTATGCTCAAAGTTGGATTTCTGTCTTTGTCCGAATTTATATGACTTCTGTTTTTCCAGGCTCCTCTCAGACTAAAGCTGCATTAATGTGGTCTTTGTATTTCACAGCATTAAGTTGTTAAAAAAGAAAGTCACTTGGCCAATTTAGTCAGAAGTCATCGATTCATTTATAAATATCATCGAGAACAGTCAGACTTTATGACTTAAAAACAAAATAATAGAACAAGGGAAGAAAATAGCGTTCCTTACATGCACTTGAATGCACCATAAACTACAGTAGATTAGATTTTTCTTTTCAGTTTTATGACATAACTCTGTCTCTAAACACCTTTCTTTATGTTTTTCTGTTAATGTATTACTCTGTGTCTCTGTCCGAATCTGGAGCTGCTCAGAGCTGTGTCCCAACTTAAACTTGCAGTAATCCCACAATCAACCACATTATCCAGGTGTGTTACTAAGTGTGAGTTTGCAGCAACATTTGTCTCCTCCTTAAAGTTTAGTTAATTAAAAGCTTAGTAGCACAATACACAAACTGATGATGAAACTATAGCATCAAAACACGACCAAACCAGGATAAAGTGGAGACAAAAAAAACACACCCAAATTTTTTTTTAACAGAACTAAGTAAAGGACTAAACTAATTCTAAACACAGGACTAAACCAGGACTAAAATACTGCTAAGACCTTATTTAAACATGATTTTAGTAAAAGTAGTAAACCAGGATTAAACCAGAAATATACTAAGACAAAGCAAAGTTTTAAATCAGGACTATATTCAGTACTAAACCAGAACTAAATGGTCAAATTTCAAACAACTTCTGAGAAAAAAAAACACTTTACACTTTACTTTAACTGTACTCAGTCTCATTATTCTACCATAAATACATAAAAGGTCTGTGAGTTACAGCACAGCGTTATAAAGCACTTCACGATAAGATCCACTGAGCAGGAATTTCAATAAAACGTCATCCGGGATCAAAGGCGTTAAATGGACGTCACAATATAAACTCCTGTGGATTAAGTAACACTGGAAAGGATTGAGTGAAGGTAATACAGATTACAACATAACCACAGGAAGTATAGACAGGCAACTTGGACAAGGACCAATAAAGAGAGAAATGGAAATCTGAAGCCCGCTGGTGGTTAAAAATAGACTTTCAACAGCAGTATTGGACTTTGTGTAGACTATGGGCATTTAGATTGCTAGTCTTGGAAAATAATGGTCCAAATTAACTGATGTCCACACACTTTGATGTATTTGAATTGAATGACTCAGTGAAGCTTCACTGACATATAAAAGCTTAGTCATGTTTCACACAATTTATTGATCTTTAACTTCAAAAGGACCATCACTGATTGTTGGAATGCAAGGCTAGTGCATAGAAGGCAAGGCAAGGCTAGGCAATTTTATTTATATAGCACAATTCATACACTGGGTAACTCAAAGTGATTTACATAAATAAAAGACAATTTACAAGATAAGAAACATAAGAAAATTAAAAACATTTTAAAAGAAGAGTGCAGATAAAAAAAAAAAAAAAACACTTTAATTTGTGGTGTAGGCGGACCTAAAGAGGAAATGTACATTAATGTACAACGCACCATTATTCAGCATGTGTCAGCATCTCATATGATAGGAATCTACAGTTACAGTCATCATGTAAAAAAAAGATTTTGAGAATTGAAAGTTCTTCAAACGCTATTTCATCATTTGATTGTGGACAGAAAGACTTATTAGGGTAATTTCAAGAATCCACAAATGTCTCTATCTCCTTCACAAACACTGACCTCCATCAGTCTGGACCTGGTCTAAGACTGGACTAACTCTGCCTCCTTCAAACACTGACCTCTGTGAGTCTGGACCTACCTGGTCTGGGACTGGACTAACTCTGCCTCCTTCACCAAACACTGACCTCCGTGAGTCTGGACCTGGTCTAAGACCGGACTAACTTTGCCTCCTTCAAACACTGACCTCTGTGAGTCTGGACCTGATCTAAGACTGGACTAACTCTGCCTCCTTCAAACACTGACCTCTGTGAGTCTGGACCTGGTCTAAGACCGGACTAACTTTGCCTCCTTCACCAAACACTGACCTCTGTGAGTCTGGACCTGGTCTAAGACCGGACTAACTCTGCCTCCTTCAAACACTGACCTCCATGAGTCTGGACCTGATCTAAGACTGGACTAACTCTGCCTCCTTCAAACACTGACCTCTGTGAGTCTGGACCTGGTCTAAGACTGGACTAACTCTGCCTCCTTCAAACACTGACCTCTGTGAGTCTGGACCTGGTCTAAGACTGGACTAACTCTGCCTCCTTCAAACACTGACCTCTGTGAGTCTGGACCTGGTCTAGGACTGGACTAACTCTGCCTCCTTCAAACACTGACCTCTGTGAGTCTGGACCTGGTCTAAGACTGGACTAACTCTGCCTCCTTCAAACACTGACCTCTGTGAGTCTAGACCTGGTCTAAGACCGGACTAACTTTGCCTCCTTCACCAAACACTGACCTCTGTGAGTCTGGAACTGGTCTAAGACCGGACTAACTCTGCCTCCTTCAAACACTGACCTCTGTGAGTCTGGACCTGGTCTAAGACCGGACTAACTATGCCTCCTTCACCAAACACTGACCTCTGTGAGTCTGGACCTGGTCTAAGACCGGACTAACTCTGCCTCCTTCAAACACTGACCTCTGTGAGTCTGGACCTGGTCTAAGACCGGACTAACTTTGCCTCCTTCACCAAACACTGACCTCTGTGAGTCTGGACCTGGTCTAAGACTGGACTAACTATGCCTCCTTCACCAAACACTGACCTCTGTGAGTCTGGACCTGGTCTAAGACCGGACTAACTCTGCCTCCTTCAAACACTGACCTCTGTGAGTCTGGACCTGGTCTAAGACTGGACTAACTCTGCCTCCTTCAAACACTGACCTCTGTGAGTCTGGACCTGGTCTAAGACTGGACTAACTCTGCCTACTTCAAACACTGACCTCTGTGAGTCTGGACCTGGTCTAAGACCGGACTAACTATGCCTCCTTCACCAAACACTGACCTCCGTGAGTCTGGACCTGGTCTAAAACAGGACTAACTTATGCCTCCTTCACCAAACACTGACCTCTGTGAGTCTGGACCTGGTCTAAGACCGGACTAACTCTGCCTCCTTCACCAAACACTGACCTCCGTGAGTCTGGACCTGGTCTAAAACAGGACTAACTTATGCCTCCTTCACCAAACATTGACCTCTGTGAGTCTGGACCTGGTCTAAGACCGGACTAACTCTGCCTCCTTCACAAACACTGGCCTCCATAAATTTTAGTTAGCATGAGCATTAGTTTTAATGCTTGTTGCAGTCAAAACAAACTCTGCTGGTTGCTCTTTGACATAAAAGCTTCAGACAAACCGTAGTGTGAACAAATTTGCTCTGAAACTTGCTTCCTACAGAACTCTGGTAGAGTTTGATTAAAATGTGAAACTTGAGTAGACCACAGATCAGTCTAAACAAGCCCAAACTAGAAGAGTCTTATAAATTGGCAACAAAAATATCACATTTAGGTTTAAATGAGTTCTGTTGCAGACAAAAACTTCATAACAAACCAAGTTCAGATTTTATATACACATCCTCTACTGAAAGCGCCCTTTAGTGTGTTTTTTTGAGAAAGGCTTTGTTTTTAGTTTTTTGGTCACATATGTCAATTCCAGTTGTGAACCCTCAGTTGGCTTTTTGTTTGGCTGTAGACCAAAGTTTAGTAGTTTTGAAAAAAAAAAAATAAGGTGGATTACAATAGTCACATACGGACTGGACATGGTCTAATTGGATTTCAAAACGTTCCCTAGGATTATAACTTGTTCTCGGCTAGTGACCAAAAAGAACCCTTGGACTGTGTTCAGATATTGCGTTACATGGATTGAGTAATTTTCTTTCAAACTCTTTGTCTTTTAACCTGCTGAAGCAGAAGAGCTTTGTTGAGTTCTGAAGAAGTATGTGTGCTGTAAAATGTGTAAACACAATAATAAACCGACTCCTGCATCGTCATCCTTCATTCATCCTTGATTCAAATCTGTAACAGGAAGATGTGGGCGTCTTCTGCAAAGACATTACAACTCCAATAAAAGTATTTGTCATTTTAGTCTTCGAGTAACTTGTTACCTTTAATACTTTGCATCAACATTACTCTAGTGTTTCCAAGTTTAATAATTAAAAGGTCCTGCTGTGAGGACGGTTCCTGCTCCTCTTCTCTGATTAGTTTATCTTCAAGTGTGTTTCAGAAAGCACAATCTTATCAGCAGAATGCAAAAAGAAGGAACCTCTCCTCCAAAGACTGTTGCACAAGCCTAAGTGCTGATAATCCAACAGGATACATGTCCATATTTGGTCTGAAGGAAGTCCTAGAATTCCTTCAGACCAAATATGAAACATCCAGTGTCAGTGAACAGAATGAGAGTGGGCAGTGCTCAGAGTTTACTGTCAATTATAAAAAACTACAGTCAACCCACAAAACTTTTCAAAGCAAATAAAACAAAATAATTAAGTAAATAAATGTAATCTTTACACCTCCACACGACTACAATATCTAACTTTAGTCCCAGTGTAATCTTTGTTTAGCCATTGGTTTAGTGTTGGTCTAGTCAAGCTCTTGGTCTTGTTTAGTCCTGCCTTGGTTTAGGTTTTAACCCTAGTTTTGATCTAGTTTTGCATTGATTTAGTCCTGGTTTGAGTAACATTATGAAAATAATGTGACTTTAATAAATTTAAATATGTCTTTACAGCTGTATGTGCACAAACATACAGTATAATCCAACATATCACGACTACACAAGTTCAGGACATACATGTTTTTTAAAAAGTCATTGGAAAAGGTCACATCGCATAACTTCCATCTGGATAAACAATACCAACAAGCAAATACTGTATGTAAATACATCAGACATTTACCTGCAATTATTAAAGCATTAGGATCATATGGTTTAGGCCAAGCTGTTCTTGGTCTAACCCGTCACCCCTGAAGGAGCTCCACAAAATAATAATAAAAATAATATCCATAATAATCTTTATTTATATAGCACCTTTTATAAACTAGGTTTACAAAAGTGTTTAACAAAGCAACAAAAACAAAAACCAAACAAAACAGCAAAATTAAAATCAAGAGGCAGACAGACGGGTGTAGAGGTGATTACATAACTGCTTGGAGGCAACATTCTCGAGAAAATAAAAACTATAAATAAACAAATAAACACACAAAACTGTAAAAATAATCAAATCAGTCAGATTATATAAAGGCCAGTCTCTAAAAGTTTTAAGAAGTGATTTAAATGAAGACACTGATTCTGACAGGCCGTTCGAAAGTCTAGGGGATGTCCCTGCAGGGCTTCCGTAGGTGTGAGCAGAAGTATTACTGCAGTCTGACATTGCAACATCCTGCTTCTTCATTTCAAAGCGACACTAAGTGTAACTTTTTAACTTAAAATACATTCTTAAAATTATTAGTAAGTCAGTTCATGTGAAATCCTGCATATAGTGATCTCTGTGTTTACTTTTCTGTTGAGTTAGATATTCATTCCTGAACACTGTGTTATACTTTATTTCTTTGCTATTTCCATTGTTGACTCACATAAATTAAATATTAATTTTAGTTAGAGCAAGTTTATTTTAAATCAATGACCGTTGCTTGGATTGTCACCTGCGCTTTTTAGTAGGAAGCCAGTCTTTTATGTGCTTTACAACATAAAGTGTATCTTTGTTGAAAATTGTGTCCCAAACAGGTTGAAAACCGTTTATCCTGTTATGGTCATGGTTTATTCCAGCTGCGTAAGGCAAGGGCTTCCCCAGACTTTCTAGGCCACACAGATTTTTCAGCCCTGTTCTCACATTTACTGAGATCCAGGCTGGATTCTGTTCTTACCCATGTGACTTGAATGTGTGAAGAACCCCCCCCTACACTTGTAGCTGATGCTGCAGGGACCCGAGTGACATGTGACAGTTTGCTCCATGTTTTAATCCTTGTTTGTCTTGTGTTTTGTTCTAAATTTAATTCCTAGTTAGTCCTCAGTCTTGAACTGGATTTTATTTTGTTCCAGTTCTGGGTTCAGTCTTTATTTGGTCTTGGTTTAGCCCCATTCAAAGACAGCAAAACTCTCACCTTTAACTTTATATACTTGTTCAGATTGTGACTTAAACTCGGATCTCGGCTAGACCTTGGAGACATAAATGAACATTGTCAGTAGACACTCAGCTGTTAGCTAATCACACAAAAGCTGTGCGTCTGGAGCTGAAGCCTCATTCTTTGTAGCTGTTTTAACTTTTTTCTACTGTTTGGTTACGGTGCATATGTTCAATATTAATGCAATAATCACATCATCGCAAAGGAGTCTGCTCATTTAGCTCAGTCCATCCCCGCTCTTCCCTTCCCACGCTAACCACTGACTATACATACGATTATTACCAAACACAAAAGACGAGTCCAGATGAAGTAATCCTGATTACAAACATGTATCCAGTGTCCTACAGTGGGCCAGATGTGGCCTACTTTTGTATAGTTAGGGTTAGGGTTAGGGTATCCCTGGTTTATCTCTGTTTAAGAAGTGGCATTGTTCTGAATTTACTTGTGGTCAAATAAATCTGTACAAAAGAACCTGACCTTTGATCAGAGAGAACCTACAGAAGCACAAGGAGGACATGCAATGATGAGCATTAAACTCACAGGCTTCTTGCTGTGGGCAGGAGTGATAACCACCAAACTGTGCACTGGCGTCATAAACACCCTGTTCACCAGCCTCCAGGGATGGAGGCTACATTTGAAGTGAGTAAAATATATAGTTGTCTGAGGATGAAAGTTTGCATTTTATTTAAATTTATTCATCTTTAATATGGTTTTACAATTTTCATCAAAGGAAAGATCTAAATAGATGCATTTATTAAATGACTAAAGCGAAGGGAAAGATTATTTGTTTACATTAAACATTTATTAACCCCACAAATCATTTCTAGTCTTTGAGACAAAACAGTGAGAGGCTTGTCTTATTGAGGCTGTCAGAAGTACGTCATTTTAAGAACATTTCTCTTTAACACTGGTTCACTTCCTCCTGTTTCTCTTCGTGACTCAATATTTGCATTACCATTATTATTGTTGCCGTGGTTACAGGTCGGCTGCAAACAAATGCACAAAGCTTAAATAGCACCTGTATAAGTCCGGTTTCGTCCTGGGTTTAGTAGTATTTACACCCTAGTTTAGACCTGGGTTAGTCCTGATTTAGACCTGGGTTAGTCATGATTTAGTCCTGGTATAATCTTGGTTTATTGGCAACTTTCTTTCTGGGTTCAGCTCTGGTCTAGTCCTGTGTTTAGTCTTTGATTCGTCCTTGTTTTGTCTTAGATCTAGTTTTTATTAGTCCTATATTTGTCCTGAACTGGATTTGATTTAGTTTGGATTAATCCTGTTTTAGTTCTGGGTTAAGTTCACATTTGGTCTTGCTTAGTCACATTCAAAGTCAGACAAATTCTCACTAATAACATTTAAACACGTCTCACTCATCTCGCTCCTGTTCGGATAGTGACCTAAACATGGATCTTCAGAGTCAGGTCTTACCTCGGTCTTTGCCGGACCTCAGAGCGGAGGTAAAACGATGCTCCATGAGTTGAACCAAGGCCAAGTCTTTCTCCATTTACTGTTAGTAACACAACACCCACTCTGAGGTGTTCGTAGGGACGTCCGTTCAGAGAAACGCAGAGTGGAATTACACTCACTATGTGTTGTATTCATGGACTGTGTCTCATGTGAGAAAGACTGGCCTCAAGCCAAGAGCCAAGACTTGGTCCGATGACAGACCAGACTTAATGATAATCCTGGGTTGAATGTGAGAGACCGGAGGCTGCAGTAAACGGAGGAACAGGGCTATTTTTGGTTAATCCCCATCTCTCTAAAATCTCTCTAGAAAGCAGCGTGTTTTAGGGCTTCACTCTTTCATAAGTTCTGCTCTTGCATTGGAGACAGAAAGTGTTTTTAAAGCCACACCATATTTAAGTTTTTAACTCAAAATTTGCAATATATAAATGATTAAATAATTGCTTAAAATTAATGGTTTCTTAACATTAAAACATTAAACAGTGACAAGTAAATGTTTTACAAATAATACTATAATAATACGCCTACCATATCAGTCCAGTCTGAGATTCCAGTAGCATTTGTTTTTGTTCATTAGTAAATCCTGAAAGATTTAATACTGCTGCTTTAAAAACCGGATAAATTAATTCATTCTCATACAACAGCATGGGTTCCTTTTAAGATGCCTCTAAAACCAGAAAAGGCTGTTGCTAATAGAACCAAGCTTTGTTTTTGAAAAAGTGCCACATTTATACAATTTTTCTACTTTATCTGTCAAAAAACAAGACATGTTTCATTAAAAAAAAATATTAATTCTTGTTTTGGAGTGAGGGTTCTGTGTTGTACATGTCACACAAACTGCAGTGTCACTTTTGTGTCACTTTCTGGTGTCTGTACGTCGCTGTTGAACCAAGGCTACAGACCAAAGTAGAACACCCCTTTGGTCCAATGGAAATGCCTATAAAAGCATCCAGTAGAAACAAGTATTCAGTGATTTGGGGACTCTGAATGGCCCTGTGTCAGCTCAGAGACCAGGGATTTATTTTCCTTTAGTTTCTTACGTACTGACCATTGTTTCATTTAAGCATCGTACCTAGACATGTTTGGATGCCAAAACTTCCTGCAGTCTTTCTCAGAAGAGTCACGTGATGTTACTGTGACATGTCTTGTCGCAGATTTACAGTATACAGGTTTAGTCGTCCAACCTGAAGCAGTAGGATGACATCACCCCCTGTATTCCGACTTCTTTATAACAGCGTCCCAGGTGTCAGTTTATACGCTCCCTCGTCCCGGTGCAACGTCCTCTGGGCCTGTTTCTGGGTTTTTATTGCCTCCTTAATCTACAGGGGGCACTGTTGTCCTACAACTTAATTTCCGAAGACACGTCACAGTAACACGACGTGACTCTGTAGAAGACCGTTGAGAAAAGTCGAAACTCTAGGAAAAGTTAACTTTTGACACAAGAATAAGAAATGAATAAATAAAAATATCCCATTCAGCTGAATCCTTAGGAGAACAAATATCCTGTAACTCTACTCCTAAATGTTAATGGTTTAGAGACGACAATGGCAGTGTCCTGTTTCAAACCAGACATTGGTGTAATGTTCTTTTTTTAGCTCCTTGAGTGTTTTTTGTGGCTACAACCAACCCTTTGTCAGAATAATTGCTGTGTAATCCAAGATATTTGGATTAAATACCAAAAATAAAACCATATGAAACCAATAGTGAAGCAGAACTTACCTTATTTAAAAATTCCATACCTTATCCTCCATTTTGTTTCACACACAACCCTTTAAGGTTTCAGAGACTCAGAAAATGATGGCAAAGCCGCACATCTCTGAGACTCAGCTACAAGCTTGAATAAACCGTTAAAAAAATGTTTCAAACACAAACCAAACAGCAAGCAAACAAAAACAAGTGGTACCAAAATATGCGAATTGTGCCCTATACTTTATAATGGAGACTGACCATTTTATTAAAAAATCTTAATAGTTTTGGTTTGTTTAACATTAGAACAAATTTATTTGGTGCAGGTAATGTTGACATGTGTGGCTGTAATTTCAAATAGTGTTTGAGCTTCAACAGACTTCATCTAAAGGGATATTAATCCAAATATTGTGTTTTTTTTTTTTTAGGCGGAGATGTTTTTAGGGTTATTCTGCTGTTTTCCGTCTTGATTTATTCTGAAACTGTACCAATGCACATTCACAGTCTCCCTTCTGGGAAAACTCACAAGTGTCCCCTTCATTTTGACCAGAATTATTGAAATGCACCTTGTAGTTGCAGAGATATAGTCAATTTATTGTGGACATGTTCTTTTCGAGCAGACACAATAAAAAATAGGCTCGGGCTACTGTGTCTGTGTCTAATTGTCATTAAAGCCATCATCCCATGTGGAGGTGGGTCACACGACGTACAGGGGAGTTAAAGCTGTGATCAATAATGAGTGAGATAATGTTCTGTTACTGCAAACAGACTCCAGACTCTGACAGGTTAAACCACAAGAAAAGGCCGCAACAAAAAACACAACAACAGTTCCAAGTGCCATTCTGCAAAACTAATCCTGCCAAAAGAAACTATTCAAAAAAATGGATTTAATGTTGTGTTATATTGCATTTTTGTGCAAAATCTGCAAAAAGTTGTTTTGACCAGTGTGTATTATAGTGTGTATATATTTTAATTTGAATATCAAACCGCCTACCTTCTGCCTACCACTGAGCCTCTGCGCCCCATATATGGATCGACAACTAAAGTAGGAATAAAGTAACTCCATATAATCATTCATTTTCATTTATCATTTAAATAGCATATTATTCAATGTAAAGAGTCTCAGTGTGGCTTGTGCAAATAATCGGAATCAGTAAAAGAGTGTTGATGTTAGTGCTTATGAGTCAAACATTAGAACACAGTGGTTTTACATTTACATTTACATTTAGTCATTTAGCAGACGCTTTTATCCAAAGCGACTTACAAGTGAGGAAAACAATGGAAGCAATTTCAACAACACAAGGTAACAAAAAGCATAAGTGCACCAAAAACTAGTCAGTTAAAACCTAGCACAGTAATCAAAGCCAAGGATAAGAAATTTTTTATTTTATTTTATTTTTTTAAAGAAAAGGAATCGATAGAAAGGAAGTAGAATTCAGTGTTTGTCAGTCAGGTGTTGACGGAAAAGATGTGTTTTCAAGCGTTTTTTAAAGATGTCTACAGAATGTGCTGATCTTGTAGCAGCAGTAGATCATTCACCAATGAACAGATCCAGAGAAAGTACGTGAGAGTGATTTTTTTCCTTTTTGGGATGGTACCGCCAGACGTTGTTCATTAGCAGATCGCAGGGATCTGGTAGAACATAGGTCTGTATCAGTGAGTGAAGGTATGAAGGGGCGGAGCCAGTGGTGGTCTTGTAGGCCAAGAGCATAGCTTTGAACTTGATGCGGGCATCAACCTGGAGCCAGTATAACCTAGTGAAGAGAGGAGTTATGTGCGCTCTCTTCGGTTCTTTACAGACCACTCTTGCTGCTGCATTCTGGATGAGCTGCAGAGGTTTGGTTGTGCAGCAGGAGTACAGCCAGAAGAGCATTGCAATAATCCAGTTTGGACAAGACAAGAGCCTGGACTAGGATTTGTGTAGAGTGCTCTGATAGGAAAGGTCTAATTTTCCTAATGTTGTAGAGGATGAATCTACAGGACCTGGTGGTGATGGCAACATGACTTGTGAAGTTTAGTTGATCATCAGTTACACTCCCAGATTTCTGGCAGTGCTGGACGGTGTAATGGTTGATGAGCCTAGTTGAATGGAGAGGTTGTGGCGGGTCTTTAGGTTTGGCCAGAATCACAAGCAGTTCTGTTTTTGCAAGGTTCAGCTGCAGGTGATGGTCCTTCATCCAAAGTGAGATGTCACTCAGGCCGAGACACGAGCAGAGACCGTCGGATCATCAGGTTGAAATGACAAGTGGAGTTGAGTGTCGTCTGCAGCAGTGATAGGAAAAGCCATGCTTCTGAACGACAGAGCCAAGGGTCCAAGCACTGAGCCCTGAGGCACCCCTGTATTAAGATGTTGGGACTCAGAGACCTCGTTTCTCCAGGATACTCTGAATGACCTACCCGAGAGGTAAGACCTGAACCATTGCAACGCCATTCCAGAGACCCCCATCGCACTGAGAGAAGACAAGAGGATGTGATGATTAACAGTGTCAAAGGCAGCAGACAGATCCAGTAAGATGAGGACAGATGACTTGGATGTTGCCTTTGCCAGTCTCAGGGCTTCGATGACTGAGAGCAGTGCAGTTTCGGTGGAATGTCCGCTCTTGAACCCAGACTGGTTCTGGTCCAGGAGGTTGTTCCGTGTGAGAAAGGAGGAGAGCTGGTTAAACACAACTCGCTCCAGAGCTTTGGCAGTGAAGGGCAGGAGGGAAACCAGTCTGTAGTTTTCTAACAGAGTAGGGTTTAGAGTTTTATCTCGTGTCTAACATAAAGCACTGCTACACGTTTACATTTAATACACAGTTAATTTGAAGTTTAATGTTTTTTTTGTATTTGAGGAAAATCCTATTATCTAATAGTGGTAAGTCATAGTAAGGATCTGATGAAAAATAAAGCAAAATAAGATATAATGTAGGCTTTATTGTGATTTTTATGGCTCTAACACAAACATGGCAAAGCACTGGAGACTGTAGTCTTTTGGGGGCACGCTATTTTATTTTATTCAACCTTTATTTATCCAGGATTGTCCCAAAAATCTCTTTTGCAAGAATGTCCTGGCCCCATGTGTGTTTGGGGTGACTACATGTCTTTAGGGGTGGGGGGAACTGGAGTACCCAGAGGAAACCTAAACAGGGAGAACATGCAAACTCCACACAGATGGCCTTAGTGGACCATCTGATGGAGTGTCTGCCCGGAGACCTGGGTTCGACGTCTGGCTCGGGTTAGTCTCATCCATGTCATTTTAAAATCTGGCTAATGTCTCATCCAACAAATACAGACAAAAAACTTCTATAAACTGTCAGTGTAACAAGATAAATGGGCGAGTACAGGTTTGGTTGGTCTCCTTCTCTTAACAGTTTTATAACATGGAAACCAAGAAGCACTAATGATGTGTTCTGATGATTGCTCATAATTGGACCAATCATTCAGAAACTTGCCATGCCAGAGATGACTTGTGGCAACATGTTTGACTTCCTGCATGTGCTGCGCTGAACACCAGAAGTCATGCAGCGAGGTGAGTCACACAAACCGTCCCAAAGAGCTTGAAAACCACTACAAAGCAGAGAACAAATGCCGCAGGGCTAAAACAGAGGATCCACTGCCAAATGGGCTCAGATTAGATTTTAAATATTTTATCATAACAATCTTGATTCTAGGTCTAAAGCCAAACGGAAACTGGTCAAAAACAGGGTCTAACAAGGTCTACCCAAGTTATAATCAAGTCTACAATGGGACAAAGGGTTTAACCAATACAGGGGGAACTTGGATGTAAAGGGCTCAAAAACAGTCTGAGGCATTAAGCACTCATTTTGGTAACATGTGTAAATCCTCCAGGTGATGGAGGTTAGCTAACCAGAATAAGTTTGAATGTGCAAAACCTCCTCCTTTTCATGGATGTGGTCAGTGGGATTCAAACCCATGTTGTTTCAAACATATGTTGTTTTGTCTCGACACGACTGTGTACAGAAGAGGGCAAGCGGAGGTAACCCTTAAGACCATTGGATTACAGAGAGTTAGACATAGGGTTAATGTGGAACACTTGCTTCAGTGTAAGTCTATGGTGAAAAAAAATTGAGTGAATTTAAATAAAAATTATATAATATTTTAATTATATCAATACTAAAAGCATTAGCACACTACTCCACGTCATCTTGAATTTTTTAGATTTTTGACCTTTTTCGATTGTTGAAACTCTGTGAGACTAGTTAGCATCCTATAGTTAATCTTGTGAGTGTCAGGCTCAAGTCCCACAAGTCTCAGCATCCACACAATAAACTGAACTTTAACACAAGATCTATATGTGGAAGCTGAAGGCCTCAGTATAAGCAAACCCACCGGATCGTCTCAATAACATATCGCCATGATTGCGATTTCCTGACCAGCGTTCTTCCTCAGAGAGACGAGGAAGAGAAACAGATGAACTAGCGACAACTTAGCATAATTAATATCAACTATAACAAGTCGACAGCCTAAACTGAGTTTGAAACATGTCTGTATATAATAAAGACTGGAAATACCCCCCAGAACTCTAACTGTACTAAAATAGTAGTAGTTCCTGCAGTTTAACTTGAGAACTGATATTGTAAAATATAAATGTCACACACTCACACGCTGCACATAAAAGGCCTGCTGGCTGTGCTCTGCAGAGTTGCGTGTGAGGATCAACATCTCTGGAGCTGAGTCAGCGATGTTAAAAATCAGCTCACGTCACACTGATCTGTGACTCCTACACAACGGCACAAGTATGTCTTTCTGTGAACAAAGGTGAGTGGAAAACTCCTCCATGACAGTTATTCATATTCAGAAGTCAACCCAGGTTTTAAAGTTAACAATAGTGTCCTCTCGGGCACAGGTTGTAGGGGTCATTGGAATGTCATACAAAAGTCATTGAACGTCATCATGCACTGATGATTACATAAACTTAGAGCACATAGGCTTTAACTTTTAACAAATGTTGGACTATTTGGGCTCCAATGAGAAAAAAACCCAAGAAAAAACTGTTTGTTTGTGAAGGTTCTCAGTCATCCAGGACGTCTTGAAGAAAAGGTTTGAGTAAAAGCATCTGGACTCAAGGTGAAGATGTTTCGTCTCTAATTCCAAGAGACTTTATCAATTCTGAAAAAAGAAAAAAAAGAGCTTATAATATGTTGGCTACTTAGGCCAGAAACACAGCATTTTTCATCTTTTCTGTCACTTATTCACTGCCTTGTGTCTTTAGCAAGTTGTCTTGGTAATAAACGGCTGGGAGCCACATCAGTGTACGATGATTATCATATTTGTACAATGTTTGTGAAGGTTCTCAGTCATCCAGGTCATCTTGAAGAAAAGGTTAAAGCAAAGGCATCTGGACTAGGTTTTCTTATACTAAGATACTTTTTCAATTCTCATTACTCATTTATACAATAATCATGACCTCTGTACAATGAAAGATCAAAAATTGTACAAATACATAACTATACAATATTTTTATTACGTCAGACAGTTAGAGTGGGGTTGATCATGGATATCCTCAGGTGTTATCCACTGTTGATCTGATTTAGAATCAGATTCAGTCTCAGCATTCATGCTATGTTTACTTTGTCATGGCAGTTTAAAATACTGACTCTGGATCTGCAGTAGATGCTCCAATTATCGCTCTAATAAACTCTCGTGAGATGAATGTGGTTACTCTCTGGACAATATTCTACAAAAACGTCAAAACCTCAGACCACTTCATCACGTCTTTGAGTCAGAAACTTTTACAAAGTTTAGCTCGCACCTGTTGAACTGCAATGAGCAGAAATAAGTTTTTGAAAAGTACAAAAGTTACGCAAGAAAAAAAAATACTTGGGGTTCTAGAGTTTATTTGATGCCTGAATGGGTCTTTTTTAATAGTTTACAGTTGTGAGTGTTTATCACTAGTTTCACGTTTTTTTTTGTTTTATGCTTAACATCAATACTTTGAGCCTTGTGGGTGGGTATGAAGTGAGACTCTGCGTTTGTGTGCCATATAAGTGAAGCTATGGGGCGGTAACCACCCCGACACCAAACCTTTGTGGCGCCTAATCCACTTTAATTTATGCTTTAGAATGTGAGACCGTTTGAGTATGTTTTATGTGTCAAAACGTCTTCTAGGAGTGTTTCTACTTTTAGGTTTTCATTGCACAATAATTTGTGCTGAAATACAATAATTTTGGACAGTCTGTATGATTATTTTGTTTTGAGTATCTGGAAACACTGGGAGAAGTATTACTTCAGCATCGAGAAGGGAAAAAAAGGAAAAGGAACATGAAGGCTGCATTGTAGCATTTATTTTCTCTCGATGCCCTTTTATCAAACTAATGGACAATTTCAACAACTCGAGTTAAAAACATTTAAAAAACTGGCCACATGAACTTTTACTTAAACTTCTCCTGCAAAAAAAACTGCCACATCTAGTCAAATAGGTCACGGTCCTGATTTAGGAGGTGTTCTCCACAAATGAGGCACTGCAAATAGCCTTGTGTTAATTAGCACTCATACGACACTAACATAATCCCTTCCTCATTAATCCCAGACATTCTCCAAATGAAGTTAAGTTTGACATTTTTGCCACTGCTGAAAACTGGCTTTTAGCAGTGGAGGGGTTTTAAATTTGACCGAGCCACCTGGTGCATCTGTCAGCTCTGGGAAAATACAGGCTTGTTTCTGATAACTTCAACAGTAGTGTTAGACAAAACTACCCAGTTCTCTGCAAATAAATCAGAAAAATAACCCCAGTGTGGCGACCCAATGTTTGGGTTTAAAAAAGAACCCAGCCTTTTTAGATGTACTTTTGCGCTGTACATAATATCACACTAGAAGCCCGGAGACACCAGCCGCTCGTGGAGCATAAATGAGACACAAAGCTGACTGAGACGGAGGATTGGAGAGAGAAATTCACTCCAAAGTAATGGAAAGGAGAAGAAAATGTGCTTAAAAGCAGCTGCAGCTCCAAGCTCTAAAATAATAAATGTTAAGAATAAATGGTATATTTCTTTTATTTCTCTGTTTGTGAGAAACAGTGAATTATAATGGAAACCTGTGACCTCTTTCAAACCAATAAGCTGTGAAAATATAATTGAGCAGTGGAAATTTCCCTCAGGCTCTGTCATGTATTTTCACCTTATGTGAACTCAAGCAAATAGTTCTGTGGCATGTTGTCTTCAATAAAAAAAGATTTTCTGCTCTTATGTCTCGTCGTTCAGAATCTTTGGCTTTTATAAGCGTTCTCCACAGTCTTTGTTTGGACTCGGGTTATCTCAAGTTGTTTGGTCTTGTTTTTGGTGGTGTTTTCTTGTGACCAACGATGGTCCCTGGTCACTTTGCCAACTCTCGGTTTCGTGCCTGAACCAGTCTGGAGACACCGAACCTTGCAGGCATTTGGCACAACATGAAATGATAACACGCCATAAAATCTTATAGAAGAATTTGTATCTGCAGCATGAAGAATGCTAACATTAGTTAACAAAGCTACATTCAGGACTGGGAGCAGCAATATTTACATGACTGTATGGCACAAATGCAAATTCATTTATTTATTATTCTTGCATGGCTTTGCTGTTTACCAGGTTCATTAAACCCAGCTGAAGTTCCATTTCTTGTTTTCAAAGATATAGCATTGCTGGAAGAGAGTCATTATCAGTCAGAGATTAAGTACTTTGGTGACTTTACTCATAAGCCTTGTTTCTATACTTGATTTGTACTTTTTGTTTTACTTTAAACTGTTAAATTATCCTTGGATTTTTTTCACAATATCACCAAAACCCACCTGGTCAAAGTGTTGCATTATATAGAGGACTATCTAATGTTCAGTTAGTGAACGCTTTTAGACACTACACAACCGTTGTTATTTTGCTGTTAGTCACAAGACTCTGATCACTGATAATAGACTTCTGCAATAAACTATAACAAGAGTCTGATATGTCCATCTGTGCGAGCTCAGGTTCAGAGAATGTCAATAATTTTAAATCAGAACGGTTTATTAATAACAATTTACAACTAAACACATTTCCAAAGAAACTCATACTTGTCTGTAACTTGTTAAATTCAAACCTGTTCCTCTCCTCCCACAATTTGAAAAACATTATGGTCTATTTTGCCCATTACTATACTGCTCACTACCTTTACTAATGCATTGTGGGAAACTTAGAGTGCATTTAAGTCACTAGACATTTGCACACCAAAACAAAATGGAGGAATCACTTCATTTACTATAGCTATAGATTTAGAGATTTAAGTAAAACTAGCAGGGAAGGAGAATAGCTGTTGTTTAGGTTTAGGTTCCAGAAATGTTTGCGCAGCTCTTATCATAAAATGTCTAATCCCAGTTAACACGTTAGGGGTACTCCCACAAGAGTATTTGAATTAATAACTACTATTGTTGATTCAACTCTTTTTAGTGACTTGTACTTGGACTCAGACACTTTAACTTAATACAACTCGACTGAGGGGTACTCGGACTTGTACTGTAACACTGAGGCCTACAACAGCATTTTCCTGCAGGGCTACCATAGCTGTTCACATGCTCTAAAAAGGACAGCTTTTGAAGTGTGGAATTTTGATCTACACTTTTGCAACCAGGTGCCACCAGATGCTCCACTCTCCACCTTTAATCTACCGATTACATGTTGGGCTTCTTCTGCCTCTAGTGGTCATCTTCTGTATCAGACCAGGTTTTGGTCCTGGAGCTCAAGCCTGGTTGTTTTCTCTGTTGAGTTTGTTGACTTTAAGATTTCCTCGACAAAGGGCCGCCCTTTGACCGGGTTTGATTTGACTGTTACTGTATAAAACCCTGATGAATGGACACTCTTTAAACAAAAACGTCTCTTTCTGACAAGCCAAGGTTTGTTTTTTTAGAAAGAAACATGGACTTGTTTTGAAAGTTCTTAAAGTTTTTCACATAACATCTCAGTGCAGTGTAAATGAGGGGCTTAACGGGTGTTTTGTAAAGCATGCAATTCTTCCACAGCCTCAAAAACACATTACTGTATATATTAATGACTAAAGCCCTCTGTGTTTTGAGAAATTTTTTGAGAAATATATTTAAAAATAAAACAAATTTACGTCAGAATTACAAAATCAAGTGTATTTAAAGTTTAAGTTTATTTAAAAACATTATATTCTTTCCTTCCATAATGTATAAACCATATTTATATACCTTCATTCAAACCCTTAAAAGTGTAACGTATTGGTAATTTGTAAAGTGCTTCATTTTTAGGTTTAGGATTAAAGTTGACACACGTGGCCACAGTCTATCTAGTTTTCACATTAAAAGCTAATTGGAGAAAATTTACTTTATAAAACTCTAATAAAGCTATAAGGTACTGGAAAAAGACACTGATGGTCTTATATTCTCTGGGCAATACTCTGTCTTGATCCT
This sequence comes from Neodontobutis hainanensis, assembly GCA_024349245.1. NCBI lineage: Eukaryota > Metazoa > Chordata > Actinopteri > Gobiiformes > Odontobutidae > Neodontobutis > Neodontobutis hainanensis. The sequence goes on along the minus strand of JALDNG010000352.1, from coordinate 317,081 downwards.
ACTGGATTTATTGTCTGCTTTTGATAGTCAGGGCCATAATGTATTGTAAAGCGTCTGCAATATGAAACGGGTTTCTCTGGATCAGTTCTAAAGTTGTTTTCCTCTTACCTGAGTGACAGATCATTTTGTGTCTTTATTAACAATATTCTGTCTGAAATGACCCCTCTGTCATATGGAGTTCCTCAGGGCTCAGTCCTAGGTCCTCTTTTGTTTTTATTGTACATATGCCCTCTTAGTGAAATAATTCACGGTTTTAAAAATGTGTGTTATCACTTTTATGCTGAAAACATTCAGTTGTACTGTTCTTTTAAAGACTCTGAGTTTTATAAACGTACTAAATTGTTGAACTACTTGTCTTGCAAAAAGAACTGGTTATACAATAACTACCTACAGCTAAATACAAAAAAGACTGAAATTTTATCTTTGCACCCGACCAAAAAATACCTCAAATCAAACAACACCTTGGTTCCCTGGGTTCAGTCGAGCCTCAGAAACCTGGTGTTCTGTTTGACCAATCGAAGTCTCTGGACAGTCATTCTAGACAGTTGCTGAAAAACTGTGTTTATCATTTGTGAAACATTTCTAAAGTGAGAGTGTTATTGTCTAAAGATGACTTGGAAATGATTATTAATGCTTTTATTTCTTCTCGACTTGATTATTGTAATTCTCTTTTTACTTGTTTGAACAAATTGTCTCTGAGTCGGCTACAAATGGTGCAAAATGCTGCAGCCAGGCTTTTAACTGGAACCAACAGAAGGGCTCACATTTCCCCGGTTTTATCCTCATTGCATTGGCTTCCAGTCAAATTCAGAATTGATTTTACAATTTTAGTCTTGACTTTTAGAGCTCTGCATGGACAGGCACCCCAGTACATCACTGACCTGCTGACCCCTCACTCCTCCTCACGCACTCTTCGGTCTTCTGCTCAAAACCTTCTAACGGTCCCCAAAACCCGTTTTAAAACTCGGGGAGACCGGTCATTCCAAGCAGTCGCCCCCAGACTCTGGAACGCCCTGCCCCTGTCACTGCGAGTGGACGTTTCTGTTGATTCTTTTAAAAAGCAGCTGAAGACACTTTTATTTAAACAAGCTTTTAGTTGATTGGGCTTTTTAGGTTTATAATATTTTGTGGTTTTAATTTTTAATCTCATAGTTTTATTGTTATTTTATTTTCACTTTGTAAAGCACTTTGTGATTTAACCCATGTTGCCTACTTTTAACTGTTTTATAGCTCCCTCTGCTGGCCTGAGTGGAGCATTTACCGCCATTATATTTACTTCAAAAGTTGAGTAACATTTAGAAATGAACTTGATTATCCCCAAAATAATTTATATTTTTAAATATTCCAATGTCCAACACAACACACTTATATTTTGTTTTGAGTTTAATTAATTTGTCTTTTAGGAAAGATTACATTTTCACAGGTAAAGTGTTGACAATGTTAATAAATAATAAATACGTAACTTTAGAACAATGCCAGAAGAGATACACTTGCCTGATTGTTAGCGTCACTGGGATGCGTTTTCCGTCCACCAGGTCTGGACCCAAAGATCCAAAGACATGCATGAGCAGGTGAACTGAATATCTAAATGTCCCACAGTGAATCAATGTAAGAGATATGTCAGTGTCTCTAAGTGCTAGCTTTTTTTTTTCTACATAGACTCCAGCCTCTAGAAGTAAGCGAGAGAAAATGAATAAATGAAAAAGAGATGAAATGAAATGAAAGTACGCTGCACGGTTTTAAAGCTGTTGCTTTTGTGGAAATATTGTTGGTTGGGACGAAACTGCTCTGATAAAAGACAGGTCAAAGAGCTTTGATCTGAGACGTACATGAAAAGACCAGTCTGTTTGAACTCTGTGGATGGCAACTCTATCTGACACAGCTTTATGTTACATTTGTACAACTGCTCAGCCAGTTTTATCACAAACAAGTCTCATTCTAACAAACCCTGACAAGAAAACAGGGTTTAAGCCCATCCTCGATCAGGTCTCCCATTTCCAGAGCTGACAGGTGGAGCCATGTTGGATTTGATTCCTTTGGTCTGGGCTAGTTTTTAATACTACACTCAAAAAGGTGGTTAAATTTACAGTTTTGTCTGATAAAATACCGACATAAAAAGCCAGTGTAATAGCTCACTTTAACAAAATCACCCCAAATGAAACAATTACAAGACACGTCCAGTTTATGCGCAAGTCCAGTTAGTCTAGTCTTAGACAAGGTCCAGTTTCTTGGTTCTTGGTTGGACTATATGTCTGAGACCGGGCCAAGCCCAGGACCTTTAAAAGATAGTCTTAAGACTGGTTTCAATACCAAGACTGGTCACAAGTACTACAACATTTTCCAAAACAAATTCAGACCAAAACATTTCTTGAGAATTCTTTTTACAGTGTCCCATCTTCAGGACAGTAGAAGTAAATGCTCATGTGACCAGGATATAATTTAAGTCAACAGTTTTCTGATATAATGAAGGCAAAATGATCTGATTATATGTAGAAAATCAGATATTACATACACCATACATCAAGCTTTTTTTTTTATTTGATTATGTTTTCCAAGAGGCTTATTTTCTTACTCGTCTACATCACTCTGGAACAAAAGCCAAGCTAAACTTCTGACTGTAGACTTTAAGCTTATGTGAGCTTTTAAATGTAGAAAAGTAATTTGATAAATAAAACCATACATTCCTCTGTGTTTTCTCTGTGAAATGCTGGATCTGGGGTTTTGGGGAGTTTGATCACATTGCTGCTGTGATATAATGAGCTTTAAAACAACCTGAGGCTAAAGTCCACTTCAGTCTAGATCAGCCTCCGACAGAGAAGAGCATGAAGTAACAGCAAGAATTAACTCCACATGGACCGCAAACGTCTAAACGGACTGAAAACTGAAAGAGCATGACAAGATGCAATACTATAGTCATGGAACTTGAGTTTTCAAAGGACGGTAAGAGCAATGTCTGTTTGAAAAAACAAAAACAAACGTGGAGCAATGAGGTTTTTAGTGAAGAAAAGAAAAAAGATATAGGTGCCACTGATTCCTTCAGTTCAGGACAGTTCAAACAGACTGAGCTCTTATCCACACTCTCCTCTGTTTGTTCCCTTTAACACACTATTCTTCGTCTCAAACCTGAGTGTGTTGGTCTTATCTCAGACCCTAGTCTCAGTCTTGAAATGGTCTCTGTCTGGTCCTGAGTATGACAGTAGTTCTTACAAGTAATCTTTATGGACAAAATCTATTTAATTTGTTTAGACATTTATCATGGGGATCATAGCCCAGGCAGAACTATTGTATGTTTTGAAGACCCCCCCATGTTAGTAGACCAGCAGGGGGAGCTACAGGACATCCAGTGAGATGGACTTTGCCTGATGAGAAAATCTATTCACAAATGTCTGATTATAGATTTACATCTGAACTTTTTATATGTAATGATTTATAGCCAGAAATAAAGATTTAAACAAGTGTACAAAATATTTCCAGTCCCTACAATGCCCTGAGAGGACAATTATGAATAAATAGCACAGTGGCAAGGTGGTTACCTCTGTCACAGACATAAGAACCTGAGTTTAATTCCTGGAGAGCTTGGTGGGACATTTCTGTTTGCATTTGTTTTGCATGTTCCCCAGTGTCCAGGTTTCCTCCAACAACCTTAAAAAAGCTCTCTATTGGCCTGTCCTCCAATCAGTGCCTATACAGAAATACACTGTGTGCACAATTATTAGGCCAGTGATTATTTTGACCATATCATAATTTTATCCATAATTTCCATCTCCAAGCTGTATAAACTTGAATCCTTATTGGATTTAATGCATATAAGGTGTATTTCTGTAACGAGGGATGGTCTGGCCTAAGGAGATCAACACCCCATATCAAGGTGGGTATAATTATTAGGCAGATTCTTTTTCTCTTAAAAAAATGGGCCAAAAAAGAGATTTAACTGACTCTGAAAAGTCAAAAATTTTACAAAAAGTATTTCACAGGGATGCAGTACTCTTGAAATATCTAAGATATTGGGGCGTGATCACAGAACCATCAAACGTTTTGTAGCAAATAGTCAACAGGGTCACAAGAAACGTGTCGAGAGGAAAAGGCACAAATTAACCACCAAAGATTTGCGACCCATTATTCTCCAGTGCTGCCATATTCCACACCTGCAACCCACCTGGATTGTCAAGAAGTACGAGTGTTCAAGGTAAAAGGCTGAAACCACCTTTGAAGAAAACACAGAAATTCAAATGTCAAGAATGGGCCAAGAAATATCTGAAGACAGATTGTTCAAAGGTTGTGTGGACTAATGAAATGAGAGTGACTCTTGACGGACCAGATGGATGGGCCCGTGGTTGGATCAGTAATGGACACAGAGCTCCACTTCGACTCAGACGCCACCAAAGTGGAGGTGGTTAGGGTTAGGGTTAGTACTGGTTTGGGCAGGTATTATTAAAGATGACCTTTTCAAACCTTTTCAGTTTGAAAATGGACTCTAAATCAATTCTCAGACCTACTGCCAATTTTCAGAAGACACTTTAAAGCAGTGGTCCAGGAAAAATCTGTATCTTTCAAGAAGACTTTGATTTTTATACAAGAAAACACTCCATCACATGCATCAAAGTTCTCCACTGCGTGGCTGGCTGAAAGATGAAAAACTAATGACATGGCCCCCTACTTCACCTGACTTAAACCCTATTGAGAACTTTTGAGCCCTTCTTAAGCAGGACATTTACAGTGAAGGGAAACAGTACACCTCTCTGAACATTGTCTGGGAGGCTGTGGCTGCACAAAAGGTTGCTTCTGACCAGATCAAGAAACTGAATGACTCCGTGAATGGAAGGCTTGTGACTGTTATCGAAAAGAAGGGTCCCTATATTGGTCACTGAGTTTTTTTTTTGTTTTTTTTTTTAGAAATGTATATTTGTAAATTTTGAGTTTGTTTATTATTCTTACTTTAACAGGTGAAAATAAACAAGTGAGATGGGAAAATTTTTGTTTTTCATTTAGTTGCATAATAATACTGACACTAATAGTTGCCCAATAATATATTCTCTTAAGAAAGCCAAAACTTCACTTTTACTACTTAAATGTTCAAGTTTGAGGATTTGTTAACATTTTGGATTGACCAAAAGCACTGTCGTTGTACAATAACAAAATTAATCCTCAAAAATAACTTGCCTAATAATTGTGCAGACAGTGTACAAGATCTGCTCAGAGGCTGCCCACTGCTTGTAACAGGTTGACCCCAGCAACAGTGGAGGGGTTAAATGAGATGGATGAACTTATCCTGCTGATATTAGCATGGACTATATTCATTTGAATTATTAATTTATACATACTGTGTGATGGACTTTTTTTCAGTGACTGGCCTGGACATATCTCTGTGTCTCCTTCTTCTGTAGTTCTCTTTGAGGTTTGGCTGTTTTTATTTTTTTTCCTTGAATGTGACTAAGGACAGGGGTGTTGTCGAGTTCATCATGTTTGTCTGTTAGCTGCCTTTTGTCTTTATGAAGCACTTTGAGTCAATTATTGTTGTGATACAAGCGCAGAATATATCTCTACAGGGGCACTAAAGACTGAGAAACCAACGACTGTTAGTGAGTTTTTGAAATGAGTTTGACCCAGTAGACTGTGTTGTGTTTTATTGGTGTGGTGGTAGCTGAAAGACCCATGAGACACCAGGACTGCATTGGGAGGCATGCTCCGTTTATTCTCTGACACTATGAAACAAAAATAGCAATTAGTGTGTAACGTGCTGTTATGGTGCAGCCATGGTCTATACAAAAAAAAAAATAAAAAGATATAAACACAAGAAATAAAAGGATAAATTGATCTCTTCCCAGTGGGACATATCAAAAGGGAAGAGGAAATGATACAGCACTGCATTTATAGTCACACTGTCTACGCATCCGCAGCAACTGGAACACGTAGTAACAGTGATTGACAAGCCAGCAGGCCAATGGTTTTCCATTGGCCTGCTGGCTATCTATGCTAGCTATAAAGCGTCTATGATTGGTTGATGTTTATTTGTCTGTAAATATTATAAAAAATAAATTTAGTACACCTTTTTACCAGTTGGTTATAAGTCTGTAAGGCAGTTTTAGATTATATAGAAAAAATGTAACATTAAAAACAACCTCTTTTAATACCTTTAAGGTACAAGACATTATTTTTTCTACCGCCCAATATCATGACAACAGTGTCCTCAAAGGGCTTTAAAGACCGCACAAGACAACACCCCCTGTCCATCAGGGGAAGAAAAAACTTCTGGGAGAAGCCCTGAAGGAGAGATCTACTGCCGGGTCAGGACAAAGAGTCACAATACAAGGCCAGTATTTTAATGCGTCCATAGAGGTCTGTGTTGAACAAATATAAAAGTCCAGGACAGCCTTAGTGTGTCCAACTGATTTTAACTGAAAAAAAATAAGTGCACTTCCCATCTATTTCTACTGTTTCTTCTGGGTTTTGTTAATAGACAACTGCATGTCCCTGCAGGGCTACCATAGCTATTTACATGCTGTAATCAGGAGCAGTGAGGGTTGTGTAATCTACACTTTCACTGCTAGATGTTGCCAAAATGCTGTAAACTACACATTGCATCTTTAATCCACTTACACATGCATCAACACTGAGCTCTAACTTAAATCAACCTGTGACATTTGTTTTAAATACATTTTATTATTAGATGCACAAATCTGTCACGTGACTTTTCAGACAGAGCATGTTTTTTCACAGTACTTCTCCAGGACTCCTGCGGTAGATTTGGCAGCGAGCCATATTTCAATTATTTCGTTTAATTGGCAGCTCATTAGCTGCTGTTGTTGAGTTTAATGAAGACAGAGGTGACTTTCCACAGAGAAAAAACACGACCCAGGAATGAAACCAGGCTGGAATTAACATATGACACAAGGCTAATGAGACGCGCTGACGGGGCACAGCTAAACCAGCTTCAGAGGATTTTACTGTCAGCTTAGTCCAAGAGCAGCTCTGGAGATGTGTTCTGTGGATAGTATAAAGTGAGTGGACTTTTGAATAGAAAATATGGATTCAGCTTAATAACTAAACACTCTTCTAATCATGAAAATGATTGTGTTTATTATTCTAAACACATAAGAAATAATATTAATGAGCTGATGATGATTATTAATTAAGTGAATTAAGTAATAATTAACTTATGTAGGCTATATAATAACAATTCAGAATTATAACTGTATGAATGTAAACAGAGTGGGGCTTTTAATTAATAAATTAAGAAACATAATAAAGTGTGCATTTTGTTGCAGAAAAAATGGCAGGTGCACGGATGAGATGAAGAAGTCTCTCTTATAGGCCTACTGTACACTTTGGTCAAGCTTTAAAAAGGTTAGTTTACATAGTAGATTAAATTTAAACAGACTATATCTCATATATTTTTCTTCTAGGGGTAGTGTAATGGTTTAAACCCCAAAAAGTTTATTATAAAAGCAATCATTTGTGAAAAAACATGCATTTATAATCCCATGTACTGTTTGCTGTTAGGGTTAAGTTACTCAGGAACAGAAAAATTAGCAAATCACATGCTTAAAAAAGGAGAGCTCCCATTGGTCGAAACTGGCTTGTCATGTTACGTTCCAGGAAGTGTAGTAGCTGCCGATAAAGTGTATTTTCATCAAATGTATTTTAACCAAAACAGAAAAAAAGAAAAAGGTGGGCAACATAAAACATGGACAAATACTTTCAGTTTATTCACGTAACGGGCCGGAGATAACTGCAGTCCTGTCGCTAAAGTAGTGGTAGTGGATCTTTTATGTATACATTTATTTGTAACCTAAAATCAGTTTCAGTGTAAGACATTACCTGTCCCAGTTGTGGAGGCCTTGGTGCAGTTGTTTGACAGGTCTGTGTGTATGTGTAAATGTGTATGTGTGTATGTATGTGTATATGGGTTTGTGTGTTGTGCTGTATTTTAATCTGGACTTTAAGTCTGTAACAAATGTGACCAAAGTTGTACTGTGCACTTTGTACTGACCCGACCACTACTGCTCAATAAAAATTATGCTATAACTGTGGGGTTTCAGCACTGCTCCCAAGACTAACAATAAAGTGTTTTTTAAAAAAACTAAAAGTAAATGCATAAACAAATAAATAAATAAATACACACTGTCTTTAACCCTTTACTATTTACTCTCCTGACCTTTAAAACATCCGAATAAACCCGTCTGGTTTGAGAGGCTCAGTGTAAACTTGACACTCTAACTCTCTTTGTGGTTCATCAGGATAACGCTTTATGAAAAGACTTCATTAAAATTGCATTCAGCATTTTCAGTGGCTGTAATTATAGAGTGCGCCAGTGTCAGATGCTCTCTGTTAACCAACCTCAGGACATTGCCGTGTAAGGGTTCAGCGTGATCGCTGTCAATTTCATAAGCTGTAGGCAAATATTTCAGTCTTTTAGAAGGAGATCAAGCTCTTCATCAACAACAACAAACCTCTGTGTCCCGGTAAAGTCACCTCATAAACCAACTCCAAAAGTTCCGTTTCACTTCTAATACTGCTCTAACTATTAAATAGATACATTTACAAAGAATAATTATGCATCCTAATCTCTAACAAATAACCTCTGTGTTATCTTGGGTTTATGTATAAATATGCACCAAGCTTTTTTGGCAAGTGAAGAAAAACTAGAAAAAGAAAAATAGAGAGACTTAACAGTTCTCAGTTAAGAGAGAAACAAAAAATCATATCTTTCTTCATGCTAAGGGTCTCAGGGTCCACATGAAGGGCTAGGGCTTCCTTTCCCTTCAAGGAAATATTATAGTCCCATTATCTTTAAAATCGGCAGAATAGTAGCATTTATAATTAAATCTTCCTCAAAGCCCTCCTCAAAAACCCATAGTCTTTATTTTTCTTCGGACAGAGCCATAAATCTCTTCATCTTCAGATGTTTTAGTGGTGTCCTTATGAGTGCCTTCATTACCCGCTGAGTGGTGCTTTCCTGCTCTAATTGCCTGAACAACAGAGCTGCTGCTTTGTCCCATTAGTGCAGTGTCCATTAGGGAGGCTCTCCCTGCCTCTGACCCCCCCTGAAACCGGACCGAGACCACCACGCCTCGGTTTATTACACCTCTGAGACATGCATTGTTAGCTGAACAGCACAATGCTAAGATATGCCAACAGCTAAAAAGATAATTCTGCTGTACCAAATTATTGTCTGTAGGGCTGTGACGGTATGGGATTTTTTCTTACCGCGGTGATGAAGAAAAAAGAATTGCTATTTGGCGGTTAACCTGCGGAGGTTGAGCCATTCTGCAACCATCCCTGTCGCCGCCGGCTGCTCATTAGCTCCAGCATTTTAAGTTTAAAAAAAAAAAAAAAAACTCTGTGAAATATGCTGAAGTTTTATTGTTTCTATTCATTAATCTAATTAATCAACATAAACAAAGACAATACAACCCTTTTGTCCCCTTTTTGTTTTAAGTATTGATGAAGAAAGCGCAAATTGCTGCAGCGGCGAGAAGGACAGTGGTGCACGGCGCGCGTAAAGGAGTAATTGATTGTTTGCGGGCACGGCAAAAATACTTCAATCACATGATTCACATCACTACCCCCCCGCCCACCCCGAATTTCAGCCAGTCTCATCTGGTCACCCTAGCAGGTCTGCAAGATTTTTATTTGTATTTTTTTTTTTGGAGAAGATGGCGCACTTTCTCCTTCTCCCTCTCCAGCCGCAGCGGCACTTATTGCTAGCGCTGTCAACGGTTATTGCCTATAACATATGAAGTAACTAACTCCAACTGTTTAGGCTAGGCTATTGTCTTGTATGCCCGTGTTTGTGTGTATTTAATTTAACATTATCTGTAAAAATTACAAGTAGCCTGAAACATGGCTTAATTAAATATCAGACACACACACAAAAAAATCCCCCATATGTTTAATGGACTGTCCCTCCCTTGCGCAGGATGCAGGCTTTTCCCCCAGAAGCCCTTGAACAAAGGATTTGCGGAAAAAGTAAATTATTATCAAAGATGAATGTGTATATAGATCAGATCACACACCATATGCCGTCCTGTAACTTTCAGATAAAAAAAAAAAATAAAAAAATAATAATAATAATAATCATTTGCGGTGATGACCTCACACCGCAGGAGGCATCTCATTATTGCGGTATTGCGGTGATGCGGTTATCGTCACACCCCTAATTGTCTGTAAAGTTTCAATGTAAAATCTAAAAGCTCTTCCTTTCTCTTCAAACTTGTCTCCTCTTACTTTAGCAACAGAACTTTTAATGTTGTTATTAACACCATGATGTCTGGATGGCTCAGTTTTGAACCTATTTTTATTTTTGTCCTACCTGATCTTTCTTGGCCAAAGTGTCTCAGTAGTACCAGAACTGGTTAGCTAATTACCTTCAGTTAAATCTAAATAAAATTAAAACCCTGATTATTGCTACTAATAGAAAAATTCTGTTAATCTGAAAACACCGTGGATCACTGGGCTCTTCCGTCCAGTCGAGCCTCAGAAACCGGGGAGTTCTGTTTGACCAGATGAAGTCCCCAGACTGTTAGGAAACAAAGTTGTTGGTAAGAAATGGCTTTTTTCAAAACTAATAAAAATGTTCCTTTGGTCTTCCAGAAAACTTAACTTTTTGTTTTCTTATATTCCGACCAATGTTTAGATTTAAATGTTGTCAAATGCAGATATGGATTGAGTTTAAAAATTTAGAGCACTTTGTGGACAGATGACACTGACCTGTTAACTCCACTCTCTGGTCCTCAGGTCAAAACCTCTGTACTATTCTTTTAAAATGAGCTGCCCCCAGACTTGACTGTGACCGACTCTAGTCATTCTTTTAAAACGTCTGACAATATTTAGACAAGCTTGCTAGTTAGGTTGTATTATTTTCTCTCGTCTTGTATTATTGTAACGGATTTGTTTGTATTTATTTTGCTACACATTTTATAAAATTGAACATTAACAAACATTTTTCCCAAGATGATTGTCCATGTGAGACAATAGAGAATTAAAAACCCACAACAAGTGGATCATCGCTGGAAGTGTCCTTTAAAACAACGTCTTCAAAGAGAGAAGAACTCAGATCCCTCGACATGTTCAACACAGCGACCTCTGACTTACCATAGGTTCTGAGAGGAACAGGCTTCCTTCATTTTTTATCTCAATCCCTCGTCAGTCCAAACCGACCAGCTCTGACGTCCCTGAGTTTTACTGACAGGCCGGCAGCGCAGTATGAAACATTGAGCACAGACACATGACACCTGTCTCCTCTCAGTTTGAAATGCTCATTGCTCACTTCACTCTTCTGCCTTTTTTGGCCGTTGTTGCTGTGATCTAGTCAAGACCACACTGACAAAGAAGAGGCACTAGTGCAGGTCCTAGTCATCCACCTTCCTGCACTTTTCCAGAGCTAGGCTTGAGGGCATCTTCCAAAGCAGGGTACAGACTTTCCACTCCCCAGACACACTCTTCAGCTTTTTCTAGGGTCCTAGTTTAAAGGCCAATATGCTTTGGTTATTTGGTGTTCTTTCTCCAAACAAATCTAAAAATATAGACTAGGCCACTCTAGTAAAAGCTTTTCAACGTTGTTCAAGTTTTATTTCTTCAGTGTTATAACAAACAATCACAATAAAAGGGCTCACTCACTGTAAAGGCATTTACAGGTCTTTAACAATAAAAACAAAAATTATCCAAATCTAGTTAAAAACATTTACCTGAAAACCATTAGAGCGTGCCTTTGTGAACATCTCAAAATGTACAAATCTCCAAAATGTTGCCATTTTTTATGAAAACCCATAACTTTGAAAGACTAACTAAATAATTTAAGACTGTGTGGTATGTACTCTATCAGGTGAACCCAATATGCAACGTTTCATAAAGAAATCTGCAAATTATGTCTTTTGAAAGGCCTTCTTTTCTGCTGTATTACTAATTTTATTCTTATTTTATTAAGATCTTTAGGGAAGGAAACCTTTCAGGGAAACTTAGGAATTTGTAAATGCATAGTTTTTATTACAAATATGTGGTATTATATTAATAAACTGTGTGTAAAGGACTTAGAAACTGGGCTCTGAGCTGCATTAAGAGGATAGCGAGGTAACTGAACAACTAAACCGTAAAGATCTCGAAAGAGGATTAAAACACATCCCACTGACCAGTCAGGGACGAGAAACAAGCTGCCAACACAAATAGAGTGGACAAAGTACAGCGAGCAGTCAGCCCGTCATAAAAATACACTTTTATGTCTGTGAAGGTTCTTAGTTATCCAGGTCATCTTGAAGAAAAGGTTAACGCAAAGACTTCTTAAAAACTAAGTCCTGACTGATATTTGTGCTCAGAAAAACATTAATAGAGTACTTTATATTGAGATTCACTTTTCAAACATAAGACTCCACACCATGTGTTAGTCTTTACTTGGTAGGTGCTGTTTATTCAGTCTGTGGTTCTGCATGAGTTTAGTCAATGATGATTTGTCGTTCACACACTCACAGCTCCACAGACAAACCCAAGGTTAATTAGAGAAGTGAGACTGAGGTTGTTAGGTTTTGTCATATCAGGTAGAAGAGAAATATCTGTAGTAGGTTAGGGTCCTGGTTTGGAAGTTTATGTTTGTCAGATTCATTGAAGACCATCGGGTCAATGAGCTGCTCCATCACGCTTTAAGTTGTGTCCATGTATTAAATCAATCAAGTCTGTAAAGACAGTCCTGGTCTTGTCCCGGGCCCAAAGGGACTGTGTGCTCTGTGATCCAGGTAATTCACATCACAGAAGCGTTCCATCCATCTTCCCGCTGTGATGCAGTGATGTCGTGAAGTCACACCTCTCAGTTATTGATCGATGCGTGTTTACGGCTCATTGTGACAACATGATGACGAGAGTCCTCAGGGAACAGATCAGAGACAGCCCCACAGGTTCTAAGCCTGGTTCAAGGCCAGATTTGGTTGTATTTGTGACTTTAACACTGGGAAATAATGATGTTTGTTTGCCATTTGTTCACAAACAAACAGAACCAAAATGCTCTTATTACTAAAACCTCAATTTTAGGTTTGTTGTGTGTCTTTGTGGTGCTATGTACGGGGGTTACGAGTGGAGATTAACCCCTCCTGACATGCTCCTGATTGGCTCCCGATCAGATGGTCAGGTGAAAAACCCTTGGGTCATACAGTGTGAGCAGATAGATTGTGAGCTTCAGATTTCCTTGTAAGAGTGAGTTGAGCTTGTATGTGAAACTCTAAAATCACACAGTGCATGTCTGGCTTTATACAAATAAAGATTTGTTTGAACCTTAAATAATGGCCGCCTGAGTTGTTTCAGCACAGTCTCATTTTTTTGTGCTGATCAGCGTTCTGATTGTTGCTCTGTTGATATTGGTCACATACAATCTTCTCCGGGCCTCTTCTATTGACGTTATTCTGGTTTGACATTCACAGAGTGGCCATTACTCGGATAATTAGTAACACTGGCTGATTCAAATGATCCATCAACGTCGAAGTGAAGACGCTCGTTTATCTTCATGGAGCCGCTCAAGATCCAGAAACTGAGACCAAGGAATAGAAGAAAGATTATATTACATTTAGACATACAATTAAACTAAGGGAAGACTGTATAGTTCTTGAATTAAAAATTTATTTGTAACCTTAACATGACATGGCATAAGTAATATTATTTTGACCTTGATAAAGGATTCACTTTAAGGAGAAATGTTTGCTCAATAAGAACCCTTTACCTTTGTCATTTATAAAAAACAATGTTTCCCTTCTCATTTAATTTCCCTTTAAGGATTAATAAAGTGGAACTGAATTTAAATGTATATTTCACAAAGTATATATTTCTATAAATGTGGAGTATTTTGTTTGAGCTAATAGACTCTTAGTAAAATACATGAATATTTGAACCAAACGTGCAGTGTTTTATATATTTTTTGAGAGAAGTCAAAACTTGATAGCATATTGTAATAAGAACAATTTGTATTTTGTATTTGTATTTGTATTTTTTGTATTTACACACACACACACACACACACACACACACACACACACACACACACACACACACACACACACACACACACACACACACACACACACACACGCGCACAATTGTTGCCAAGACATGTTGAGGTAACACAAATACAATACTTGAAATTCATTGAACCAGGGTTCAATATAATGCATATTTCTGAACATTTTTTATATCTTTATTTCAGAGTAGACTTGTTACTGCCTTTTTTTCTCTAAATTGAAATCAGTGTAAGACATTTTTGTCCAATTTTACAATTGCTTTAAAATACATGTGAAGGTTCTCAGTCATCCAGGTCATCTTGAAGAAAAGGTTTAAGCAAAAGCATCTGGACTAAGTTTTCAAGGTGAAGATGTGTTGCCTTTTGTCTCTTTATCAATTCTGAGATCACCTGGTAAGAGAGCTAAGCTTTATCTCTAGAGGGAAGGGTTTGACCTAAAACTAAACTTGATTGGACCAGACTGTTCTGGTCTCATAGTTGATCAATATAAAAGGGCAGTGTGACTCCTGATGTGAGAACATTATCCATATTTTCCATTTTAAACATACACACACACACACACACACACACACGCATACGCACACACACATACGCACATATTCACACTTACACACTCACACACTGAGGCACACACGGGCACACACACACATATACACACACGCACACACACACACACACACACACACACACACACACGCACACACACACACACACATACACACATGCATACACTTTTTGTTTTTGCTAACCATTATTAAGCAGTAATTTGCAACAACTAAATAATAATACAAGATATTACCGCTACTTTAAAAAACACCAGTAAGTTATGAACATTGTTATTAATGTTTGATTTGTGAATAATAATTGCGTATGGTTAACTTGACCAATGAAATTTCTGGATCTATACCTTTTTTTTGGGACCGTGTCAATGTCCAAAACCCAAGCCTAATCCCTAATCTGCATAATCCTGCTTCCAGTCGCGCACACAGACACACAAAATCTTGGGAACATTGGGTGACCCCAATTATTTATTCATTAATTTATTAAAATTAATCCTATCTGTCAAAGTATTACTTATGTGCTCAAGTAATTTAATGGGAAATATTACTGCTTTTTCTTTTCAGTAGGCATTTATCTTTTAAACAATATTTGTAGAGGATGTTAATTATACAATAATTTCTTATCAAAAAATTTTAGGGCTTACTATCTGCTACCATGTATAAGCAGTTAATAAAGAAAGGTTTAGGCTTCACTGAAGTGAGTTTTTAAATCTCCCACTTTGACTTTCAAAGGTCATCTGATCCACTTTGTCTCAAAAAAAATAGCCACGCGCCGCACAAAGCCGCCAACACCAGAGGAGTGTGTCGGTTTGAACTCTGTTGTCCTAAAAACAATAAGGCTCGCTCAGAAGAAAGCCACTTTATTTGGAATTTAAGAGCCACGCCTGAGGGGAATCTTCTGTAGTTCATTCACAGAGCAGACGAGATTTACTGCTGCTACAGATGGGATACGAGGGGTTAACTGACTCCATGTACTGCAAAAACAAAGACATTTAAAAAATAAAGCAATGAGTCACAGGTAAAGTAGAGAGAACGTGTGTTACATTCAACATCTAAAGCTGGAGGCTTGAATAACTGTTGAAATAATTAGAAGAAAAAGAAAAGTGTTATTTATCAACTGTTTTCTAAAGCTGAACATGCATTACTAGGTTAATTTTTGCAGCAGATTCATTATTGACCTATTTATATTACTGATTGTTTTGATTAGAGGTTGTTTGTAAAACTAGTTATCCGCCTTAGGTTTTCTTTTCCTTTCTTTTTAAAGTCTACCAGCTCCAGTACAGACTGTAAAAAGTTACGCTTTTCAATTGTTTTATTGACAACCTGTTTGTGCCCCGCATGAAGAAAATATGTTCCTAATAAGTTCTAGTAAACCTGAAGTTCCCAAACTAGTTGATCAGTTTTTAAGACGTGAATGAGTGGTTAAACATGTGAGAGAAGGTTTGGAGAATTGTATTATTTATATATAATTATAATCAAAGCCTAGGATGTGTACTTTTATACAATAGTTATACTATAGTGACTCTTTGTAGAATTGTCTTAAGATATAGAGACATAGAACATTCTAGCACACTTACAGTTTCTCACAGAGCATTATAAAAAGAGGGGGATTTCATTTGACTGTTCGTTCTTGGGTCCTCACTTCCACTGAGTTATTGTCTGTACACCAACTTTAACGAAGTTCCTAACGCTGCTCCGAGGAGTGAGGAGGTAAGATGGAGGAGACAACCCCGCCCTCTTTAAGCACATAACACGGGTCATAAATATATGTTGTATTACGTGTTCTCTGCAAACATCAGACCACACTAAATTATTATTTAAAGTTAATTTAAAATGATGCCAGAGATCCAACTGTGTAAATGTAATAAGCATAAAGAGACGTCTCTATATGTGACACCTCCCTGGGCAGGACGTGAGAAGAGGAGCAAAAATAAGTTGAATGTAACAGCTACTCAACAGAAAAAGAAAACAACAAACAATCAGTACCGTCTGAAACAGTTCACTATTTAATCCTTCATTTAGTGCAGCCACAGGGCCTTTTTATTACTCATAAATGATATGTGCTTGAAATCTGCTGCAAATCTTTAAAATAACTATGATCAGAAACAGAGCAGAATAGTGGCCTTTAACTCATTCACTTTCTCTTCTAACTCCAATTTCCATGTTCATACATGAATCCTAATCCTTCTGCTCTAATTAATTTAACCAGTTGCTGAGTGAAAGCTGCTGCTCTAACTCTGAGAAAACCTGATTATGTCTTTGATGATGCTTTTAATGAAGCGTCTGTGAGAGTTCACTAAAGCGCACTCAGAGCCGTGGAGACAGCAGCGGGTGGAAACATGGCTGACCCCTGCTTCTGCACTTGTAGAGGCCCTAGCTCTCCTTCAGGTCCCATTGTTTAGCTCCCATCATCCCCGGGGGCAACACGGCTGGTGGGGTTAGAGGTCAGCCTGTTCTCTTAAAGGGGAAGCCTTGTTTTGCAGGTGACCCTCTTTATTTTCTTGCCCAAGTGACCTGACATGGCTTTGACACAATGAATATCAGTGTCACACAACGAGAAGTACAACAGCAGACACTATTTAGCGAGGCAGACCTCTAGATCTTTTGAAGCAGCAGTCGTCTCTTGCAAAGAAACACTCAAAATCTACAATTATTTTCAACTCACAATGACTTGCTTGGCATCAGAATTGGTCTTTTATTTAGAAAAACAACATATGATAATGACAGTGTGAGCATGAATTCAGAAGCTGGCTGTTCACTATTTACTTTCTTTCAACATATTTATTTATTGTAATTGGGGACCGATAAATTAATTAATCCCACACCTCATATAACCCTTAATATAATTATTTAGTGCATTTTCCCTCCTGAAGGCTGCTCTAAGACTTCAAACTTTTATGCAGCATTGGTTAGGTTCAGTAACGTTTGGTTTCAACAGTTTTTAAAATTGGACTATCACACTTTCCCTGACACTGTGTTCACTGTCGTCATGACAACAGGGGGTGTGTCTCATGTAGATGGTGTTTTGAATGTCTTAATTTTTATCCATTTTCTAACATTATCAATTGATATAATGGAGAAAAGTTAAGGTGTAATTAAATGAAGAAATTGAACATCTGTTTTATTATTATTTTATCCTTATTTTAGCCTAAAGGGACTATATCAATCAATGAAGGAGCAGAGGCCATCAATGGTAAAGTGAAAGAAATACTTATGCAGAAATATAATTTGCCCATGGTTAATGTGGGTTACTGTCTTTTAGTGTTAGCCCTGCAAATAACTGTACCTGCCTCATGCCCAAAGCAGCTGGGACAGGCTCCAACCAATAAGACAAGCAACAGGTTAAACCATTTTTATAATTACTATGGACTACAACGTCTTTTCTTAAGATGAAAATATAGAATTCATTATGTTATTTTGGTTGATTATAAAAATGAAAAGAATGATGTGCTATAGTTTGAGCTAAAATGCTTTAAATCAATACAAAATTATACTAATTATTCTTCATTATAAAGCCCATTAGCCGACAGTGTTAGCAGAACTCACTGGAGGTTTATTAAAGAGCCATAAACCCACTCCTCTCTTTTCTTTTATCTGCCCCTAAGCTCATCTTTTTGCCCCCGAGGCTTGTCTTGTACCCCTCTGACTTGCCTCTGAAGTGAACCCCACTGAGCCTCCTTTAGCTCTTAGCATCTGTTAGCTGATCTTTGAACCAAGACCTTGAATTATTGCTGTGCTTCAATAAAGTGCATTGTCTTGTAGAGGCTACACTGTAACATAGTCTCACTATTTTGTGGCTTTATTAGTACAATCGGCATAGGAGGGCCAAAGGTCCATTAATTTTTTGCTTCAGTCCAAACCTAGAGCCATTTAGTTACAGATGGAAAATAATAACTAATAACCAGTTTACCCTTGTTTTAAGCTGCATAAAAATACTCAAAAGTACTGATACTGATTCCAAAGTTTCTAAAGACAGAGTCCTGAAAAGGAGATTATTAATAAAAAATTTAAACTTGCTCTAATCTTCTTTAGAATTGTTAAATGTGAGAACTTTACCCATTATGAAAGTGACCCCTCTATGTGTCATTGTGAGTTAAAGCCTGAAGGTATCTTGAAACAAGAAAAAGTCTGTTATCTACAAATCTAAAATTATAAATGTTTGTCTGTAGATGGAAAATGTTGAGTCTTTAATAAGGGTCTGTTCTCCGTTAGACATTGGGATTATTTGTTCGCAGGATGTACCCCGCCTCAGGCCCAAAGCTGCTGGGATAGGCTCCAGTCACCCGTGACCCCTAACGGGATAAAGTGGTAGTAAATAAAAGAATGAATGAATGAATGTTCGCAGAAAGGACCTCATATCAGTTTCAATTCACCTCCTTCTCTGTTGTGCATTTCCCTAAATAAACCTGGTGAGTTCTTAATGAATGAGAGAAAGGCCAGTGAGGAGCCATTTTTTCCCAGGTCCTGCCTCGAGGTTCCCTCAGATCCATAACTAAAAACAGCGGTGTGGCCTGTTGAATGTGAGAATGTTTAATGAACGAGCAGCATTCATTATAGATAACAGCATAATTTATTCATCCATCTGCTCTGTCCGTCGTAAAAACACCGCTCAGAGTCTGTGTTGCTATTGGAGGAATGTGCGTCTGAGGCCTGGCCAAACCAAATCAACTTGGACTTGAACCAAAATAATGGCTAATATGCATCAGTTTTGGTTTGTGGGAAAATGTATCTGAGATTGTTTTCTGATAAACAAATAAGAAACAATGAAGATTTTAAATTTATTTAACCAGTTGAGGGAAATGTTCTAATATACAATGATTTAAACATTGATATCCACAGAAAGATTGTATCAGGCCAAACAGTGAAAGACACGCAGCTTTAGCTCCACTGCTCCTGTAGGGGGCGCTGTGATGGTTCTGCCTGTGCACTGGTCAATTTTAGGCTCCCGTCGGCTGTTTGTAGGGTATTATTTCCTGTTTTTCTGACTGTCCATAAATGCAATACTAACAAGCTAATAAACAACCTTTCTAATAACTATTTACACAAAATCTATTATTCAAACTTAAACCACAATCATCACAATAAGACGTTATTATTTTACCTCTTGGTTTGCATGATAGAGACATGTTTGAGTGTGTAGCTCTCAACCAATCACATCTCACAGAAGAAAAATAAAATAAATGAGAGACTTGAGATCAGTGAGTCTTGACTTTTAACTTGCACTCAGCAGTTTCAGCTTCATTCCCCGGTGAATCCTGTCAAGATGAGGAGCGGCAGAGTAATGCAGTGTTATGGACTTGAGCTGTCAAAGAGACGGCTATCACCTGGACTCAGTCTGTAATATCTACCCTACTTCACATCGAACACTGTCAGTCAGAGCAGGACACATTAGCCTCCAGTCTCTGGGCTCTAACAGACTGTCCTGGGCCATAACTCAAACAAATTCATTGGAGTTTTTGAATCACAAAGTCTTTTCGGGCACATCAGCCTCTGTTACAGTGGCAATAAAAAGGTTTTTAGCAATAATGACAGGGTCCCATGTCCAAATAAATATCTGTAACAAAACTTATTTGTCCCAGTTTTGAACACAACCTGCCCCAACTGTCCCCAATTTAACAAATACCAATCAATGTAGCAAACTATAAAACAGATTGACAAGATGTTGCAGTGTGGCCCAAGTGTTTCCTTAACCCCCACCACCTTGGCAATTGTCTTCTGCAGTGACATGAAGTCATGCTAACTTTAGGAAAGGTTGTTACTGTTAGGTCATAGTGGAAACAATATTGAAGGAAAAGGATCTTTAACCCTGTCCATTTTCCTGGGCTTTGGACTGGCACAGACTCCTGTGGCTGGAGTTGCTCTCCAAGGGTTTCAAACCCCTGATCTCTTGGACCCAAGCCAGGTGACTAACGTCTCCAGCTTTTCTTAGTAACTTCAAATGCACCAATGCAATTCTTGTTTTGTGTTTACTGTCGATAAAACACGGGAATTACCACCGTTTTAAACAGGAAACAGATTCAGATTTTAAAACACATATTTTTTACCAAAATGGGTCTCTCAGGTTGAGAAACCCATCCAATCCAAGTGGCTCGTGAAAGTGATGCATTACCTGCCAAAGCTGTAATGTGTAGGCGGGTTTTAATGTCAAACCTTATACATCTTCATAATTCATAATAATTAATATAACTTTTATTTCTTCATTTCCCTAATCCTCATATAAGTTCTTGGGTTGTGTGTTGTCATTTTTTTTCACATCCTAGACTTGATGTGTTTTCCCCTGAGACTGAAGCAGAATGAAGTGCACTCATGTAATGCACCGTATCGATGTCAAAACACAGAGAACGAGCCTCTCCTCCATAAATCATCAGGACGTCTCACTCACAGCAGCAGTAATGCGTCCTGTTGATATCAGCGTTTCAGAGGCCATTATGACAAAGAGGAATGTCCCAATGTGGAGTTACTGAAGGTTACAGAGCCGGCCTGATAGATTACGGACTACAGACTAATACACTGGGTTTTCACACGAGGTCTCTATCATGATACAACCATTTGCAGATAATTGAGTAAAGCTACAAGTAATATATTAGTATAGATATAGACAAACAACAAATTGACTGTTTGGTTTTGCCTCTAAATAATTTACATACATTATTTTCCAACCATAATCCAAATCCTCTGAGTAGCCTTCTAAACTTTTAAAAGTCCAGTGTCCAGTCTGCTCCCTTTTCTGTTAAGGGACGGGTGGACTGTCTGTTTGTCGACACAATTTGTCAACACTGAATCAATGATGGCAGAAAGTGTCTATTCCAGCTCTAGACATCAACAAAGTAAAACGCGGCTAAATATTGGCTTTGGATTCACACAGTGATTAATGAAAAGTAAATAATTGCTGGATCACACTGGTCTGAGGTTAACAGTTTTGTAAAAATACGCCTCTGTAGGGTCCTCTCTGTTTGAGACTAAAGCAGGTCCCTCGTCCCAGAACTGTTACTGGAGGTTTGTGTCCAGCTGAGGGCGCTGTATCAGTGAGACAGACATGATTCTACCAACCTAATGTCTAAGAAACATTAAAATAATTATGACAATATCATTTTTGGGCTAAAAGTTATGCAAGGCTGCTTTAAGCTAAGCTCTAAATTTCGGTTTATGGTTGTGAGTGTACTTGTTTTAATAAAATCAGGGCGAAGAACCACGACAGTAGAAGTTTTTAGGTTTTAAACACAAAGAGTAACTTTGTAGATATTTTGCAAGAATTGAGTCTTTTCATTTCACTGCCGGTTTATATATTCTGTAAATAACTGTGTATGTGACAAATAAAAACTCTTGAATCTCTTGAATCTTTATTACTTTATTTGAGTATTGCAGCAATATTCCCATCTTTTTAACAAATATACTCCCCTTAAGTATTTTACAAATGGAGAACAAACTTTAACAAATTTATCTAGACCAAGGCATTGACAGCACTAAAGAATATTGTAAGCTTGACTTAAAAACGAAAGAATATCAGAAACCGTTATATGTTGATCAGATAAGAGAAACCATCTCATGCCCAGTTTAGTTTCAGTGGGCTGGTCTGACGCTCGGCTCTGGCAGCTGTCGAAGACCTCTGTCTTTAGCTCATAGTGCACAGTTACAGGAGCAGAGCCTGAGCCCGTGTGCCATATGCTGTCCCATGGCTCTGAGTGAAGCTCAACCAAACCAGGCTTTTCTTTCACACTTTACCACCTTTACACTGCGTTTAAGAGAATGAGTTGAGTCGGGTGAAGCTGGTAAAATAAAGCTGACTGTGGGCATTGTTAGGTCATGGGTTAGTGTTTTTTTATGGCTTTTGCTTTATGAATTACAAACATTGTTTGTCTCCACTGCAATAAACAGTAGCAGAACTTCATCTTTTTGTTAAAGCAGAACATTATGTCTCCACAAAGAAGGACCTCTCATGCTTTTTGTTTATTTAAAAAGTAAAACCAGTCCAAAATATTTTCCAAAATAAATATGGAAAGGAAATATGGATAGGTGCTGATCCCTCTACAGACTGTGTTGTTTGTTTTCAAGAAGATACTATTCAAAACTTGGTAAATTTGGAAGAAAAAACATGTCTTTTGAAACGGTTGGGTCATTTTTATTCATTCTGTACAAATACAACGTTGTAGGGACAGGTGTATTGGATTATTATTATGATTCTAACAATCAGTGTCTAAGAACCATTACATCAATAAGAGAATGTATATTATTGGACTTAAAGTTATGTGATGCTACTAGCTAAAAGTTAAGCAGTGTTACTTTAATTTAACTTCATACAACTGCCATCCTCTTTTTTATTTCATCTTTTAGTTTAAGAATACTTAGAATAAATGCAATTTTCTGTTTTCTGTTATTGTTGAAGCTCATTTTTCTCAGTGACATTTCTGTGTCTTGTAACGCAACACCTTCACAGCCCAAAGCCCAAGGAGACATTAAAGCTGTCAAACTCCCAATCAATACTTCCCTCACTCTCTCCATTACAGCCATAACGACTCGTGAGCACAACAATCGTCCGATCAATGCCTAACTCTCCAAACGCTGGCCTCTCTCACTCAATTAATAATTCACACTTTTGATTGGCACACAAGATCAATTAACCAATTAAAAGTCTCGGTGTTGTTTTGGAGTCGTTTTGAGTTAGAGAAATGGATTTGGAGATGCTGCACATGTTGATGGACAGGCCAAAGTTGTCACCTCGGGGCAGGAGCTGAATGATGCATCTGATCTGGAGTCAGTCTGCCAATCCGCCATCACACATTCAGTGTAATTGTGCTTTACTCCGAGTCCAGAGATGGAGTGACAGAAGTGAGCCTCGTAAAAAAGAGTAAACAGCAGGAGTTAGAGCCCAGAGACTCCGGGTTCAAAGTCCAGCTCCAACAGTTGTAGAAATTGGTTGTGTTTCTTGGAGTCAGTGCTGAGAGAGGTAGGGCTGGACATATGCCTGAGTCTTTGTGAGAAAGTTTTACGATGAAGCCTGCAGGCATTAAAGATCTGCAGCAAAACCGAGCAAAGTCAAGAAGTTTACGACCAAACGGGGACTGGGTTTGACAAGGTTTATAGAGAAAGTTACAGACATGTTGGACAAGTAGCACCAATAGTTAATGAGATGTGTTGATGAATTATTGTTAGAATGTAGTGTTGTAGTACTCCAGACTGGTCTTAAGACTATTTTGTAAAGGTCTTAGTTTTGTCATGGTCTCAAACTGATTTTTACTCGTTCTCAGACATCTGTTCTATGGATTCAATGAAGTTTTCTTAAATAATTTCATATTCAATAAAAAATCTGGTTTTAACTCTGTCTCCTTCACCAAACACCTTAGTCTAAGACTGGACTAACTCTGCTCTTGACTTTGGACTTTTGGTCCATCCATCCTGTTTCAGTCTTAGTTTAACCCTGGCTTTGTTTTGGTTTGGTTAAGTTCAAATTTAATCCTGCCTTGTCTTTGTTTGTCTCAGTTATTAGTTTTTTAATGTCTTTACTCCTGCTTTATTCTTCTTTCTGTTTTTGATTAGTCCCAGTTTTGTCCTAAAATGGTTCCTCTTTTAATCCTGAGTAACTGTCAGTCTTTCTTTGGTTTTCTAATTACCAAAGTTTTGTTTTCCTAAGTATCTAATAGAACAACATTTACAAAATACTGAACTATCCTGAATTTATAAAAAGTTCCTAGTAAACTGTTCCGAGACAAACCTTGACAAATGTTAAAGACTCTAGTCCAGTCTTCATTCCCACAGTCCTTTCAGATTCTCCTGGCTTTTCTCTTCCTTGTTACATTGAGCTCATTAAATATTGACAGATTCATCTCTGGCTAATTGTACTCTTCAAACACATAGAGCAAGGGCTCCAGAATCAGACTGAGCCATTAAGTTCAGTCCAGGAAATGAACTGCAGCAGAAAGGGTTTCCTCCTGCTCCTCCGTTTGACATTCACTTTAACGCAACTTTGGGTTTTTAACGTTTGTTAAAGCAACGTGTGCAAAACAACCAAATATCAGTCTTTTAAAGGAAGTGTCTGAAAGTGGAGGAGACAATGCAGTTGGGGACACTTTTTTAAAATGTTGAGATTTCATGTGTGACAGTGAGATAATATATAATAAAAATGAGCTTATTGAAATGTTTGAGCAAGACCCAGTCAGCGCTGATGGATCCTGGTCTGAAGTCTCTGGAGACAGCACCACTTTACTCTGTCAATACATCTATTACACATTCAACTAAACCAGGACTAGACCAGAACTAAAAACAGGACGTAACTACAACTTTGCAATTACTAAACTACAAAACAAAGACTAAACTCAAAACTTGGGGCGGCAGTGCCTCAGTGGTAGAGCGGCCGTCCTTCAACCGGAAGCTAGTAGGTTCGATTCCCGCTCTCCCCACAGTTCATACTGTCGTTGTGTTCTTGGGCAAGACACTTAACCCACCTTGCCTTGTATGATTGTGTAAGAATGTGAATGTACATGGTGATGGTCGGAGAGGCCGTAGGCACGAAATGGCTGCCACGTCTCTGTCAGTTACAGATTTAGCTTACCATCACCAGTGTGACTGTGTATGAATGAATACTTGATATTTAAAGCGTCTTTGCGTCCCCAGAAAAGCGCTATATAAAATTGATGTAATAATAATAATAAAAAAACCAAAAGGATTAAATCTAAAACTAAGCTGGGCCTGGATATGTCCCTCCTAGAGTTTGACAAACAGACAATCCCAGTCTGGATCAGTGCATCATGAAGCAGGTCTAGAGTTAACCCTGTGTTTCTCTGGAGCTAAGAGCTACACGTGAAACAGGCCAAGTCAAAATGACCATCACAGCGACAGGTCGGAGCAAAAACCTGAGGGAAAACACAAAAGTGAGCTAAAGATAACAACAACAAAAGAGTGGAGTCTTACTAAAATAAATATCACAGTCTATTAATCCAAGGACCTCAACCCATTTGAGCATAATGTCATTCACGTCCATCATCTCCCCTCCCCCCTTTTCCCCGACATCTGCAGCTCCTTTCTCGTTGCTGATTGGTCACTGTTCCCTGTTTCTATCCTTCAGCTGGATCTCACCCTCCTCTGGAGAAGTTTAGTTTCCAAAGAGATCTAGCTCGAAAAGAGAACGTGGACGAGCTTCTGAAACTGAAAACTCTGGGTTACATCCATAACCTCTTAACCCTAACCCTAACCCTAACTCTACAGGACCCCGGACAAATGATGTTAATTATTGAATCAACAAATCCAAACTTGGTCTAAACCTAAAACCTAACCTAACACTAAACTTAAGACTAAACCAAGACTTACACTAAACCCCATATTCATTAAATTCCTTACTTAATCATCAAATAAATAAATACATTTTAAATTATGTTTCTTGTTCTTTCTTTTGTGAGTCTCTCAGACTCTCACAGATGTTTTTCTTTAGTGTTATGTTTACTTTCACAGGCTACGTATGTGATAGTATCCACCAGGGACAATTAAAGACATTAAACCAGCACATAACAAAATGAGCTCATCCAAACCTCTGGGACCCAGCACTACCTGCCACTAATTAACACCCGCCTCGTTAGCGCCTCATTAGCGCCTCATTAGCCTTCATCTCAACTCGGCTTTGTTTGTATTATTCCTCTCATCAGCCAACAACTCTACTCCATTTCGTTCATTTGTTTTCTCATTTCCGTCTGCGGTGCGAGAGGTAAATTTGATAAACGAGTGGGTGCTTTAAATATTAATTATGTATTAATTACATTCTCAAAGACAAAACAAACCTCGCTTAATGATTTATGAGCATCAGTCCCACTTTACTGCAGATTTAATTGTCCAATGAGAGTCAGGAGAGAGCCGAGAGCTGGCAAATTAAAACTATAAATGTATTACGCAACATTTCAAATGACAGTTTGAAGTTTGAGCAACAAAAAAGGGCCTTACAAATATATTAGTTTATGTCTAAAGTTTTAAAATAAATTTAGTTTATAAACAGCCACAGAAAAAATATGACAAAGTTCAAAAGTGAAAGTTGATATTCTGAGTGACTGTTTGGCCTTGCTGTCTTTTGTTACGTCCCGTGAGACGTTTTAAAAAATGTTACACCAATAAGACCTTGGGATAATCTTGTGAAGTGATTATTAATTGGCAAATTGTAATAAATGCTTGTAAAATGTGATTTATAAATAAGAAATCAACTGGAGCAGGTTACAATTTTAGAATGAGACTATTTTAGAGAGCATCTTGCTGCATACGTCCTCTGTCCTCTGTGGGGACACCTCCATTCTCAGAACAAGAAATGCATGAAAATCCTACAGAATAAAACATTTCTGGTAAAATAATTTTTTGTTTTTCATTTCATTTTATATTGTTGGATAAATCAGAAGATACAAAACTTGAACACTTCTTTAAGTTTTATTAAAATTATTAACTTTTGTCTCTTTACGTCTCCACACACTTTTTCTGGCTGTCTTAAGGCAGAAACACGTAACCCGGAGACAAGATACTGTGTGGTATTAAAAATATTCAAGTCTGGTTTGCTTCCAGAGTAATAAAACCATAACGTATTGTACTGTGTCAATGTCCACGCAATGCCACAGTGTTTATGAATAAAGTCTAGGCCTGGAGCACCTGTCTGAGCTGAAACACGAGACACAGCTACAGCCTTGGTGCTGAAAGAAGGTCCCCAGGTCCTGACCAGAAGGAAATGTTCTTGCAAATGTTACACAACATGTTAAAGTGACTACTACACTACAGATATAAACACTTTGCTGAAATGCCTTTATTCCTGTAACTGTTTACTTACTGTATGTTTGCAGCATTGGTCTAAGCATTTATTTGAATCCATATTTGGTTAAAAGGCTTTGTGAGAAGTTAACCTATAGGTCATGTTGAAAAATGCATTACCACGCCTCAGTTTCCTGCTGCGTCCGACTGATCAACTAACTCCAGCTTGGTTAAACATGATCAGAACAGATTTGCTTGTATTTCTCAGTTCAAACTTTAAAGTGAGCCTCTGAAGTAACACATGCACCTCTTTAAAGGCTGTGGACAAAGTCAAGGTCTCATACGCACTTCTTCTGCTCTTGAAATATCTGTGTTTCTTGTGTTTTGCTTTGTTCTAAATTGAGCAGAAATGTGGAGAGAGCTGTGAAGCGGTCAGAAAAAAAATCCCTCTCACGTACTTTCTCTGGATCTGTTCCACATTGGTGGAATGATCTACTGCTGCTACAACATCAGCAGATTCTGTAGCCATCTTTAAAAAACGCCTGAAAACACATCTCTTCCATCAACACCTGACAAACACTGAATTCTACTTCCTTTCTATTGATTCCTTCTCTATTTAAACAAATGTCTTTGCTATCCTTAGTTTTGTAAACTGTGCTGGGTTCTAACTGACTAGTTTTTAGTGCACTTGTGCTTCTTGTTCCTTGTGTTGTTAAAATTGCTTCCATTGTTATCCTCACTTGTAAGTCACTTTGGATAAAAGCGTCTGCTAAATGACTAAATCTAAATGTAAATGTCAAACGGCTGTAGAGTGTTTTTACCTGATGAGCAAGGAATGTAGGTCTTCACATTTTACTCAAAGGGATGTTGGTACTTGAGAAATCCAGTGATTAAATAATCTGTTACTTGAACAGATTTTAGTTTGGATTATAAGACATACAGCATGACTTTGTTGCACTAAAACAGACTTTTGTCTCAAAGTTGGTTTTGTTGTGATCTGGTCCATCCATCTGAGACTCAGCTGGACTTTTATCATTGAAAAACAATTTCCCAGAGAATGTGTGATGCTTATGATACACATACCCTTTAAATAATCTTTAAAAATGCACATGTAGATTTTAGGGATGTCATGAATCTCAAGGTAACCCTCAAACACCTGCACAGATTTGGTTGTAAAGAAGAGTATAGAACTTGAAAATGTCTTACTTTAAAATGTGAATTATTAAATTATTCCGGTTTATTTATGATTTTCTTGTGCAATTGTGAACCGATGCGGCTCATTTGCACAGTTCGACTCCGGGTTCGTCAGCTGTTCCCCTCGACGCTCGCTCACTCCCAGCGCTCATAAATATTTCACCAATGGAAAGTTTAGTAAACAAAGGTGTGTGTGGAATACACTACCCATAGACCTTTGCTCCTGAAACCAGAGCCTGTGTTTGTACGGTTTTACATTTACATTTACATTTACATTTATTCATTTAGCTGATGCTTTTATCCAAAGCGACTTACATTGTTCTACAGTAATCACCAGTGTTACAGGCACTGGAGGCAAGGTGGGTTAAGTGTCTTGCCCAAGGACACAACGACAGTATGAACTGTGGGGAGAGCGGGAATCGAACCACATACCTTCCGGTTGAAAGACGACTGCTCTACCCACTGAGCTACTGGCGCCCCCCTGTTTTAACCAAACAGCGACCGCAACTGTGTTCAATGAAGAACCATGAAAACCAGTTGGGTTCACAGTGTGGACTAATGTTTCTGAGATTATTTAAATATGAGAGATTCTGCTTTAGTCTCGGTTTAGTCCGGGGTCAATGGTTGGTCTTGATTTATACCTGATTTTATCCTGGTTTGGTTCTTATTTGGTCTTAGTTGTGGTCAAGATTGATGCCTTCTTCAATCCAAGTTGGGTCTTGTGTCTTGCCCAGGTTTAATCTGGGTTTATTCTTTAATTCAGCCTTAGGTGAGTGCTGTTTTATTTTCAAAAAAGCAATGCTTTGTCCAATCAGAAGTCTGTTCACTCAGCCAACTCTGCCGACTATTGTTAATACCAAGCTTGAACTCAATCCCCCTAATATTCTAAAGCCGGTACTAGGGTGGTTTGTTTGAGTTCCTCCTGAGGAGGCTTGTGTTCCTTCTGAGCTGGGTCCAGAGAGAGACATCTGCCACAGAAACTGAGACAAAAACACTCAAAAGTCCTGTCTTTGAGGGAATATATTGGTTGAAGCCATGTCGTTTTATTCATATAGCACAAATAAAAAACAAAGGCAAAACACAATTTAGTAAAGCTTAACAAGTTTAAACTTAAACAGCCAGATAAAACAATAAAGCCATCGGTAAACTCAGGAAAGTCAGGTGGAGTTAAAACCCAAGTTAAATAGATGAGTCGTTAAAAGTGATTTAAAGTGGTCAATAGAGGAAGAAGGCTGAGAGGAAGACAGTGAAACATTATTTCTACACTTCTACTACCGCAGCTAATATAAAAGTTACAAACCTGGGATGATATTTGTGGCAAAACACTATATTTGAGCAGGAGCAGGATATTTGTTTGAGTGAGGCTGTGAGCTACAGTGTGAAACTGTAGCTGTATCTGAGCAGAGGCCACACAGAGCGAGGCTGAGGGCCACAGAGAGGGGCCAATGGGGGGTGCAGCCTCAGGGCAAAGGGATAAAGCCACACAGCAGGTTTCAGCTCTACAAGGACGACAACAAGGGCATAATGTACTGCTGACAGGAAGTGAAGGTCTGTTTGGTCCTGGTCTGGTCCTGGTTTTTCCTGGTTTTGTCTCAGTATAGGCCCTGGTTTAATAACATAATAGAAAACTGTTTTATACTGGTCATGATATTATTTGAAAATAACAATGCAGTCATTTGTCGTATTTGCATATTACTTTGCCCCAGTGTTAGTTGAGCCAAAGGAATTCCTCTAATGTTTCCAAACTATAAATCATTTTTGGTGTTGAACTATGCGACCTAAAAGAGTAAGTGTATTTCTTCAAATGTCCCTGAGTGGAAAGTGAGGATAATAATACGGTCATTAAGTGTCATTAGTTCAACTCAATTCGAACTGCGGAGTCTTTAATCCTCTCAAACACAAAGCTTGCTGCTCTTTTAGCTGCTGCTGCTGTGCTCCGCCGCGGTTCGTGTTAGTGCTTCGGGCCGACGGGGCGGGAGTCCGGGGTCCGGGGGGGATAATGGGAGCAATGGGAGCAGCCCGTGGAGCATATGGTGAGGCCGGGACGCCTGCTGGTGTGGCAGCTGTGGGACTGGGATCATACAGACAGCATTAAAGAGCCATCAGACCCCCCCTCTTCATTCTTCATGTCCCAACTCTACCCCCCCGCCCTCCCCCTCCTCCAACCACCCCGTCCCAGCGCTGTCCACTCGGCTCAATGGACTGGTGCTATTGTCTGTCAAGGTGTTGTATATTTTTTCTCTAAGTGTCAATTAAAGGTGTATTGTGTAAGAAGTGTTTTTTATCATTTCTGTCTGTGTACAATGTACTTAAAATATAACTTTATGCATTATTCTCTGTTGGAAAAATGCACTTTTAGGGCTCCACAAAACCCAGTGGAAGTGGGCAAGGACAAACTGGTGGCACAGTGGTTAGCACTCCTGCCTCACAGCAAGAAGGTTTCTTGTTTTATTCCCATTCAGGGCAGGCCCTTTCTGTGTGGAATTTGCCTGTTCTCCCTGTTTCTGCGTAGGTTTCCTCCAGGTACTCCGGTTTTCCCTATCACCAAAAACATGTACAACAGTCCCTCCAAACACACAGGACTCCCCTGCAAAAGAGATTTGTAACCTCAGGGGGACTATCCTGGTTAAAAAAAAGGTTAAATAAACACATAATATAAAGACACAATGTTACCTAAAGAATTTTTGCACATTTATAAAGGTGATTATTTTTCCCCTTTCTTTGACAGAGGCAGAAAATGATGTGAGAGACATTTATGAAGGATATTGAGTTGGATTCTATAAAATGAACTCATACTTGTGTCTAAATATAGACATAGATAATATATTGACTTATAATTATATGTAGCCTCAAGGTTTACAGCGTCTACCTGACTTTATAACAGACGCTAAAAGTCAGTCATACATGCAGCGTACTGAAGGACTAGCTTTGCCTGTGGACTAGTTAAAAGATCATCCTCATTTACATCTGCAACTAACAAATCTGAGCATTATTAAAACTTAAGTTGTATGTGAAAAAAGTAATTTTGTGGCACATGTAGAATATAAAAACCTCTTTCACGTTTACTCTCTCAGTCAGACGCCTCAAAAGCATCAAACGCACAGTGCTGTCTTCCAGAAGGCCGAGCGACTGACTAAACACGAGCTCAGACGCTAAGACACGCTTTCTGCCGACGCTACTGTTGAACCGATCCCCAACGTTCAGTGTTAGATTCTAATGTTCGGCTTTGAACAGCAATGAGTTTTTGTACTACGGACCTTAAAGAGAAACAATGACAAAAGACCGGGACATGGACCCAACACTGGAACAGTGTTTTAACACAGACTGTTTTTATTCAGATTAGCTACAGGGACTAAAGGTGGTCTATATTATAATTAGTCATAGGTTACTTATTCTAGTCGACTCACTATATTGTCAGTGTTCTATTGGGAGCAGGCAGGAGCCATGGTTTCTCAGGGGCCTAGAGACAACGCACTTTAAAATAGTACAATTGGTGAAAACGTGTTACGTAGAACATATTTAGATGCATTTATTTTGATATATGACTTATTTTTATTCTGTTCCCCATTTATACAACCACAAAACAAGCAACTCAATATGGATGTCTGGGCCTAAATATTTCTCTGCAGCAAATATTACAAAATATTATCTATGGACCATGGCCCATAGACAGGATTTGAAAAATAAAATAAAAATACTGAAATACTTCTTCATACTCAACAGATATAAAGGTACTTCATTAGCCACCAAGGAAATCTTGGAGTTTGTTTTGTAGTTTTAGTCTTAGTTGGACATTTTGGTGAAAATAATGCTGTTTGTAAAAAATAATAAATTACTCATGGACCTCAGTGCAGCATGACGCTTTTCAGTTTAAAGTTCTGTTCTTCAAATCCCTCTTGGCATCATTAACATAATTCTGGTGACAATGTTGTAGAATTATTTGGATCATCAACAGGAGCGTAAACAATATTTTAGTTAATATATAGACCTATTTAGACTGTATTCAAAAATATTTATTAGCATCCAGTATTTAGCTATTTCACTGATTTCATATTTTTTGAATAGAGCTACTTTTTCTTAAACTGCTGCTAATCGCCTAAAAATTTCTCCTTTGACTGTAATAACAGGACATTTTGTGTTAGCGTCCATCTTCCTTGTTGTTATGGTTAATATTGTTCCAACTTTCCGAGCTGTACATCACGTGAACACATCAATATTGGAAAAATGCATAAATGCACCAATACTCTACTTTGCTATACTTTGCTATTTGTCACAGGGTTAGGGTTAGGGTATCGTCCTAAACTTAATCAGAAAATATTTTTTTATTACAGACTTATTCAGAGTATTTTGCCAGCCTTAGGACCATAATATAATTTATTTTTGACTAGCTCGTACAAGTGCCATACAGTGTTCTAGTGCTACAGGGTTTGTTCTGGGCTGGTTTAGACAAACATAACGTCTGGATTTAAATCTCTCTGTTGACTTTATTGTAGCTGGGATTCACTTCCAACTAAAACTCATAAATGACAAGAGCAGGTTTGTAATATTGTTTAAATAAACTCATACTTATGCTTAAAGTTCTGTTTGTTTTTGTGAGTTTTTGTAGAAACTGAGACTTGTTTCTGCTGCAGCAACAGGACAATGGCTTCCCCCGAGGAAACAATAAATATTTAAACTAATGTTGTTTGCACTGGGTTTTTGTGTCTTACTGAGGTGTCACTTTCTAGAAACGAAGGATACAGCAGTCTGTAATCAACAATACACTCACAAAAAGTGGAAAAGGAATAACAGGCTCATTCCTAACAGGTTTATAAGCGGTTCTTTAAGAGATTATTAATGCAGTGGTTCATTATTTAGTTATTGGTGCAGATACAATGCTGTTTACAAATAGTTAGAAACAGATAACACTTAAAATAATTGCCAGATTGTGAGCCAAGAGTAATTTTTAGGCATTATAGCCTTTACCCATAACTGTGAGTTTTTTTATAAAGAAGGATGAAGCCTTACTGTAAAGTGTAAAATATACTGTTATAACCCTCAGATTGTGAAAGGAAATAAGGAGGAGACCAACCTAGGCCTAACTCCAGTCTTTGATAAATTAGCATTTATCCACGACTTTAAGAGTTACGAGCGTTAGAGTGAGTTCAGACCAACCAGCTCTGCTCCCTCCAGTCCCTTCTGCCAGGCCTCATTCAAGTCTCTGAGGGCGGAACATTAAAGCCTGGACCTATTCCTCTCAGCTCTCTATCAATTTTTTTTCTGTGATTGGCTTTGTCGCTCCAGTTCTGCTTAACTGAACTCTACACTCGTTTTGCTCGTGACTATCACTCTCTCCTGCGAACACGCAGAGTTACTTCTGGTGTGAACTCACTCTTACAGATGTGTAAAGTAATAATTTGTATTGTTTTATACCAACGTGTTGAGTAAACGCTGAGCAATTCTGGAAAAAAAAATATATATATATTTTGGCCTATAAAACATAAATAGCTAACTAGAGAACATTTCTTTTGCAACAATTTGGTACAGCATTTCTGAAGGTTTCATTTCAAAATGATAACACAATTGCCAAATAGTGAGTCTACTACAAGCTTTGAGTAACTAGTCCTGTAACTAACAGAAATAGAGAGATGGGAACAAAGTGAAAATGCATCAATATTGGTAATGCATTTACAGTGAAGAAAAGGGAATTCCACTGCGCACCTTGTTACAGCTTTCTCCAATAATATCCAAATTGTGAGCCTAAAGAAGCATATATCCATTATTCGATGAGCTGTACGCCTAGTATTTTCTTCAGAAGTGTGCAAGTATGTTTGAGGAAATGAGCTCCTGAAGCCACTAGAGGCCTGGCTGTAGTGGAGATAGCCGAAGCATGTACCGGGCGAGTGCCTTAAACGCAGCACATCTGTTGATTTGCAGCTCGTAAATAAGAAATCGCTCTGGTACAACTTAAATTAAGGTCAAGTAAAAACATGAAAAATGCATTTGGCTCTGAACGGCCGACTGTCAGCGGCCCAAGCAGGAATTATTTATGTCAACGTTGAAGTTCAAGTGGTTTGTCAATCAATAACACGTGGCTTTAATCACAGAACAAAGTCGGAACAAATAGCGCAACACGGGACAGCTATCAGCACCATCAAGTATTCATCAGGGTTTAGAGGGAAGACCGAGTCCCAACAGAGGAGCAGGGGAGTCCCAGGTCAGGATTTAAGACTGAGAGAGGTTTGGAGCAGTAACGGTAAGACTTAATTCAATAGACAAAACTAGGACTTCAACTGCTGTTTGAAGAACTTAACCACAATTAATTAAGGTTTAAGGACTAAAAGATTAAACCCAGGACAGCCCTAAACTATGACTTAACCAGGATTAAACCCAGGACTAAGACCTAACCAAAACTACGTCAAGGACAGTAAAAAAAAATTTAACTAAAGTCAGAAACAAGATTAAAGCCAGAATTAAAGGCCGAAAATTAAACCAGGTATAAATAATGACTAAATTAAGACCAAACTAGGACTAAAACAAGACAAGTTCAAACCAAAGTTAAGACTAAAGTTAAGATGGAAATTCCTACCTAAACCAAGACTAATCAAGGCTAAATCAGAGCCCAACTGAGACCAAACCATGGACAAAGAACCCAGAACTAAACAGGGACCAATATTTATCCACATTTCACTTTGCTTTTCTTTTATTTATTTATTTTTTTTGTTTTTAGTTGGAATTTTCTGGAATAGATATATTTCTCATTCCCAGATTTTCTGCCATTGATTTAATGTTAACAGACCGAGTAGACCAACAGCCTTATTTAAATGGGAGAAGCTTTAATGCATGCATGTGATTGGCCAAATCCTTGAGTATAAAGCTTAGATGATGTCTTTCTCCAAAGATTTACCCAGCCGTTCCTAAACTTAACCACAAAAGTAATTTTATTTGGTGCATAAACGCATAAACACACATAGCATAAACAGCTGATATTTCACAGAAACAGAAAGAAGGGGGCACCTAAAGTCATTTATAAAACCATATCTCGGACCATTTCTACCTCCTGTTGTGGGTTCAGACCTGGTTTAGATCTAGTTGTGGGATAAAGAATGACCCACTTCACAACCCAATGCAGCTCTTCACTTTTAAATACAAGGTCAAGTAAGAAGTAACAAAACATGAACAGAAAAGGGCCTAATGAGACCAGAACTATAACAGAGCTATATTTAAATTATCTTTAAAAAATCATTGTCAAGTAACTCCATTTGATAATGTTTAAAAAAGTAAAACTTTAAAAAGCCCTTAATCCAAAGCTGGGGCAGACATAGAGCAATGTAGTTTGAATAATTAAAAATTAGGTGAGTGTTTAATAATTGACCGGTACAAATGACTGTGATAAATCTTTTAAAATGGCCGCCGACTGTACTCACATGTAATGCATAAGGAATGTAACAGGTACAATAGTGGTCTTTAGCATTCATTAACATTAACCACTATGAGAAATTATACAAGTACATCCCTCTAGCCTCTATTAAAGGCATCAACTATTATAAATAAATCATTGTTTCACTAGTTATAAGAAATAATGTTGTAACAATGTGTGCAGTAGATTTCAATTGACCAATTGACTGTCACAAAGGTTAAAGATTTGTATAAGCAACACGGAGGGTCTTCTAAAAGAGTAAACTTGATGACAAAATAAGAGTTTTTTGAAAATTAAATCATATCAATTAATTTGTTCCAGTAAGTTAACAAATTAAAATAAATCTTGACATGAGAGAAATAAGGAATATAAAACCAAGGGTCAATCCTTGGGCTTCTTCTGTTTTCAGTTTAACATTTCTTACCCTTGGTCAAAAACAAAATAGGGGTAAAATTGGGTGCAATCCGGGACTACAGGCAGGATTAATCTAGATCCAACCTATAACTAAACCTAGAAAAAAAAACAGGAATACATTTGGACCAAACTAAGACTAAACCCAGAGTAAGTATCACAACACTTAACCCAGAACTAAACCTCTACTAAACAAAGACTAAGGCCTAGATTTTTATGACGTTAAACGTTAAGCATGTAGCGGATGGTGGATGCCTCAGAGCTGGCGCATCATATAATAAAAGGCTGGACATGGCATAAACCAGCGGATTATTTTTAGCTTGACAAGTCAAGCTGCGTAAGCCAGAGGTAAAAACACAGTCTGTGTTTGGTATTTTTAGATGTTCTAATGGGGCATGTATTTACAAGATCTAACATGTATGCCAAATAACATGTATTTCACGAATAACAGCAGGTATTAATATATGTTATTTTACACGAGTCTGAAGTCTAAATAAAATAGAAAAGGGGGAGATGGAGAATCGGTGAGAGGCCAAGTCAGACTCTCACTGTCATATATTTATGGAAACTCACACTGATCACAGGGACTTAAGCTCATGTTTTACTTAAATAAATGAGAGCAATAGCAAACAGACAAAACCAAGGCAGCATTCAAATTTTGATCTAACACACATGTTTTTGATTGATACACATATTGTTGAGTTTAAATGATCAGGATAGTTTGTGGTTTTTCTGTTCTGAATTGTTGTGATCTTTTCTTCTGTTCAGTTACCCATATTTTATAGTTTAGGCCTTGTTTGTGAATAGCCGCCTTTGGCAGAAGGGGCGCCAGAAGGTCTTTTTCCCGGCAATAGGTCATTTACCAAATGGTTCAAATGTACTTAGGCTAGGTCAGCTGCCGCCGGGTTTTCGCTTCTGGCCGTACAATTCGCATCAAGGTGGGATTTTGATTTATGCCATGTCTGGCATAAACAGGGGGGAATGTTATGGGAATTATACATCTCCATTAATGTTCTACATTATGCTCTCACTCCTGCTCCAGTTCACATGCTTATCCACACACAAGTATGACTTAATGCCTTCAGCCATATCTAAATCAGTTTGCACTACATCTAATCACTGTACAAGGACACTCTGTCCTGTTCACTTAGACACACATCTCTGACTGACACGTCAGCTCAATACACGTCCATCCACGACCCTGGAGCTGGGGGCTGGCACAATGTAAACCTATAAAGCCTCATGTATGTTTACATCTTTAAGCAAAACCCTCCGTGTACCATTGCTACCGTGTGTTTGCTTCTCTTTGCAAAGATTAAACCTGTCTATTATTGTCAAATCCTACGCCGTCTCCATCGTCTGCTCATTTAATCCGTAACCAAAAATTCTCTTAACATGCAGGAAGCGGCCGGGGCACGGAGCAGGTGTGTAAAGGTGTGTAAAGCCAAGCGTGTCCTTGTTTTGGACATGAACACTTAACACACACAATCTACACTGTGAGATGCCATATGCTATTGTCAAGCTACTATATGTGTCTTTTAATTTTATAATATTCTATGATTATGGTATAATTATTGGTTGCCTATAGTCCTCTTCAGGTCATGTCAAATCTGATTATGTCATGTCCTTCATGCTAAAACATGAACTAGACATAACTAGACTAACTAACTTGGCACTGAATGACTT
Source organism: Neodontobutis hainanensis (assembly GCA_024349245.1). NCBI lineage: Eukaryota > Metazoa > Chordata > Actinopteri > Gobiiformes > Odontobutidae > Neodontobutis > Neodontobutis hainanensis. Next base: position 279,130 of record JALDNG010000352.1, on the reverse strand, counting down.
GTGCAGCTAGGAGCTTGTGCTGGGGAGTGTGTTAAAGATACGCCTCCTACAGCCTTCACAGCATGATAGAAAATCTCATGTATTGTTTTCTTTTCCAAGCAATCCTCATCCTGTTCCATTGTGATATGTTGTACTTTTGCTTCATTCTTTCAAGAATTAAACCTGATCATTCATTTTTAAATTATACTCTGTCTATGCTTTTCTCTCTGGATAATATGAATAAAAAATTCTAAAAACAGTATGTGGCCTTGATTATTTACCAAGTGCACATAACCAAGGCCACACTTTTCACCTTGAAAACAAATGAATTATTAATACATTGTAGATATCTATATATCTATATTATAATTCTTTAAATCTCAAATAGTGCACTATATTCATACCTTCACATACATGAGTTATGTATGTTATCAGGCCTTAGTCCGCCCAAAACCTGCCTCCGAACGCCCACAGCGGTGCTTGGCGACTCGTTCACACCTGAGTCAGGTGGATGATGGCAAAAGTCTCTGACTATGAGCCTTTCTCCAGCCATAGGATCGGGCCCTGTATCTAAACTGGATCCTAGAATAAATTAAGGTCAAAATAAAACCAAATCAAGACTAAACCAGATTTTAACCGGCACTAAACCACTAACCAGTCTAACTTGTGCTCTGAGGAGCTGAAGTGGAAAGGATTGTAGTAAATCTATTCTCCACAAGGACTATTTTGGGGGGATTTTGAGGAAACTAACAGTTTTTGTCAGTTCTCCTTCCTTCTCCAGAGAAAACTGTTCCGACCGATTTTTCTAAAGGCTTTGAATCCACCACGCTGCATTAACTAACACCGTTTCTCTAACGTTCAGTCTGGTTTGTTTCTAATACGGGATGTGAGAGCCCTGTATCCGCGGTTACCAGGCAGTTTCCACAGAAACATCCTGCATTATTGATGGAGTGTGAGCCGTTCGTCCCACAAAGCAACAGAGTCCCAGCAGAGCCCGGCTTCAAGACCAGCCTCGAGTTCGACGCCTGACGAGTTATTCAGAAACAGACTGAAATAAACTGCTGTGAGTCTGAAATGTGTGGGACTGAAGTTTGTTAAGTGTGTAAGAAAAGGGTTGTGGTGAGACTATAAGGATTAAACTTGGACTAAACCAGGACTAAACCAGGACTAAACCAGGACTAAACCAACAAAAATAAAAATAAAACAGGAGTAAACTGGGACTAAACCAAGAATATAATCAAAAAGAAAATCTAGGCCAAAACAGGACAAAAACCCTTACACTGAACCAGAACATAACTAGGACTAACCCAGAACCAGGACTAAACCTAGTGCTAAACTCGATCTAAAAACACATCTAAACCAAAACTAAAACAGGATTTAACCAAGACCAGACCTTGGAATTAACAAGGACTAAAACTTTTAGATCTAAACAAAATTATAAACCATGTGATCAAAATGTAGGGTTCTCCTTTCGGGTCTGGATTTAGTCCTGCTTTATTCCTGGTTTAGTTTTCATTAGTTATTGTTTGAGACCTTGGTTTTCTCTTAATTTAGTCTTCATTTAACATTTCATTCCAGTGTCTGGTCCTGTCTTTGTTCTATATTAGTCCTAACATAGTCTCTTTTTATGTTCTACAGGTTTGTTTTTGTCTTTTCCTGCTTCCTTTTTGAACCTTTATTCACAGAAACCTAAATTTATATGAGTTTTATAGGAGCCACAGACTTCACAATGAATTGACTAAAGTGGATTTAGGTGGATTTAATATTTGTTGAATTAAAGTTGTTAAAATTCTATTTATTTTTGCTTTTAGTTAGGTCCTTGTCTTTGTTGAGTCCGTGATAGTTTGTTTAATAATTTTATTTTATATTTCAGTCTTGGGTTTAGTTCAGGACTAATTCTTTTTTAGTCTTGGCTAAATTATTGGTCTAGTCCCAGTTTAGTTTCTTCCATAGAGCCCCATTATGTTACTTATTGACCTGACTCTGTAACATAAATCTGACCAGGTTATCAGACTCTGGACTTGGGACTTTGCAGAACTTTATTTGAAGCCTCAGATAATGGAGCAGACCCACCACATTTCGAATCAGCAGGTTCTGTTCGGACTGAAGACCCAGAGATAATTCAGTAATGGGCTTTTAAAGATAGGACTTTAAAATAAATTCAAAAAACAACCGGTCGCCAGCATTAGGTCATAAAACTGGACTCATGTCTGTCTGCGCCAGTCTCCACTCTTATCTAGTAAGATAAATATAAATATAATGTTACATATGGATATTTAAAACCAGTCTGCAACACTTTTCACACAATATTTCTCTTCCTCTTGCTTTAGGAATAGGAACAGTTTATCTGGTTTAGTCCAAGTTTAGTTCACATTAAGTATTGCTTCAGTCTCATCCATAGTTCTTCTCTTTAGTCCTTGGTCTATCTTTTATTTTAATTCTTATTTAATATTTTTTTCTTTGTTTATTCCCAGTTTATTCTGGTTTAGGCAATGTAGTCCTGATGGAGTCCTTGTTTTAGACCCTGCTTTAGTCCTGTTTCATTCCAGGTTTGGTCTTTGGTTTGTTCTGATCAATTCCGCTGCTGTTATAGTCTCGATTTAGTCCTGGTTAAGTCATTGGCTTGCTTCACTCTTGATTTAGTCCTTGTTTAGTCCTTGGTCCAGTGGGTCTTAGTGCAACTTTAGATTCGCTTTTTGATGTAAAGAGAAAACTGTTGGTCTGTTAGGTTGATCTTTAGAAGAATGCTTTTATGATTTTAATTCAACAAAAACATCACAACTTGAAGCAGTCTGGAAAATATTAATTCAACAATGGTTCTGATCCTTTTTATGGATAAAAACATTTAGAACATAACTTATAGTGTTTTTGAAAAGTCCTGCAAATCGAGCTCCAAAACAGTTGGATCCTTGATGACCCAGGAACAATGAGACGTGAAACTAGATCCACTGAATGACATTCAACACTCGGGTCAGTCTCATCCAATCAGCACACAGCTCACAGGACAGGTGTTTACCATTACCTGTGTCCAACACTACACTCCAGCAGGTCAGTGTGGTTATAAAAAAAACAGATAGTTATAAATGACAATATTCAGTGTCTGCTATATTACAGAAATGGCTCATTGTAGATTTTATTTGAGTGGTCAGTTAGGACTAAGCCTGGTCACATGTCACAAACAAACAGCATGATATACTACACACCCCATAATATGGCAAAGCAGCACATCAAATTTATCAGCTGAGGGTCGGCTACAAGCACATCTAAGCCATTTACATTTACTCCAAACACAAATCAAACGGTAAGCAAACAAAAACAGGTGGTACCAAACTGTGCCAAACTCTGCCATACTGTTTATAATGGAGACTCCAGCTGTCCATTTTGGTTTGTTTCAAATTAGAAGAACCCTTTATGGACGTTTTAAAAACAAGGACCGTTACGTCGCTCGGTATGGCGCAACCGGGGCCCCACCCTGGAGCCAGGCCCGGGGTTGGGGCTCAAATGCGAGCGCCTGGTGGCCGGGTCTTTCCCCACGGGGCCCGGCCGGGCTCAGCCCGAAAGAGCGACGTGGGACCGACCTCCCGTGGGCCCACCACCTGCAGGAGGAACCGTAAGGGGCCAGTGCAATGTGGATTGGGTGGCAGTCGAAGGCGGGAGCCTCGGCGACCCAATCCCCGGACACAGAATCTGGCTCTAGGGACATAGAATGTCACCTCGCTGGCGGGTAAGGAGCCTGAGCTTGTGCGAGAGGTTGAGAGATACCGACTAGAGATAGTCGGGCTCACCTCCACGCACAGCTTGGGCTCTGGAACCCAAATCCTCGAGAGAGGCTGGACTCTCCACTACTCTGGAGTTGCCTGCGGTGAGAGGCGGCGGGCCGGTGTGGGTTTGCTCATTGCCCCCCGGCTCAGCCGCCAAGAGCTGGAGTTTACCCCGGTGAACGAGAGGGTCGCTTCCCTGCGCCTTCGGGTCGTGGATAGGTCCCTCACTGTTGTTTGTGTTTATGGGCCAAATGGCAGTGTAGAGTACCCGGCCTTCTTGGAGTCTCTGGGAGGGGTGCTGGAAAGTGCTCCAACCGGGGACTCCATCGTTCTACTGGGGGACTTCACCGCTCACGTGGGCAGCGACAGTGACACCTGGAGGGGCGTGATTGGGAGGAGCGGCCCCCCTGATCTGAACCCGAGTGGTGTTCTGTTATTGGACTTCTGTGCTAGCAACAGTTTGTCCATAACAAACACCATGTTCAAGCATAAGGGTGTCCATCAGTGCACGTGGCACCAGGACACCCTAGGCCGGAGGTCGATGATCGACATTGTAGTTGTTTCATCTGACCTCCGACCGTATGTCTTGGACACTCGGGTGAAGAGAAGGGTGGAGCTGTCAACTGATCACCACCTGGTGGTGAGTTGGATCCGATGGCGGGGGAGAAGGCGGGACAGACTTGGCAGACCCAAACGTACTGTGAGGGTCTGTTGGGAACGTTTGGCCGAGTCCCCTGTCAGAGAGATCTTCAACTCCCACCTCCGACAGAGCTTCGACCAGATCCCGAGGGAGACTGGAGACATTGAGTCGGAGTGGACCATGTTCTCCACCTCCATTGTCGACGCAGCCACTTGATGCTGTGGCCGCAAAGTCTCCGGTGCCTGTCATGGCGGCAATCCCCGAACCCGGTGGTGGACACCGGAAGTAAGGGATGCCGTCAAGCTGAAGAAGGAGACCTATCAAGCCTGGTTGGCTTGTGAGACTCCTGAGGCAGCTGATAGGTACCGGCAGGCCAAGCGGGCTGCAGCACGGGTGGTTGTGGAGGCAAAAACTCGGGTCTGGGAGGAGTTCGGTGAGGCCATGGAAAAAGACTATTGGTCGGCCTCGAAGAAATTCTGGCAAACCGTCCGACGCCTCAGGAGGAGGAAGCAGTGCCCTGCCAACACTGTTTACAGTGGAGGTGGGAATCTGCTGACCTCAACTGAGGATATTGTTGGACGGTGGAAGGAATACTTCGAGGATCTCCTCAACCCCACCGACACGTCTTCCAATGAGGAAGCAGAGGCCGAGGGCTCAGAGGTGGACTCGTCCATCACTCAGGCTGAAGTCACTGAGGTAGTTGGGAAGCTCCTCGGTGGCAAGGCACCGGGGGTGGATGAGATACGCCCTGAGTACCTCAAGTCTCTGGATGTTGTGGGGCTGTCTTGGTTGACACGCCTCTGCAACATCGCGTGGCGTTTGGGGACAGTACCTCTGGACTGGCAGACCGGGGTAGTGGTCCCTCTTTTTAAGAAGAAGGACCGGAGGGTGTGTTCCAACTACAGAGGGATCACACTCCTCAGCCTCCCCGGGAAAGTCTATGCCAGGTACTGGAGAGGAGAATGCGGCCAATAGTCGAACCTCAGATCCAGGAGGAACAATGCGGTTTTCGTCCCGGTCGTGGAACACTGGACCAGCTCTATACCCTCTCCAGGTGCTGGAGGGTTTATGGGAGTTTGCCCAACCAGTCCACATGTGCTTTGTGGATCTGGAGAAGAGATTCGACTCTGTCCCTCGTGGTGCCCTGTGGGGGGTGCTCTGGGAGTATGGGAGTATTTGCTAAGGGCTATCCGGTCCCTGTACGACCGCAGCAGGAGCTTGGTTCATTGCCGGCGAAGAAGGAGCTGAGCTGTAAGGCAAAGCTCTCGATTTACCGGTCGATCTACGTTCCTACTCTCACCTATGGTCATGAGCTTTGGGTCATGACCGAAAGAACAAGATCCCGGATACTGGCGGCCGAAATGAGCTTTCTCCGCAGAGTGGCGGGGCACTCCCTTAGAGATAGGGAGAGGAGCTCCGTCACTCGGGAGGAGCTCAAAGTAGAGCCGCTGCTCCTTCACATCGAGAGGAGCAGCTGAAGTGGCTCGGGCATCTGTTTCGGATGCCTCCCGGACGCCTCCCTAGGGAGGTGTTCCGGGCATGTCCCACTGGGAGGAGACCTCGGGGAAGACCTAGGACACGCTGGAGGGACTATGTCTCTCGGCTGGCCTGGGAACGCCTCGGTATCCCCCGGAAGAGCTGGAGGAAGTGTCTGGGGAGAGGGAAGTCTGGGCTTCTCTGCTTAGACTGCTGCCCCCGCGACCCGGCCCCGGATAAGAGGTAGAAGATGGATGGATGGATGGAAATTAGAAGAATTATATTTGGAGCAGGTAAATGTTGACATGTGTGGCTTTAATTTAAAGGCATTCCTCTAAAGGGATATTATTTCAAATATTGTTTTTTTTTTTTTTCATTCATTCATTCATTGAATGAATGAATGAATGAATGAGTGTTTTTTTTTCTTTAGACAGAAATGTTTTTGCTGTTTCTGACACCAGAATTATTGAAATACACCTTGTAGTTGCAGAGATACAGTGAATTTACTGTGGACATGTCCTTTTTGAGCAGACACACCATAAAACAGGCTCGATTTTTAGGGGCTAATATCCAGAAACATGTTTGTGACTTACTAGGTAATGGAAAATAACTACTTTGGAAATGTAATCAAAAGTCATCTGCAATGAAACAGTGCTAGAAAAATAAAATATTCATTCATTCATTTTCCACCGCTTTGTCCCGTTAGGGGTCACGGGTGACTGGAGCCTATCCCAGCAGCTTTGGGCCTAAGGCGGGGTTCACCCTGGACAGTGGCCAGTTAGTCGCAGGGCTAACATATAGAGACAGACAGTGACAGACAATCATTCACTCTCACATTCATTCACTAGAGACACTGTTGCCAATTGACCTGTACATACATGTCTTTGAACGGTGAGAGGAAGCTGGAGTTACCCGGAGAAAACCTACGGTAACACGTGGAGGACATGCAGACTCCTCACAGGAAGACCGGAGACGGCTGAGAATATTTGAGTCGGCCGGGTTTTGAACTCACGAGCTTCTTGCATTTATAGTATCAACACATTTTCAAAACTCACATTTATGAATCAAAACTATCCTCCAAAGGAAAAATTCTGTATGTCAAGTCTTCTCCAAAACTATTTAAGTCCAATTCCCAATGACGTCTTGTTCGTCCTGTGGTTAAAAATGCTGCACTTATTAAAGAACAACAGAAGCAGGAAAAAAAAACTCAGATGAACAAATCAAAAATAACGATGCGGAGTCCAGGGCCGAGTGGACTGCGCTGCTCGGGCTTCAGGGGCCCCTCAGGACGCAACACAACAACAAAAAGATCCAGACAGGGCTGTGAAGGCTTTGAGCAGCAGAGGCAGGCTGAGAGCGGAACAAGCAAGTCTGGGAGTTTATAGGAGCGCGGGCCCCGACCAGGGGACCGCACCGATGAATTATACACAAGATATTCCTGTGATGAGATCTGGGAGTGCCATTCATAATTATTTCATCAGAGTTGTAATGAGAGCGGGCTGAAGAAACAGGGCCCAGAGGCGACTCCACAACAGACGCTAAAGGACAGTTCACTAAAAGAAGACACAATGTTTTTACTGGAGTTTAACAAAAAAAATGTTTTTGTCCTGGTTTAGACCTGTTTTAGACCTGGTTTAGTCCTGCTTTAGTCCTGGTTTAGACCTGGTTTAGTCCTGGTTTAGACCTAGTTTAGACCTGGTTTAGTCCTGCTTTAGTCCTGCTTTAGTTCTGCTTTAGTTCTGCTTTAGTTCTGGTTTAGACCTGGTTTAGTCCTGGTTTAGGCCTGGTTTAGACCTGGTTTAGACCTGTTTTAGACCTGGTTTAGACCTAGTTTAGACCTGGTTTAGTCCTGCTTTAGTTCTGCTTTAGTCCTGCTTTAGTCCTGTTTTAGTCCTGCTTTAGTTCTGCTTTAGTCCTGGTTTAGACCTGGTTTAGTCCTGGTTTAGACCTGGTTTAGACCTGGTTTACCCCTGCTTTAGTCCTGCTTTAGTTCTGCTTTAGTCCTGCTTTAGTCCTGCTTTAGTCCTGCTTTAGTTCTGCTTTAGTCCTGCTTTAGTCCTGTTTTAGTCCTGCTTTAGTTCTGCTTTAGTCCTGGTTTAGACCTGGTTTAGTCCTGGTTTAGACCTTGTTTAGACCTGGTTTACCCCTGCTTTAGTCCTGCTTTAGTTCTGCTTTAGTCCTGCTTTAGTCCTGCTTTAGTCCTGCTTTAGTTCTGCTTTAGTTCTGGTTTAGTCCTGGTTTAGACCTGGTTTAGACCTGGTTTAGACCTAGTTTAGACCTGGTTTAGCCCTGCTTTACTCCTGCTTTAGTTCTGCTTTAGTCCTGGTTTAGACCTGGTTTAGTCCTGTTTTAGACCTAGTTTAGTCCTGGTTTTGACCCTGGTTTAGACCTGGTTTAGTCCGTGTTTAGTCCTGGTTTACTCCTGTTTTAGTCCTGCTTTAGAACTGGTTTAGTCCCGAGTGCAGGTTTTTTCTGACCCCAGGCTCAGCGCTCACATCCGTCCTGAGGTCTGCTGAGATCCTTCCTTCAGTCCTAATCCTGTTTGTGCCGGTCGGGGGGCTTTGGGGACTCACAAAGACTCGGAGTCCTGGATCCGTCCCACACCAGATGGAGTCCCGAGGATGAGACCTGAGACCCTCCCCATTTACACCAGTTTACGGTTTCTTCAGAAATTATCCATTCATGGGACGTCTCCGGTGGGTCGTCCACAGTGCATTCATTTAAAACCACTTTCCTTTTGGACTATATTTCTCACATACAAAAGAAACCTTTCATTATATATATTTTTTAATGTAATCAAAATCTAAGAGGCAGTTTTGTTTTCTAAATTTTAAATGACCTTTGTCCTGGTTTGGTCTTAGTTTGGTTTATATATTTAGTCCTGTCAGTCCAGCTTTAGATTCACTTTAATGTCATTTTCTCTTGATTTCAGACTTCCACAGTCCCTGACTACTCATACAACCCTTTTATTGATGCAGATTTGTGTTTTGAAGGACAAAACTGAGTTTTTTTCATTTCCGCACTGACATCACAGCTGTTGATATATATATTGTGTTTTCAGTTTTGTTTTTTTTTGTTTGCACTTCACAGCCACCCTACCTTTGTCTAGGTTTAATCTTGCTTTTTGTCTGTGTTCAGTCTCGAGCTGATCATGCTGAGCCAGGTTTAGTTCTACTTTAGTCTTAGTTAGTCAAAGTTTAGTCTTAGTTCTGGGGTTATTTGTGAATTTAGCCCCCGTTTAGTCCTCGGTCAAGTAGTGACTTTAAACAGGGATAATCAAATCTTTTTTTTTATTTTTTACTCTTGCATTTAGTTTGAGTTTTAATCTCCTGAAACTTATTGTTACAGGAATCATCTGTGAAATTATATCTGAGATAAGACTGTAAGACGTCATCTAGGCTTTATAATTAAAGATTTTAATAAATAAGAATGATCAGTCCATAAAGGCCATTGAATGTGGTTTAAACAGTTCTACACAACCGCCACATATCCATGTACACTTCCTGACAGTGGAGTGTTAAACCTCGACGGAGCCAGTCTTCAAACACTCAGTCCTGGGACCCCTCCCCGAAGACCCCCCTCATTTACATCCAGCTCCTGTTTTACAAGAATAGAGCGCAGTCAACCAAAAACAACACAAGTAAACAAAACAAAACCGTGTCTGAACAACTCTCAGCGACAGTGTAAGAATGAAAATGAATGAAAAGAATTTTTACACGATTCTCTGGAGATCAGGACAAAAGGAGGACATTCAAAGACTGTGGATTAATCCATTTCTAAACTCGGGTTTCCACTGAGTCGTACTGTACAGTTTGCAAAGACAAAGGGAAATACGCTAACTAAAATGGTTTTATTGTGTTTGTTAGAAACAGTTTAGTTTATTTTAATCAGCATGCTTTATCTTCATTTTAAAGAGTAGCAGGAGGTGTCTTAAGTGTAAACGATAACTTTAACATCCTCAGAATAAACCCAGACCAAACCTGTGATTAAAACCAGAAATACACTAAATTAAAACTAAACCAGAAACTGAACCTAGACCAGCTTGTATGTCCCATCCACCACCCCAACCCAATTCTATCCTGCAAAGCACTTTTGAGTGCTACAGGTGAGAGCTGGGGCAAACACTGTCTAGATGGCACTCACTGATGTACATAACACAAAACGCAGCCATATACTGGGGTTTACAAGAAAAAGTGCCCTTTAATTGTACTTATTCTAGGTATAGCTTTTTTAATTATATAAACCTTGTGACAAACTTGAGCTGCATGTGCATTTTGGCAACAGAAGTTAAACAGTCAATTCGCACTGGACAAAAATCTTTTAGAAAAACATAACAAAAGATCTTCTGTAATGCAACAGACGAACGAGGTTTTTGCTGTAATGCAGTTTTTGCGTATTCAGTTAAATTTTTGGTCAGCACAGGGGTTATTTCCAAAATAGTTAAATGTGTGATAGAAATAAACTCCTCTTGACTTCCTGTTACATAATGAGGTAGATAAGTTACATTATGGAGGATATGGGAGGCACAATATAATGGGCCTTAAGTCTTATTTTAAAGCATACAATTCAAAGTGAAAAAATAATAATAATTCCACTGACACAAGATTTCCAGCTGTGGACCAATCACGATTCAATCACCAATCCAATCACAATTCATCATTTTATTAAGTATAGTCCCATGTAGTGCCTTTTATAAGACCTGGTGTGGGTCACGTATGTTTTATTGATAATCTTTTGGTTCAGATGTGAAGTTAATGGATGGTCTGTTTTTCCTCCGGGACTCGTCCTGAAGAGCCCTGCTGTTCATCACGCGGTGTTCTGCGCAAGTTCGGTGACTTGCTGTTCCTACGTAGTGCTTACAGTACACAAGACTCATGTATATTTCATTTACTGTGCTCAGTCCTGAGTGGGGCAACTGTCCTAGACACTCACTGTGGTTTATTCAAATGAATGGGATAATGTTTAAGAACATATAATTGCACTTTTCATACAATAAAACATATGGTGGGGGTCTATGGCTTTTTTATTATTTTATTTATAGAAAAGCATTCAAACATGGCTTGGTCTGACATTTGGGGGTTGAAGATTTAGCACAGTCTTTGTTTGGACTTCCTTTCTGTTGTTTCTGTGGCTTCTCTCACCGTCCAAACACATAAATATGTAAAAGACATTAAGAGATTGGTTGTCTGTTAAATGTTAAATCCTCTGCTTTTCATTCATACGCCTTTCTTAAAAATTGTTGTTCATGCCAAATCTGTTCTCGCTTCTAACAATGAAATCAATGAGTCAAATGTGTCATTGGAGCTCAGATGTTTGATAATGATGTGCCAGCTTTTTCTTTTGTTTTAAATTGAATAAAATTAAAGAAAACTGTGTTGAACAGAAGACTGCAGAGTAGAGTAGTTTGGTTATTGTTGCACAAATGCTGTGTCAGTTTAGAAATCTATACTGAAGCTCTATTTTATTCCTACATCTATTACTCTTCTTAATATAGAGGCTCGATGATTTACTTGGTTTTATTCCTGCACATTCTGATCTGTTCTTAGAGTTTGGTCTTTTATTATTACCTATTTATCTATTTATTAATTTTATCACATGTTTTTACTGTAGATTAGTTTTAGCTGATTCTAGGTTTTATTTTTATTTTTATTTTTAGAATGCATTTTACTTAGAGCCGTGCAATTATTTATTTGATATGTTGCTGTTTGTATGTAGTATGTTGTACATATACGTATATACTTTTGGTTGTGAGTCTGTGTACTTTATGTTCTACTGCTGCTGTGGCACTGCACCTAAGAAAAATTTCCCTTCGGGGACAATAAAGTATATTAGATTTGATTTGATTTTAATCTAAAGAGGAAGAAATAATAATAATAATAATAATAATAATAATAATAATAATAATAATAATAATAATAATATAAAAATAATAAAACAAAGTGGCTTTAATGTGGTGCTAATATTGATTGTAATTTTAAATTGTCATCAATGTGACACAGATCAGAAGATTTTTTTTTTCTCAATCAATCAATCAATCAAAGTAGAATACATATATATGTGGCTCAGTGGTAGAGCGGTCGTTCTTCAACCGAAAGGGCGGCAGTTCGATTTCCACTCTCCTCACAGTTCATAATGTCGTTGTGTCCTTGGGCAAGACACTTACCTACCTAACTCTTCAGCTCAATAAAATGAAGAAAAAAAGAACACTCCTTTTAAATGATTAAAAATCGCTCCAGATCAGTGTGACAAAGTTTCAACAGTTTTCCTCAGATACAAGAAGAAAAACAGCACACTGTATGTTTACATAAATGAGAGGAGACTCCTGCTCCAAGATGGAGAAGCAGTGGAAGATTAAGGACTGTTGTTTCCAAAAAAATACATAGAAAGAATTAAAGTAATAAATGTAATATGAAATTTTATTTAAATAACATTCTTCTTTATTTAATCATAAATAGATGGATGGTCTCAAAGAGAAAAAAAAGAGGCGTGGCTTGTCCCATTTTAATGTGGAGTGCTTGTAAAGCGGCAGGTATAGCTAAAGTGCAGGGATCTCTCCATGAACAAACTAAATAACCCTTTTCCAGCCACATGTCTTTAATTTGCACTGGCAGACAATGAAATATTTAGCAGCACCCCTACAGGCAGTTACATTAAAGAGTGTGGTTAGACACTGCCTTCCCATTGCTCAAAAGCCGGGCTGATTCGGTGAATGGTTGCAAAGTTTACAACGTCAGATTTTACTCAGTATCAATAATTCAGAGGCGAAAGAGGCAGAAGCGGGGCAGGATACGAGCTGGGGGGCAGACGATGTGTTCAGATGTCAAAGGAAAGGCGCACTTCGATGTCCATTTGCTAAATGTGGCAGAAAGATGTGCGGTCGCCATGTTGTGTTCGCTGAAAGCTTTATGTCCGCTCGGACGTTTGAGTCCAGACATGTTTTATCTGACTCTGACTAACATTTTATTTCCTGGAGTTTTTAGTTCAAAACTAAATATATAAAATAATACAATAATCTCCTTCTATTGGACTTCTTCAAAAGGTTGTTACCTAGAGGCATGGTGTTTTAATAAAGGTTAAGAAAGTCTAACCATCTTGACCTTTGTCCTGCAGCGTCTGCTCAACCAGCTGCTCATTGTTCCACGTATTGCTACTATTACTAATTCTACCACTGTTGTTGTTAATTGCTCTTGTACTAATGTTGTTACTGTATTATTACTGTAATCGAAGATTATTTGTCCTTTGTCTTTCTGTTCCTAACTTGTAAAGGCAGAAGGGCGTCCGGTCTGCTTGAGGTTTCTGCCTGTCTAAAGGTAGCTTTTCCTTGTCACTGTCACCAAGTGTATGCTCTGGTGGGACTGTGTTCTCTCTCTAAACTAAACTCAAAGGAGCTCTGCGTAACTTTCAAACAGAAGGTGCAACCCTTTTTTGGGCCTCAAAGACTCTTTACATATCCATTATTCATTTACTCCACAGTCACACACTGGTGGTGGTGCCCTGGGGTAGACTGACAGAGACGATGGACTCTCCAACAATCACCAAATACATTCACTAAACATTCTTACACATTCATCACCAGTGCCACAGACACTGGAGGCAAAGAGAGTTAAGTGTCTTGCCTAAGGACACAACGGCATGAACTGGGGGAAAGCGGGAATCGAACCACCAACGTACTACAACCTTTTCTGGTTGTAGGACGACCGCTCTAATACTGAGCCACTGCGCCAGCATTATATACTCTAGACCTGCTCTGATTATTAAGTATCATGACACAGTTTTGATGTTGGTGCCACAAAAATCTATTAAATTTAATTGAACTTGGACAGGACATAACCGTGACTAATTCAGAGCTTAATACTGGAAAATAACAAAACAAAACTTTGAGTAAAGAAGGTCCAAACCCGAAACTTAAGCTAACCTTCATCAGGACTAAGCCAAACCTTTAAATGTTTATTCTTTATTCTGCTGCTTGTCTGGAGCTACGAGTCTGGAGCCTATCCTGGCTTCTTTGGGGGTGAGGTGGGAACAACCTGGACAAGCACCATCACCTTCATTCACTGTGGCTCTTTTAGATTGGCCTTTACATGCTTGTCTTTGGAGCTTTACCATTCAACCTATGCATCTACAGATTTAAAGAAAATAGTCTAACCTTGCTGCTGTGAGGCAGAAGAACCCTTAAAGGAAACTCCAAAAGACCATTTCCTTCCCCACAGCTACCTCCCAGCTGGAGCCTGGTCTCTGTGGAGCGTCCTGTCAGCGCAGGGTTGTTGTGGGTGATGTATATTTGATGAAGCGGCGCTGGGGACGCTGCGAGACAATGGTCCAACTCAGGTTTCTGTCTTTGTGACGGGCTCTAAGTTTGAGTCACCTGGAAACTCAACCAACTCAGACAAACGGACAGAGTTACTGCAGACTGGGGCCCTGAACACTACACCGGCCGGGGAACCAGAGATTTACATTTACATTTATTCATTTATCTGACGCTTTTATCCAAAGCGACTTACATTGTTCTACAGTAATTACCAGTGTTACAGCCACTGGAGGCAAGGTGGGTTAAGTGTCTTGCCCAAGGACACAACGACAGTATGAACTGTGGGGAGAGTGGGAATTGAACCCCCTACCTTCCAGTTGAAAGACGACTGCTCTACCCACTGAGCTACTGCCGCCCAATCAACACAGCACAGAGAGAGGACAAACTGAGTCCAGAGAGAGAACAAACTGAGCACAAAGAGGACAAACTGAGTCCCGAGAGAAGACAAACTGAGGACAGAGAGAGGACAAACTGAGTCCAGAGAGATGACAAACTGAGCACAAAGAGAGAACAAACTGAGCACAAAGAGGACAAACTGAGTCCAGAGAGAGGACAAACTGAGCACAGAGAGAGAACAAACTGAGTCCAGAGAGAGAACAAACTGAGCACAAAGAGGACAAACTGAATCCCGAGAGAAGACAAACTGAGGACAGAGGGAGAACAAACTGAGCACAAAGAGAACAAACTGAGCACAGAGAGAGAACAAACTGAGCACAGAGAGAACACACTGAGTCCAGAAAGTAGACAAACTGAGTAAAGAGAGAAGACAAACTGAGTCCAGAGAGAGGACAAACTGAGTCCAGAGAGATGACAAACTGAGCACAAAGAGAGAACAAACTGAGCACAAAGAGGACAAACTGAGTCCAGAGAGAGGACAAACTGAGCACAGAGAGAGAACAAACTGAGCACAAAGAGGACAAACTCAGTCCAGAAAGAGGACAGACCGAGCACAGAGAGGACTTTTGCAGACTGAAAACTTCACATAGTGTCAAATGTGTTTTTTTTCACATATTTCAACAGTTTTCTCACACTGGGCCTGTACTGCTGCCACTGACTGAAAGGGTCAACGTCTTCTTGCAGCTTTAATTTATTGTTTTGTCTCATATTCCATTGACCAGCTTTGTAATGTAGGCTAAATATGTTCAACTAGTTCAGTGTTTTTTAAAAGATGGAGCTCCAGAGGATGTATGCTTGTATGGACTAAACCAGTTTTAACACTTTAATATTTGGTGTCTTACTGCTGCTGTTATATTTCTACAGTTGTTTAATGTTTATTCAACGGTATTGTATGTTTTATAACCTTTTAAATTAAATTAAAATAAAATAAATGCTTCTCATTTATTCAATGCAGTTATGTTATGTAAGCAAAGTGTTATATCGCTATTATTTGGTTCATGTGCTCTGAAGTCGATAGTTGTGTTGCAGATGTCTCAGACGATGAAAATGAAATCCTGACACATGTTAATTGGTAAAATAGTTTTTAAACAGAACAGGGTTTAGTCTCTGTGGTGCTGCTCCTGTCTGCTTCTCCACACTGCAGGGTGTCTACTAAAAAAAATACATGTCTGTTAGAACCACACAAAATACTATGAGGACCCTCGAAAGCTCTGATATTTGTGCTTATTTTGTATGATTTATTGATAAGTATTGATCTGATGATTATGGCCCTTCCTTAGTTTAGACTGTTGACGTTGACACTGTTCTTCTAAATATTTGATTGTCCAATCGCAAACTCTTTAGTCCTGTTTATTCTTTCATTCACTCTTTGAGAGTGACACCGGTCTGAGATTTGAACCATTAAACTTTAATGATCATCAATTCATAAATGTATTAATTACTACAAACTCAACGGGATTCTGCCATTGATGAGAACCTGTCTTTTGTGTCAGAAATATAATAAAACAAACAAAGAAGTGGAACGTACATTATTTATATCCTTTTATTGTAATAGTTGAAAATGTCTTTCTATTTGTTTGTTGCTAAAAGCTTCTTCAGACCAGTTTTAAAACAGATAACAAAGGTTAAGTTTATGGACTCAGTTTTCAAGGTGAAAAAGTTTTGTCTCTAATTCCAAGAGACTTGATAAAGTCTTCACCTCAAAAACTAAGTCCAGATGCTTTAACTTTAACCTTTTTTTCAAAAGATAACCCTAACCCTATGTCCTGGATGAATGAGAACCTTAACAGACAAAACAGATAACAGTTTCTCAAACAATAATGCATCACATTGTGGCTTCAGTGGCAATGTTTTTTTTTTATTATTATTTCAAGTCATGTAACACTGAACATTTATGTTGTGGTTAGAATCTTTCTAAGATTTTTTTTGCTGACATTTATATTCATTATTGAAATCTGAACTCATCAGAAAAAAGGAAATTAGATTCATTTTTGACTTTTCCTAAATCAGAAACGTACAGTTACATTTTACTTTCCTCCTGTGTTAACAGAGCTGAAAGAATAATTAATGTATCCTGTATTTGTGCTGGTTTATCATTATTTCTCTCATGATTTAGTTTTAAAAAGATAAACTAAATGTTCTTTTGAACATCTTTTGCGTGAATATGGTGTTACTGGAATGTTGTGTTTAAAGCCAAACAGACAAAAATCGGTTCTTTGAGTAAATCTGCTGAAAACGTTTAGATATTGTTCATTTACTTTTGTAAATATGAGATAAAGCTTTATTGCTCTGTTGGTTTTTTACAGACATCTAGGCCTTTTAAGTCATATACCTTCCTTACCGGCATTCCTCTTATGTGGGCGTGTCCTCCTCCCAGTCCTCTCTTCCGATTGGTTCTCAGCTCCACCTGCTCGTCCAATCCTCAGGCTCCAGTCACCGCTCTGTCTCTTAAATCCCGTGCGCTCTGTGCGTCTCCATCACACGCTGTGGACCTGTTCTCGCACCGTGGACTTTAATCTTCTTCTTCTACAACTGTTTTTTTTTCCTCCTCGTGTCCGCGCGTCACACGAGACTTTTTTTAAGCGCGCTTCCGGGTTCACATATTAAAACCTTCCAAAACGGATCCACTCGAGGACGACGGCCCGCGCCCCTCACTCACCTCCGCCATCATGATGTCCATGAACAGCAAACAACCGTTCAGCGTGCACCCCATCCTGCACGAGCCCAAGTACACGCCGCTGCACTCAAGCTCCGAGGCCATCCGACGCGCGTGCCTGCCCACGCCCTCGGTGAGTGACACGCGCACAAGACACGCACTATGGAAACTGTTAGAATGGGTTTCATGAGTTCCACGGACACATCCTTTTTAAACACTTTGTAAAAACTTAACGAAATGAAAAGAAAAACTACTTTTTTCTATAAATAGCCTATATCTATTAATAAAATATAATGTGAAAGTGATTATAAATAGATGAAAAACATAATTTTAAATTGTAAACACATTACATTATTAGAGCCCATAATGAGAAAATATAACGCAAATGAATTAAAACTTTTTATAGAAACGAGTAAAATCCTGAAAACTGGAGCACTAAGCATTTAGAAATATTTATTACAAATATGTTTATCGTAACAATGTAATCCTAATCGTGTGCTTTAAATAATTTAAATAATAAGACGCGCTTGTTCTGAGAAACAGCAGAAAAAAAATATCTGAGTAAAATATCTGAGGGCCGATGGAAACGGAGCTCTGAATAACGGAAAGGTTCACATTCAGACGAGTGTAACTAAAAATGCGTTTACACTGGTCCAAGTGTCTAAAGGCATATCCACAGACTAGGTTCAAGACTGGCGTATTTTAGTCTAAAGACGGGTCGAGTGTTTAGGATGGGATTTGTGGGTCTGTATCATTAATAACTGTATTATTACCTCATCATTTCGAAATGTTCAGTCTGTTTTGCGCAGACACCTCCAGGCTCTGATCAGAAAATAAGCGGCTAGAAGTATTTATGATAATGTTTCTGGGTTTAAATATTATTTTGGATATTTTAACCAAAGCAGAAAACACTTGTTATCTGTCTTTTTTAAGTATGGGCCTATATCTGAGTTTTTAGATTTAATCTTAAACTGTGGCTGTCTTGTATCCGCTGTCTGAGTAAAAGGTTTGAGATCCTTCATATTGAGTCTAATTTGACTTTTGTCAGGTTGAAAATGGGATAAAGCTTTAAGAGTTAAAATAATTCAAGCGTCTTCTTTAGTTTGAAAACATCTGTCCATGTGAGAATCCGGACGCAGCTATCGAAGATGTTTTCCAGTGGCATCGGGATTAAAATGAAAAGTCCTGGAAATGATTAGATGAAGGTAAACGGAGGCTTTAAACGATGACATTAGATTTAGTTTTGAATTTGTCACGTGTAAGGGTTGTCTTTGTCAAGCCGTACTTGGTTTATATGGATCCACTTTTGTGAGCTGTCTTTGGTTATTGGCAGTTATTTGTCCAAAATCCGTTCATTTGAGTTTCTCTTAAGACTTAAGAGTCTAAAGACTACTCATTACTAAAGTAAAAATATAACGTTATTATAATGTATACAATGTTTTTTTAACAAATAACATCATTGATTTTCAAATCAACTTTAATGCATATATTATATATTTGGGGACTGTTGTAAAACCAAAAATGCGTAAAAGTATGTCCAACGTCTCACGTCAGTGGGAGCTGTAGAAAACTCTAGACTCCAAATATATATAAATATAAATATATAAATATATATTTGGAGTAATTGTGAAATAGCGGTGGACACAAACCGCCTCCACAATTAAAATCTGACTCCAGATCCTTCAGAGACAGAAGGGAAGTGTAAAGGCTCAAGCTTATCAAGGACAAGAAGCAACACATTCACAATCAAAACAAGTGGCACAACGTGTTTTTGGAGCTTGGTTTTTGATCGTGGCTCGTAAATCTGCTTTAAGGACTTGTCTTACACGAGCCTCTGAGAGACGTAGACTTTTACTGAGTTGTCCCTCACCTGTGTGCATCTAAAATGTTCTGCTCTGAGCCTGTGTGCAAAGACACCCCTTTTATATATATTTTTATTTTATTTTATTTATGTTGTGTAAAAAGCGTAAAACTAAAGTGATAAGTCAAAGTGATTATGATGCATCAAAAGCAAAAGAGCGATACGTGTCATAGATATTCCAAACAAATCAATAGAAACCAGTGAAAAAACTGTCAACGAGAGAAAACCAATGAAGATGAAGATGTCTATGGCCCTGGACCGTTCTCGGTAGGTTTTTTAAATATTGTATTTAATCACACATAATCTTTATTATTTAAATTATTAAACAGCCTGTGGTAACTTTAACATTTGTTTTAATATTTTTCTGTTAAAGTCCCAGAAAGGCCACTTGACGAATTAAGCTGTTTGACTTTCAGATTTCAAAATATTTGGACAATTTATTGGAATTATTCCCCCATAATATCGAGTCCAAAGCGCAGGGTGTTGCAGACGTACTAAAGTAAAGGCCACTGATCTTTAACAATAACTAGATTTATTTTATTATTTTTGTCTCATAAATGGCTTTGACGCAAAGGCCTTTAGTTTAAGAATAATGTAACACTTCACAATAACAATTTTTATGACATATATATTATATCATATATATATATTTGTATAAATAAAAGGATTGCAACGTAAAAATATAAATTCTAACGCAAAGAGATTTTAAACATAGTAAGTTTTAGCAGTGTGTAAAACCTCATTTATTTGTCTTTTCTTTTTTTTTAATAAGAACTTTGTAATATTCTGTTGGTTTGAATTGTTTATTCCACTAAAAGTAAAAAAAATCCTAAACGGAAACGGCCGTGACTTTCTGCTAAAACATTAAACAGTGTCTCGTTGATTCAAAACACTTGATTGTGCGCAGAAATAATTCAGGAGCGCGTCGTAAATATTAATTTTTAAATGGTTTGGAGACTGGATTTATGCGCCACACGGAAACACAGCCCAGGCTCACGAGGCCTTGTTTCAGTCACACTGAGCTTTTTACGGTGACCGACAGTCCAGCGAAGCATTGTTCCTTTCAGAGACTGCTTTGGAAGATTATTGTTTGGAATCGTGTTAAATGAAATAAACATGTGCCCAAATCTAGAATTTAGAAAAAAATTAGAGGCAATTAACTGTTTTTTTTTAATGAATAAAACAAAAGTAAAAAGGAAACCTACACAGACTCAAAACAACTTATAATGTGTTTAATTTAAAGTAAATGAACAAAATATCTTTTATAAGATTCATTTGATGATATAATGTAATGTTTATTTTGCGTCAAACTCGTGGCGTAAGGTTCAAATGAACGAGTCTGGAAATGTAACAAAACTAAGAAAATTAAAAAAAAATCTAGATTGAAGTGAGTTGAGTGAGAAGGATTGAAAGATTCATGGAACAGGTTTTTGAAATCCCTTAGAGACAGTTCACTGCAGAAGCTTTGGACTTGACTCTGTTTGGTTCTGAATCTGTCATTAATGTCTGCCCTGCTCTCCTCTGTCCTCCGTGTGTCTCATGCAGCTTCAGGGGAACATCTTCGCGGGCTTTGATGAGTCTTTGCTGCAGCGCGCGGAGGCCCTCGCGGCCGTGGACATTGTGACACAGAAGAGTCACCCGTTCAAACCGGACGCCACGTACCACACCATGACCACGATGACGAGCATGACGTGCACGCCCACGTCTTCATCCGCGCACCTGCACCATCCGTCTGTGCTGACGTCACACCATCACGGGGGCCACCACCAGCCCTCGCAGGGGCTCGAGGGCGATCTACTCGAGCACCTGACGCCCGGACTCACGCTCGGAGCCATGACCGGCCCCGACGTGTGCTCCGCGGCAACGCACGGTGCGCATGCGGCGGCGCACATGTCCATTAACCACATGCCGCACCACCACCACCACCACCATCACGCGCAGACCGTCAACATGCACGCGCACAGCCTGGCCGCGCACGGCGCTCTCGGGGGCACGGACGCAGAACCTGACCCGCGCGAGCTGGAGTCTTTTGCAGAACGCTTCAAACAACGCCGCATCAAACTGGGAGTGACTCAGGCGGACGTGGGCGCTGCGCTCGCGAACCTGAAGATCCCGGGCGTGGGCTGCCTCAGTCAGAGCACCATCTGCCGCTTCGAGTCTCTGACGCTGTCCCACAACAACATGGTGGCGCTTAAGCCCATCCTCGAGGCCTGGCTGGAGGAGGCCGAGCGCGCGCAGCGTGAGAAGATGGCCAAACCCGAGATCTTCAGTGGCTCAGACAAGAAGAGGAAGCGCACGAGCATCGCGGCACCTGAGAAGCGCTCTCTGGAGGCGTACTTTGCGGTACAGCCGCGGCCGTCTTCGGAGAAGATTGCAGCGATCGCAGAGAAACTGGACCTGAAGAAGAACGTGGTCCGGGTCTGGTTCTGTAACCAGCGGCAGAAGCAGAAGAGGATGAAGTTCTCCGCCACGCACTGAGCCAGGCGCGTGCACAAGACTCAAAGGAAGGCGGCCGCTGTCAGAGGCATGAGCCTGGACCAGGCTAGCGTCACGTGACGGACCTTCCGGGGTCATGTTACAGTTACAGGTTACAGTTTCTGGACCCTGATCATTTCAAACCTGTTAAACTGGACTAAGGCCTCTGTGTGGACAGTGTTAACTCGGCTCCTGTTTTCACTCCAGGGCCAAGAAAGAATTGGCAAATATTAAATTCTTTAAATTAAGTATATAAAATTGAATAACTTATTTTTATTTAAATTATTTATTTTTAAGTAAAAAAAATACAAACTATTGCATTGTATTGTCACTATTTCCCTCAGTATTTGTGGGACAAGCGTCTGGGTTCACCGTTTAAATGTTTCTTAAGGTTTCTTACAACAGAAACTCAAGGCTCAAATTCTGCGTTGGGCCTAAACGTCATTCCAATTTTGGACGTTTTTTCCACAAACCCAGACTAAACCCGGTTTACGGAGCTGCTATGAACCCTGTTTGTTCTAGACCTGGGACTAAAGGGACTGGCCTCGGACCTGGCTTTGTGGTTAATCCTCTGACAGCACAAACTGAGCACAAGACTCTAAAAGAACTCTACCTGCATCGGAAAAGAGGACCTGACCCCATTCAAGAGGCAAATATTGTACAAAAATGTCCCGGAGTCGTGCTCCTGGAGCCGAAAAAGCTTTTTTATAAGAACCTTGTAAATATCTGTGAATATGTTGCACCTCGGTTTATGGGGTGTTTCACTGAATTGTATAAAATTATGTCTTTCTCTTGTGTCCAGTTTGAGGCCGAACCAGCCTCAAATCGAAATGACCTTTCTGCAAATCATTCAGCAGCTTTTTTCTGGTCAAAATATATAAAATAACAGAACATGTTCGAAGAGCTTGCTAACTCCAGTTTAAATATTTTTTGATATCTAGAAAACAATAGAGCCCCATTTTTAAATCAGATTCTAAATGAAATCTAAATGGAACAGTTTGATTAAACGTAAATGTTTAGGTTCTAACGATGAAAGAAATACCAACTCTCACTTGTACATTTTAAATTAACTAATTAACAAATCCCGAGGTCTTAACATGGTTAGGCCTAAATCTTTCTTTAAATTTAACATTATTGTATTTATCGTCTTGACAAAACGGAGACACAATGATTTACTTGACCAAAGAAGCTAAAGGCCATGACCTGCCGAGGATAAGCAGCAGTTAATGAAACAGATCAACCACATTATGTCGAACAAAATGCAATGTCACTTTTAAAACTACAGTCTGTGAAGAGTAAAAAAAGTAACTGAACTTTGACCTGCTGGATCCTGTTGTTTTGAAGAAAAGCATTTTGCAATAAGAAATCATTTTGTGAAAAAACTGCATCTTTTGATGAGAATTAGCTCTGCAGGGCATGTTGAGACGTTGCAACGTTGACTCAATGGCGTCAGAACAGTCATCCTGAGAAGGTGACTATTCCAGCTCTGATATCTTACATATTTTGAATCAGAAATGTTATTTTTCAACTGATTTGCAGACGAGTCCAACGTTGAGGCTGGGTTTTAACGGCAGAAAAAGTTGCATGGTTTAAGTAAAAGAGGCGTTCAATGACTGTGGGTTGTTTCTGTATTTCCGCAGCCACACAGAGTCCTAAACTGTTCCCGTTCAGTGAATGCATCGCAATAATACTGTAATAGTAATAAGTCACTGTGTCCACTGTCCTCACACGCACCTAAACGCACCATGACACGCTCCACGCAGGGTGCGGCTACCTCATTCCTGTTGTCATGGTGATTTCACACAATTCCTAAAACAGAAGAAGAAGAAAAGGGTGAAAGTTTGGGTTTAGTTTTACGGTTTTATTCCACAAAAGATTAGGCTGTAGTTGAACTCACAGCTGTGTCACGTTGTGTCCAATCCACTGCAATGGCGCTTTGACAATCAATATTATTATTTAAAAGAAAATGTGTTTTAAGTCATTGTTTTGTTAACGTTTTGTCTCATCATGTGGCACACTTTGTAGATATCAATCTGATGAAGGGAAGACATTATCTGAGCTTTATTTGAACTATTTTTAAACCATGTTATTTATTTGAATATTTTTCCATGTCTTGTTGTTGGCTCTTATTGCTATTTATTTGTAGTTTATTGCAAAAAAAGGGGGGAAAACAGAATTCACAATATTAATTTCTTGTGGAAGTGTGCTTTGATTAAATGTGTCTCAGTGTAAAAGCAGAGGCTGAAAGCTGAAATAAACCGTGCACGTTTTAATGCAGCGTCTTTGGCCAAGTTCTTTAACCAGACGGTGTGTCTCAAAAAAGTCTGTGGGAGGCATTCCAACCAGATACAACAACATAAGTTCACTCCTCTCTGTACAAAAGCTCATGGATGTATTATTATTCTATCAGTCGACTGTGTTGCATTGAAAAAATCCCATGATTCCCAGATTGGATTTTCTCTAAAGGGGACAAAAGAAATCCCAGGGTGTAACACTGTTGTATATTCTACTGTTGTCTATTTTCATATCAGGCTTTTTACTTTTAAAAATCCTCAAGTCAAAGTTTTTTATGATGTCAAAGCATTCTCCCGCCTTTAAGCTATTGGTCAGAACAGATCTCATAAAACATGTGACCACATGTGCAAGAGCTGTGTTGGTGGCAATAAATTAACTCTTACTAATAATAAAATCAGCCAAGATTTATGGAGGATTATGTTCGAATACATCCATGGATAAACTCCACTAGAACTTGTAGAGCTTTTATCAATGAAGACTCTCCAGAGATTTATTGCAATATCAGAGTTGTTTGAGTGTAAAGCTATGTTTATGAAGTCTCCCTTCATGTTGTTGCCCAGACCCTTACATTAGTGCTTCTTTCTCATTGGCTGTTCACGCCATTCGTCCAAAACCATGGTTCAGTGGGAAACACAGAGGCACAAGATGGTTTTCACAAATCCAGCTGCTGAATGAGTGTACCTGTTTTTAAACTCCCCAAAACCAACAGAACTCAACAACTATAAAGGTTGTAGTTACTGACATAAGGCCAAACAGGTTGTTAGAAATAAAATGCTGAGATTTATAACATGACAGAAAGAAAAAAAAAAGATCTCAAAATTATTATTAATAATATCAAATATGGAATACCACACACTTTTTATTTTAATGTTATTTTCTTTATTCTTTTACAGTATTACTTAAGTTTAGTATAACACATTATTTTTGGTTCTGTAGTATAATTATATAAATAAAATGGTCAAAAACCTTTTACGTCAGAACCTTGTTGTTTAAAGATTTGTTTAAGTTATTAAAATATGAATAAAATTTGAATTTGGTGACACTGTAGCTGGTGTTACTCTCAGGGCTATCCTTTAATGACACTGACTCTCCATTAGTGCAGTGTTGTAACCTGACACAGTCCTTGAGCACGGAGCAGCTGTCGGTGTGAAACCAGAGAAAACAGTGAGAGGCTCCAAATGTTGATGAAAAGCAGAGATTCCCTTCGATCCACTTGAAGAACAACTGCTTCTTAAAACTTAGACCAACCACAGAGTCAAATATGGCAGACTTTTATTTCATGAAAAAGTAACCCACTGGTTTATAAAGTAAAAAGAGTTTATTTTTGTGCACTTAAAACATTTCTAAAGGGTCTACTGCCAGTCCTGCCCAGTCTTTATGTCTTTAAATGTCTGTACACAGTTTTAGGTTTTACTGTTTTTAATTTTATGTACAGTTCATTGCAACACTTATTGTTACATGTTACCACTTTAAACCTGTCCAAATCCAGCAATAAATAAATAAACGCCCAATGCAACATACAGCATTACAGATTTTTAACAAGGAGGTGTTGTATTTCAAAAACAATGGCAGAAACATGTTATTAGTGATCTATTTTGTCTGATTTATATGCTCCATTATTTTCCTATAAGGAGGAATCTGTCCGTGTTCTTATGGGTTAACCAAGTTAAATCCTTTTTAATGCTGGGAGACATGGTTACAAATCAGAAACTCAATGGCCAAGTGGCCAACCTTCAGCCGGAAGGTGGATGGTTCGATCCCCGCTCGAAACATCCCAAAACATCCTAACATCCCGCTCTCGCCACAGTTCATACTGTCGTAGTGTCCTTGGGCAAGGCACTTACCCACTTTGCCTCCAGAGGTCAACTGTAACACTGGCAGAAGTTGCCTAGGTGGAAAAGCGCTATATATATATAAAAATTCACATTCTGATCAAAACGATTTCAACCGGCTTTTTACAAATGACAGTTCTTAAGAAGAAACATGATGAGCTATTTAGGATGGGAAATTTAAAAAAGGATAATCCTGCCTTTAAACAGCTGCAGTTTTATTTTGGATTTCAAGCATGAGATAATATAATAACACATTTTTACATGGTGAGAAAAATGTAAGAGTGGATGACAAAACCTAAAGATAAAGCTCTTATTTTCTAACTTACAATAGACCTCTCCCTGTTTTTTTCTGACTTTATGCAAATGAGCAGCTACACCCAATCGCAGAACAGGAGTTGACACCTGAGAAGAAAAGGTTCAGACAAAACTGTACTGAGGTGTCCCACCCCCCCTTTTGGAAAATCAATAAACGAACACAATGGACTCTGTGGTTAAGAAACACTAATACATTTCTCTGTCTCAACTGAGTCAGACATTTGTATATTTTATTAACAAATATTAAAGGTCAGAATGTGAACAGTTTTAGGAATGAAGTAATATATCTCCTCTAGGCAAAATTACATCTGGTTGTATTTTATTCTTTTAACATTTTATATTTTTCAACTAATTTAAATTCTAAACAGTGACAAGGAGGGCTTAAATGTATCTTTAACTTTTCCAAAATGCCATTTGAATAACATGACTCTTTTAGTGAGACTTTGAGACAAAAATACATACATAATAATTGCTTTCCATTTGATTTAAAGACAGCCAAAGACAATTTCCTTTTTGGGACAATATCATTGACATTTTGTTCACACGATATTAGAGATATAGAAATATTTGGGGGACTCTATTTGAATGGAGACTAAAGTTCAGTTTCAGTTTTTTTAGTTTTAGTGGGCCTGGGTTGCTTTAACACTGCCCCCAGTCCAACAAAGCAAACCCAGTGAATAACGCAGTAACAGTCCTCGCCTGTAGGGGCTCTGTCTGTCCACTGGCTGCTCTTTAGCTGCATTTATCATTCTCCATTTTAACAGCTGATGCCCTTTCGTGCCCCACAGCTGTAGTTTTCTTTTACACATTTTTACATAAGATAAGCTTTTATTTTTCCATTTTGAGAAGTGCTTAGGTCCACTTTGGTTAAATATTTAGTCCATCGTCTGGACCAGAGGATCATACTTCCCCAAAAAAACCTAAATGAACTGGAGTTTGATTAAAGTGGATAAAAACATCCTTGAAACGTCCAACTGGAACAATAGTAATTTGAATTGCTGATTATATAGTTTTGCTAACCAACTTAAACCAAGCTTAACCCAAAAGTTAGTTCTAAATCCTGTTACTACTTTATTTTCTGACAAACCTGTTCCAAAAGTTCAATAAAAGACCCCAGCTTCAAAACAATGAAATGCTTTTGTAAGACGCCCAACGGAAGTTTCATAAAGAAAATAGCAAACAGGGGATGTCTTTAATGAACACAAAAAAGCAAGATCATTTTAAACGTTAACCCAGGACTAAACCAAGGGTAAACCAGAACTAAAATCAAAACTAAATAACTACAAAACCCTAAGACTTTTTACAGAACTTTCTAAGCTTTTTTACAATGTCACCAATAATTATTTACTCTCTGCGACCAATGCACATTTTCTTATAAATAATTGAACTCCCAGAGTGTCCAAGCATCTGATTGGTCGATTATAGTTGTATTAAAATCTATATTTGAAAAGAACAGACTCATGGACGTTGTATTTGTCAATGTTTACCTTTTATTTTTCTCCAGATGGTGTCAATGAAGCTGCTGTAACAAAGAATGTACCACATGCTTCATCAAACTTTAATTTCTCTGTCGACACTCCAGACTGATAAATTATAGATATTTGAGTGTAATCAATGTGAACTGCAGATCAAGGTTTTTAAAAGTGACGACTACAGCTGTAGGAACAAACAGATTCTATCATATTTATCTGATAAAACCTGAAAAAGATGTTGCAACAAAGGTTTTCTATGATTTGTGTCAAAAAACATCTCCTCACCTTTTACTTTTGCACCACTTTTGTAAAGCTGTTTTTTGTTATTTTTATTAGAATCTATGCAAACTTCAAAAAGCTAACATCAGCAAAACACAGTCGGGAGAGCATTGTACAAACAATTATGTAGTCGTAGAAATGTTCAAACAGACACTGCTGACTTGTTTTAGAATTCGTTTTCAGAAAAACACAAGTCATGCTGGTGGCGATTTGCCAAAATGATGTAGTACATATGCCAGACCAGTAGGGGGTGGGCTCTCTTTTTGCCACTTCTGCTGCCCCCTGGAGACCTTACTGTCTGAGAAAGCTAAATAAAATGAACTGACACCAGATACTACAGTTTGTCAATAAAGAGTCAAGACATTACCCTTACATTGGTCACAAAATCTTCAGATTTTAGACCAAATGCAGGAAGTCACCACAAGATAAGAAAGATAACTGCATACAGTTACGGTCATACAGATTTTTTCATCTAAGGCCTACTCTCATGCTGAGTCCTGAAACCTCTGTTTGAGTGGGACTAAAAGGCTTAGGAGTGATGTAATGTTATGGACATATATTGTTGTTAACTCGGCCCAGGACGCTGAGATTTTGGCGAGGACTGTTTTGGGAGGCCCTTTGCTGTCAATGCCCACAACACCTGTACAGTCCAAAACAGTCTTCAATAATTCAAAACTCAGCTGAAAACATGGCCGCTGTGATGCCGCTGCGTTGGTTGTTGGAGATCTACACATGGTTCTTTCCTTCGACTTGGATCAGCGCATCACAGGCTGTCCCAGGACACACCAGTTAATTGTTGGATTTAAATAATTAAGAGTTGTTTCTGCTGCAGTTGGAAAAAAAGACTGAAAGGAGTTGCTGTGGGAAGTGAGGCGTAAAACAGAAAAAGCTGGTCTTAAGTTCAAGATAATTGGCAAAGGCAGGACCCAGGACTAAACCAAAACTAAACCAGGATTGAGAAAAAAGGTCTTTATTGCAATCTTTGCACTCATCTGTAACATTGACTTTTAACCATTTGTTCTTCAGATAATTCATCCTTTAGTAACACAAAGGACTTGATCAATCTTTTTCAAAAGTTTTTTAGAATTCAGTGCCATTTTTACTTTCTGAATAACTCACCAGGTCTTGGCCTTAAATATGGCTGTACTGTTGCGTCTTTCAGCTGCAAACAGGTACAATCACTTTCAGATCCAAACATAGAAACATATGGGAGCTGTTTCAGACCTACTGTATGTAGGAGCCCTCTCAGCAGGTAGAACCAGCTAGATCCAGACTATTTGGCTTGTCCCATCACTGAGCCCAATAAATAACAATGAAAGTTGAACAAAGTGAATATAGTAGATATAGTATTGCAACAGGAAACAAATGATAGAGGCAGTTACATGTTAAAGTGTACATTTCTTTCTTTTTTTGGTAACATCTGGTGGCAAAAGTGCAGATTGCAAGTCCACACCTGATGCTCCTTGTATCTAAAGCTGTTGTCTCTAAACCAGGGGTTGGCTCTATTATTCTTCTGATGCGGCTCCCTGTGGCTTTTAAAAATAATTAATGAGTGTATTGTATTTTATTTTAGTTTGTTTGTTTTTATTTTGTTGCTGTCACTATGCGTCACAAATGCCAATGTGCGACACCCGCCGGCGCGCGATTTCTTGAACTTTTTGAATCCCAGGCAGGCCAACTGTGGAGAATTCTAAGAAGTATGCTTAATATGTAATGATGAGATATGCGTGTTTTCCAACATAAACTTTATTAAAAGCAAACATCACACGCCTCACAGTTTACGATTCTGTGAAAAGAAGGTGATGTGCAGACGCTGAGGTTCAGGAGCAGAAATCACATTAATCAAGTATGAAATATATTTTAATTGCCTATTATTTTGCATATATTCATATTTATTCATTGTTCAGTCAAATAGTCCTTTATTATTGAGATTGACCGCTGACTTCACACGTCAGTAAAGGGATGATGGCACAGAGAGAGGACAGTGTTTTTGGTTTGCTGCTGGTGGATAATTTAAGTTCGGCATTTTTTTTTTTTTCAGAAATACAAGAAGAACTCAAATAGAGTACTTTACTTAAAAGTATCCTTTAACCGAACAGTTCAAAATGTTTTTGTTGCTGCAGAAATGTAGTTTAGTTTTCTCTACAGTCGTTCATTGATTTCATAAATGCAACACATTATAGTTTGTTTATACAGAGCATAAAGGCAAAAAAAATGTGCAGAGTCATGTGCAGTGTTATTTAATGTTAAATGTCAAAAGGGTTTTGTGGCTCCCGGTGTTTTTTTTACTGTAGGAAATGGGTTCAAATGGCTCTTTGAGTGGTAAAGGTTGCCGACCCCTGCTCTAAACGAACCCAGTGGGAAAAGGTCTGATGGTGATTAAACCATAAAAAGGAAGATGAGTGTATCTCCTGCAGATGTTCGTCCTCCCTTTCGGCAGATGTAAGAAGCAGAAGTACGGCTGCTCTTTCACTTCCACACAGCAAAAGTCTCAAAAAGCCTCCAGACAATGTTGAATGAGCCTCAACTCTGCTATGTCTTATATAAATAAAAGTGCCTTTACTCTCACGGGGTATTATGGAGCTTTGCATTCAGACAAAAGCACAAAATACAAGGAGTAGAAAATTAATGCATGATTTTTTGTCTGTTTTGATCATTTTCTAAAATTGAGGACAGCACATGGTAAATGGTAAATGGTAAATGGCATGCATTTATATAGCGCTTCCCTGCACCCTTCTCGGGCTCCCAAAGCGCTTTACATTGTGCTTCCACTCGCCCCATTCACACACATCCACTACTGGGGCAGACAGAGAGGGTCCACTCCTGGGGCAGACAGAGTCCACTCCTGGGGCAGACAGAGAGGGTCCACTCCTGGGACAGACAGAGTCCACTCCTGGGACAGACAGAGAGGGTCCACTCCTGGGGCAGACAGAGAGGGTCCACTCCTGGGGCAGACAGAGGGGGTCCACTCCTGGGGCAGACAGAGTCCACTCCTGGGGCAGACAGAGAGGGTCCACTCCTGGGGCAGACAGAGAGGGTCCACTCCTGGGGCAGACAGAGAGGGTCCACTCCTGGGACAGACAGAGAGGGTCCACTCCTGGGACAGACAGAGTCCACTCCTGGGGCAGACAGAGAGGGTCCACTCCTGGGACAGACAGAGTCCACTCCTGGGACAGACAGAGGGGGTCCACTCCTGGGACAGACAGAGAGGGTCCACTCCTGGGACAGACAGAGAGGGTCCACTCCTGGGACAGACAGAGAGGGTCCACTCCTGGGACAGACAGAGTCCACTCCTGGGGCAGACAGAGAGGGTCCACTCCTGGGACAGACAGAGTCCACTCCTGGGACAGACAGAGGGGGTCCACTCCTGGGACAGACAGAGAGGGTCCACTCCTGGGGCAGACAGAGAGGGTCCACTCCTGGGACAGACAGAGAGGGTCCACTCCTGGGACAGACAGAGTCCACTCCTGGGACAGACAGAGAGGGTCCACTACTGGGGCAGACAGAGAGGGTCCACTCCTGGGACAGACAGAGAGGGTCCACTCCTGGGACAGACAGAGTCCACTCCTGGGGCAGACAGAGAGGGTCCACTCCTGGGACAGACAGAGTCCACTCCTGGGACAGACAGAGGGGGTCCACTCCTGGGACAGACAGAGAGGGTCCACTCCTGGGACAGACAGAGTCCACTCCTGGGGCAGACAGAGAGGGTCCACTCCTGGGACAGACAGAGTCCACTCCTGGGGCAGACAGAGAGGGTCCACTCCTGGGACAGACAGAGAGGGTCCACTCCTGGGACAGACAGAGTCCACTCCTGGGACAGACAGAGAGGGTCCACTACTGGGGCAGACAGAGAGGGTCCACTCCTGGGACAGACAGAGGGGGTCCACTCCTGGGACAGACAGAGAGGGTCCACTCCTGGGGCAGACAGAGAGGGTCCACTCCTGGGACAGACAGAGAGGGTCCACTCCTGGGACAGACAGAGTCCACTCCTGGGGCAGACAGAGAGGGTCCACTCCTGGGACAGACAGAGTCCACTCCTGGGACAGACAGAGGGGGTCCACTCCTGGGACAGACAGAGAGGGTCCACTCCTGGGACAGACAGAGTCCACTCCTGGGGCAGACAGAGAGGGTCCACTCCTGGGACAGACAGAGTCCACTCCTGGGACAGACAGAGGGGGTCCACTCCTGGGACAGACAGAGAGGGTCCACTCCTGGGACAGACAGAGAGGGTCCACTCCTGGGGCAGACAGAGGGGGTCCACTCCTGGGACAGACAGAGTCCACTCCTGGGGCAGACAGAGAGGGTCCACTCCTGGGGCAGACAGAGAGGGTCCACTCCTGGGACAGACAGAGGGGGTCCACTCCTGGGACAGACAGAGAGGGTCCACTCCTGGGGCAGACAGAGAGGGTCCACTCCTGGGACAGACAGAGAGGGTCCACTCCTGGGACAGACAGAGTCCACTCCTGGGGCAGACAGAGAGGGTCCACTCCTGGGACAGACAGAGTCCACTCCTGGGACAGACAGAGGGGGTCCACTCCTGGGACAGACAGAGAGGGTCCACTCCTGGGACAGACAGAGTCCACTCCTGGGGCAGACAGAGAGGGTCCACTCCTGGGACAGACAGAGTCCACTCCTGGGACAGACAGAGTCCACTCCTGGGGCAGACAGAGAGGGTCCACTCCTGGGACAGACAGAGGGGGTCCACTCCTGGGACAGACAGAGAGGGTCCACTCCTGGGGCAGACAGAGAGGGTCCACTCCTGGGACAGACAGAGTCCACTCCTGGGACAGACAGAGAGGGTCCACTCCTGGGACAGACAGAGAGGGTCCACTCCTGGGACAGACAGAGTCCACTCCTGGGGCAGACAGAGAGGGTCCACTCCTGGGACAGACAGAGTCCACTCCTGGGACAGACAGAGGGGGTCCACTCCTGGGACAGACAGAGGGGGTCCACTCCTGGGACAGACAGAGAGGGTCCACTCCTGGGACAGACAGAGAGGGTCCACTCCTGGGACAGACAGAGGGGGTCCACTCCTGGGACAGACAGAGAGGGGGGCTGCCACACAAACCTTCTCCTACCACCACCAAACACACCTCCACAGTCACACATTCATTCACCAGTGCTACAGACACTGGAGGCAAGGTGGGTTAAGTGTCTTGCCCAAGGACACAACGACAGTATGAACTGTGGGGAGAGCGGGAATCGAACCTGATACCTTCTGGTTGAAGGACGGCCGCTCTACCACTGAGCCACTGCCGAACAGTTTTGTTCAACATTGTCAGGGAGCTGCAGAAATGTAAAATCACACTGAGTTTGTTGCTTTTAAGAAAAGTCTCCCTTTATTATAAAGATGTTTACAGTAAAACAAAATCCCTAATTTTTAAGATTTGAAATTTTAAAGTGTCTGTCTTATTAATAATATGC
Organism: Neodontobutis hainanensis; assembly: GCA_024349245.1. Taxonomy (NCBI): domain Eukaryota; kingdom Metazoa; phylum Chordata; class Actinopteri; order Gobiiformes; family Odontobutidae; genus Neodontobutis; species Neodontobutis hainanensis. The sequence goes on along the minus strand of JALDNG010000352.1, from coordinate 245,961 downwards.
TCAGCCCAGCGACTGTAAAAACACAAATGACTAAGGCTTGAGGACAGTTTTGAACGAGCATTTGGTCTTGGACAAAGTGAAAGTGAGTGCTCTCTTCAGGGTTGCATCATGCACAGACGCTGAGATGGAGAACTGCCTTTTTCAAAATTAAAAATAGGGCTTGTCTCACTGTTTGCTTCACCTCAGACGATCATCCCTTGAGCCCTCGAACCATCCCAGATATAAAAACACACTGTGGCTTTTGAAGGGAGACAGAAACATGGAGAGTGTCAGCGAAGGGTTTAGATGAAATGATATACCCACGCACAGTAGGATGGGTTTTTGAAGCATTAAAGTTGTACACAGTAAAGTCAATCGAGAGGTTTAAAAGGTAATATTCATCGCCACAAGGAGCTCACACATCTGTTAAAATAGGAAAAAAATATTTATGTTTTTGTGCATTTGCTGTGCATTTTTGTTAAAGCAGAACTAAGTAACATTTTTACCTTTATTATTAGTTTTCTAAGTCCTTAAGATGGTTAACTGAATTGTGGTGTGTTTGAAGCACGCACATCTCCCTCTGGTGCATCTGAGCCAAAAACAGCACAGCAAGTCTCGGGTCACGTTCACGTTCAGGTGAGAGTGACAAATTGTTTTATGGTAATTCAATATAAACATAGCGACCTACCGCAGTGTGATGAGCAAATGATCTGGCTAGGATCAAACCAAAATGGCATACACTTAATTTCATCATCAGTCACAGCGGAGCCACCAAGAAGACAAATTTAAAATCTTCCTAATTACATTAGACCTATTGTTATTTTATGTTCTTTGAGATATAGCTACTGCTAGCATGCAGTTACTCTGCAGTGAGGAGTGTTTGTTTCATTTACAGGCTTTACGTGAGACAACGGCAGTTCAAACAGTAGTTTCAATATTATACTAAATGCCCTGAATATTGTTTATATTGTGTCAGCGACTGGCTTCACTTTTAGATCCAATGCAAGCTTTCAAAATCCAAGGCTACTCAACTGTTTTTATTTCAGTTGACGCCAAAATAATAAAGTGAGAGAAAATAATATTTCAGAAGTACGTTTTTTAATTATAATGTTTTAGTTGACAGTGAATAAAACAATCAAAAATGTATATATTATGATTTTATTAGACAATTTCTAAAATTGACCACCTTCATCGAGATTTTAATTTCTTGTTCTGTATTGACCATTTCTTTTTGCAAAACCAGTGGTGAGCGTTCTTGTCCAGAGCTACACTGGTAGTATTTATGACGCTGTGATTCACTGAAGGAAACTGTAGGGGGAGCTGTGCAAATCTTACTTAGTTCTGCTTTAACCCTTTTAAAACCGAGCCTGTTTTTTGGTGTGTCTGCTCGAAAAGGACATGTCCACAGTAAATTAACTGTATCTCTGTAACTACAAGGTGTATTTCATTAATTCAGGTCAAAATGAAGGTGGCACTTGTGAGCTTTCCCAGAAAGGAATTTTTGAATGTGCAATGATACAGTTTCAGAATAAATCAAGATGGAAAACAGCAACAATCTGTTGAAGCTCAAACACTATTTGAAATTACAGCCACACATGTCAACATTACCTGCACGAATATAACTGTTCTAATGTGAAAACAAACAAAAACTATAAAAATTTTAGTATAAAATGGTCCATTATAAAGAATAAGGGCAGAATTTGTCTTATTTTGGTACCTTCTGTGTTTGTTTGTTGCTGTTTGGTCTGTGTTTGGAGAAAATTGTAAATGGCTTATTTGAGCTTGTAGCCTCAGAGATGAATCCATAAAGTCCCCCAATTGGGGTCCATGTGAAAACATGAAGGAGCTTCCCACCTGGGGGGCTCTCGGGCTCGGGCTTAAATAAATCTTTTTCAATCTCTGCTGCCGAATTCTAGTTTTAATGATTTGAGTAATAATTTCTCTTCCTATCAAAATACTGCAAACTTTTTTATTTTAATATTTTGATGTTTTGTTTGAGGATAAAACAAATATGATTGAGTAACTTTTAAGTAAATTGCATTTTTGGTTGAACATTTTATGATATTCTGCACTTATTTTTCACCCATCTAAATTTTTTTGTTTGTTCCTGTAAATTCTCAGTCTCACACAAGGCCACCTTTACCATGGAGCAGCTTTTTATAATCTGAGATGGCTGAGATTGCTGTGCACAGTTTGTACACTCTGACCAATAAGAGCAAGAGCAATATCATAAACTACAATGCAACTACAACACGACATGGAAATGAGACATTGTTTTCCAAACCTTTTTTTTCAGGGAACCTATATTTCAAAACCAAACATTATTTGTGAACCAATTCGCCTTGGGTCTGTTTTAGCATAGATTTGGTCATTTAAAAAATATTTTTTCTCTTAGTTTTCTAAGGAGTGCCCCCCTGGGGACATGCTGGAGGCACTATGTCTCTCGGCCGGCCTGGAAACCCCTTGAGAAAAGTTTGATAATCATTGCTATAACCTACACCATCCTGCAGGGTCAACAGCAAGTATAAAACAAACATGAATACATTCTGTCTACATCTCAGTGATTTAAGACAAACATGCTTCATAGCAACAGATTTATAGATTATATGCTACTCTTCCATTTTTTGGCAGCATCACCCAAAGTCATGTGACTGAAAACGGTCTGTAGGCCTGTACTGTTGAGAACTCACTGCAGCGCCTGATCAATTCCAGTCTAAAACACACACATGCTTTATGGTGACAATTGGAGCCTTGTGTCATTTGACCCAAAAGGCTCATCATAATCCATTGTAGGCGCTGTTCATTCCAGCCTTTGCACCAGATTACTCCATCCACATTTCTCTCTGTGGCTCGTGTTTTCCATGAAGTGAAGAGGAAGCGCATTTTCATAAATAGACCTTGGCTGAGCGCTGGCAGATGAAACTTTAATGAGGCTGGCGGTCTTGAGTGCATCAGCGCGGGGCCTTGGAGAATCGGCCCTCTGTTACAGGACTACGGCGCGCTCAAACAGGCGTGCTTATTGTCAGAGAGGCTGGGACGAACCAAATGAAGTGGGCCGTCCCACCTGAGCCGGATTAAAACCAGCTTGAGCTAATTTATGTGAGGTTTGTCCAGTTACTTTAGCTCAAAGAATTCAATTTGTATAGAATAAATTGAGACTGAAGCTGGACTAAACTGAGGTTAAACCACAACAAAATCAGGACTAGCAGATTAAAATATGAATCTGGATTAGGAGGTTATCGAGGTAACTTCAGCGTTAACCCTAGGTTTACAGTTTTATGAAGCTGGTTCACTTTCTCACGAGGTAGCTCTCTGAAACATAAGAACGACTAAACTGCTCCGGACTAGCAGATTTAGTTCCAGATAAAGGGATAGAAACACATACCAAAAAACAATTCTGGACAAGAAACAAGCCAATTTATCGGTTTAGACAAGTGTATTGCCTCAAAAATGTAGATTTCATTTTATTGAGATCCACGGATTAATACTTATTTTACAGTTCAGTCTTGTTGCCCATGTGTCATTCATTGTGTAGTGTAGTTTAATGATAATGCCGATGTCTTTGGTGGTTTGGTGCTGACTCAGCTACAAAAAGAAACCCAGAGATGACTCTGAGTTCCTAATCTGTTTTGTAACCCCACTAATCCAGACCTGGATTGTTTGGTTTTGTCAAATCAGGTAGAAGACATTGTTTTTAGCTTTGTAGTACAGGGCCTGGACTAAACCAGGGATAAAGGACTATACCAGACCAAAACTTAGAACTGAGGAAACTAAGGAGGATTAAATCAAGCCATTTTGTTTGACAAAAATAACATTAAAGCGCTGGAAACCCCCTCAGTAGCTCTGCTGATAGGATCTTCCTGATCGCTCGGTGGAGATGCTGACCCACACACATGGGACTGTTATGTATACCTGACAGAGAAACCTCACAGTGAATGTGAAGTCAGTGAGTTCTGTACATGTCTGTGACTCTCAATTTTTGTTGAACTGTTCTTTTCAATTCTAAAAAAATAAAGTATAAAATAAAAAAATACATTAAACGCAGAACTAAACTGGGATCTAAACCAAGGTCTAAGCCAATAACAAAATAACCCAGGACAAACCTTCTCTACATTGCGACTAAACTAGAAATGCATCAACACTAAAACAGGACCAAACTGGAAATAAACCTGCCCTTAACACAGGTCTAAACCAAATATTCCACAAACAGAAGGAGTTGACTTGCTAAAAACGGAGTTATTATTATTTATAATCCTCAGATTTGTATTCTGGTGTCTCATTATCCCGGTTCAGACGGGGCTGTGTGTGTGGACTCCATTACGGCTCATAAGGCTGTGTTTGATCAGGACGAGCTCGCAGTGCACCTCATTACGCCTCATTAACCACACAATGTTCCTAATTACCAGCACCATGTTTTAATTAGCGCCTGATCTGCATAAAACCCAGTCCCAGCAGGTCCCGGGTGGATTTGGATTAGCTCACGCAGGTTGGGGGCTCTGGAGTAAATCTCAGGACCTCACACTTGGCCTGTGATAGTCTGACCTCTGAACCCTGCCTCAAAACCAAAACAAGACGAGGGACAGGGCCAGAACTAAACAGTGAAACTGAACCAAAAATTAAGACTAATCTGGGACTAGAGTTTAAACCAAGAACTAGAATTTAAGACTGGACCTGGATTAAACCATGGTCAAACCAGGACTAGAGTAAATAAACATTAAACTATGATTATATTAGGACTAAAATGAGATTAATATATCTAAATCAGCTCTAAATAAAGACTAAACACAGACTAAACAAATACTAAACAGGCCTAGACTAAACCTGGAGCAAAGTAACACTAGAAAACCTGCTCTAGCGCTAAACCTGGATTTTACCAAGAATAAACTAAATTTAACTTGTACAAAAACTGGTCTGAGCTAGGATCTAGGAACATGAATTATACAAACCTCAGCAATAAGTCCATATTTACACTGTTAACACTATTTACACTCAGACAAAACAGAGGATACCTGCTTTAGAATAAAATATGACTAAAGAAGGATAAAAATGTCACCAAAGCAGGGCTAAAGCAGGACAAGAAACAGGATTACACCATGAGCTCATTTGGGTGTATTTCTGTTATACTCTTCTGTTTTTGTCCTTATTTATTTGCACTTAAGAGTCTTTTTTTAAATAAACATGAACCATAAAAAAAGGATTAAACAAGATCAACAATGACTAACCAAAGACTAAGACTAAGGGTCCTATGAATGAGAATTGACTTTATTGACAGGTTTAATAAATCTGCAAAAGAAATGTCCAGTGCAGCATTGGGACAGATCCTTATTGCCCTTTTATTTATGTAAATAAATAAATACTTAGTTATTTCAGACAAAGGGCTATTACTAAATCCAAGAAAATCATAACATCTGAAAAGTAAGTCTTATTTTACTTGAAAGTGTATGAGCTTTTCTCTTGCACTTGAGGTTCAGTATGTTTTTCATTTCCACTGTCAAGAACAACCCCTTCTTAAAATTTGTCGTTTTGTTCACTGCACATTTTCTTAACCTCTCCCTTTTTTCTTATGAATCCATCAAAAGTGGCAGAAAATGCAAAACAGTGATGAAAACCTTTGGAACGAGGCCACTTTGATGAAATCTGATCAGTCGCTTTTGAAAGTTCGGACGGAGGGTCGATACAGAGCGATAATTGGTGCAGTTCTGATCTGACTCAGGATGCAGCGTTCAGGGACCGGCTCCTGGTGGACTGCACTTGTTTCTCTCTCTGCCCTACATTTCTATCCATCTCTGCTGAACGGACGGAGGAAGCGGACTTTTGAGTGGAGGCCATGAATAATGCACAGCTTCGAGGCCAACGAGAAGTTTCCAGTTAAATACCAATTTGCTTAACCAGTGTTTCCAGCCGCTGCCAGCTCGGCTCAGAAAATGCTAGCCTTCGGTAATTAAAATATGAGTGTAAATGTGAATTTGAAAGTCCAAGTGCAGAACATGTTGAGAGACAGGTCACACAGTGTCCAACAGAAAGAGATACATATAGAACTTAATCATAAAGTTCTGCAAACAAGAACAAGAACTGAACCAGAGACTAACAAAGTAAAGTTGTGGAGTTAGGAGAATATCTATAGTATATGGTAAACAATTTGTAGAAAAGCATTATTCCGATTTCCACAAACATTCCTGTGTGTGTCATATTTAGACACAAGGAAACTCAGAGCGAAAAGACAGTGCTGGTATCAGAGGCCAGCTGACAGGGGAGGGCACCCAGTACACTTGTCCCAGGCCTCAGGGTATGGGGGGCCCAAAACTATGCCCCCCTATGCTTTAGTAATATGGACAAAATTAAGTAAGTAAGTAAATTTTATTTATTAAGCACCTTTCACAGATTTAAATCACAAAGTGCTTTACAAAGTGCAATAAAAGAACAATAAAACTATGAGAATAAAAATTAAAACCACAAAATATTAAAAACATAAAAAGCCCAATCAACTAAAAGCTTGTTTAAATAAAAGTGTCTTCAGCTGCTTTTTAAAAGAATCAACAGAAACGTCCACTCGCAGTGACAGGGGCAGGGCGTTCCAGAGTCTGGGAAGAACGGTCTCCCCGAGTTTTAAAGCGGGTTTTGGGAACCATTAGAAGACTGAAGAGCGTGGGAGGAGGAGTAAGGGGTCAGCAGCTCAGTGATGTACTAGGGGCCTGTCCTTGCAGAGATATAAGGGGCATCTGGCCATAGGGTTTGTCCAGGGCCCCATCAATTCTGTCATAGGTCGACTAATGTAACTAATGAACTGTATAATCGGCAAATCAGCAGAGTTTAATTAATATACCATCTATGTATTTATACTCCACAAGATCTTTATGTATTTTTTTATAATCACTAACACTGAAACTAACATGCATTTGTCAATCAGAGCGAAGAAAAAAACTGAACTAAACAAGAATTAACCAAGGACTAGAGCAGGTTTTGCGGGGCCTGGTCTGGTCCCATTGTTCAAAAGGGAAGCAGAGTAAACAGTGTTATTGTTATTCTTTAAGCAGATATATATAAATATTAATCTCATCTAAGGATAGCCATGTTACAGAGTTATTGTACAAGCCTCCCAATCCTTCGCTCTGGCCTGGGCTGGAATCAGTCAGGTTTAGGTTTGGATGAATGTGGTGTTTAACAGGGAAACAATTAGGAATAGCTCAGGTGTGAAGACAATGACCACAACTAAACTAAGGTCTAATCAAGGACTACACACAAAATAACATATATAAAACAACAAGGTCTAAATCAGGATAAAAACCTTGGAAGGGAACCAAGACTGAACCAAGACTGAGCCAAAAAATAATAAACAAACTATGACTACGATGAAATCAGGGTTAAATCAAGACTAAACCAATTAATACAGGGACTAAAGAAAGACACGAGTAAATCAAGACTAAACCAATTAATACAGGGACTAAAGAAAGACACGAGTAAATCAAGACTAAACCAATTAATACAGGGACTAAAGAAAGACACGAGTAAATCAAGACTAAACCAATTAATACAGGGACTAAAGAAAGACACGAGTAAATCAAGACTAAACCAATTAATACAGGGACTAAAGAAAGACACGAGTAAATCAAGACTAAACCAATTAATACAGGGACTAAAGAAAGACACGAGTAAATCAAGACTAAACCAGAGCTGAACCCTAAGCAAAAACTAAAGACTAAAGGAAGACCAAACCAGGACTAACCAGGCTTATATAAACCACAAAATAAACTAAGACAAAGATTTGACTCAAACCACTGCTCCTCAAAAAATAACCCCAAAAACTTTTACTAGAGCCATATTGTGCAAAATTCTGTCACCTTTTAATTTTTTTTTACAGTTCAGTTGACTCATTTATTGTTACTTCATTGAATCCCCAATAAACCCCACTGATTCCAGATACATTCGACAGAAAAACTCAATATTTTCTCTTTTCATTCAGATGGCTTAGTTTGTTTGGAAAGGCTATTGAGATTAGAAACCTGTTGAAGCCACTGCCGAACGGAGCTGAAGACTATTGCCCCTGCATTAAACATTAATCAGCCTCGCTCAGCGTTAGTAATATGATTTCCCCTGTTTTGTTAATGAATTTTTTTTTAAGCACGAGGGAAGGGCAAGGAGCGGTTTTCTGGTGCAGAAAAAAGGTTTCCAGTTGGGCTTTTTTGATAAAGGCTAATATTATCCCGATGGTTGATGGACGAAATCAAATGGAATGATGAGACTTTGATTTAAACGACCAATATCAAACTGTGTAGAACAGAGCTTAGAGGGCTTCTTTGGTTTGAAATAATAACCTGCTTTAGAGTCCAGGAGCAATTGAGTTAGTCTGAGCACTAAGTCTGTCAGGATTCATGTTTTTGGTGTCTTATTTGGTATGTGTTTTAGTTTTGGTTCTGTTATGTTCTTTGTAGTATTTTTTAGTTAGTTATTGTATCTTATTGTGGTTTCTAGTTTCTAGTTTGTATTTGAGTTCTGGTTTTTATTTTGAAATGTCTTCACCCTGTCTTTGTCTTAGATTAACTTCCTGCCTTGTGTCTTTCCCTCCTGTGATTACCTGCTCCGCCCTAATATGTTTCACCTGTCCCTTGTTGTCTCTGTCTATATAAATCTGTTTGCTCTGGGTCAGGCCATTGTATCTGTACCCATAAGGCGTGGCTGCACCCTTATGGCTTTTGTAGAATGCTTAGTCTGGTTTTGTCTATGTTACGTTAAGATCTCATGCCTTTTTTTTTTTTTTGGAATTTGTGTATGCTCGGAACTTAGCCTTGGTTATTTTGTTTTCCTGGAAGTTCTTTTGGTTATTTTATCCTTAAATAAATTTTAGTTAACCTTTATACCCAACTCTGTGGTTTTGCGTTGGAGTCTTCCTGCTCCTGGGCCGTCGGCTGTGACAGTCTTCACCAGATGCAGTCTCCAGACTTTAACATTTAACTCTAAGTAAAAATGTTAAATGTAACTGGAAGGTTTAAAAACATAAAGAATTCTTGTGAGTTTAAATTTGTTTCAACCAAATAAAAACTGAACCAAAAGATAATTACATCAATAAATATTTACTAAAAATGTGGTAAAGTCCTGAGATGAACAAAAAATTGTAAATTTTAACCTAATATCTTTTAAATATCCAACTAAAACCAATTAAACCGGTTTAAATCTTTTCAGATGTCAATAAAACTAAGTTAAATCCATTTGAAAACCAGTAAAACCCATCTACATGTAAATAAAACATGTTAACATTATACCTGCAAAGTTTTAAACTGATAATGTGAAGCAGAATAAAACTCAAGAGGTTTTAGGACAAACAGATCAGGCGAGAGTTTCAAAAGGCACACTTTAGTCATGTAAATACTATATATTTCATGTTTATATCACTAATGGTGTTCATTAAATACATTTTTGAGAATTTAAACCAGTCTTTTATGTATTTATGTGTTTTTAAGTCTGCATGCTTCCTCCTCCTGCGTGTGTTTTACGCAACTGAGACTTGGTGCACAGAGACGGTGCTCTGCAGCCGATTGGTCGAATTGAGCACATCATACCTCATTTGAACGTCAGACCCATTACACTCTATCCCGGTCATTTGAACCTTGCTCTGATGTCACAGGATTGAAAGCCACTCAAGCCAATCGCAGTGTCGTTCTCAGGTGTTAGACACACAGACTGTCCAGCTTGTTTACAAACCCAATGAAAATGGGTTCAGACTTGTTCATGTCAAACTACAACCAACTGGGTCCACATTTACCTGAAATATTCAATATGTCCAACTAACCAAAAAACAGAAATAAATCAATTTGATAAAAATCACAAACAGAAAAAACTATTTAAACTGAATTACCTGATGCAATCAAATTGAAACAAGCAAACCCATTTAAAACTTAAACTCATTCAATTCTGTAGTAAAAGTAAGACTTAGATTTAAAAAAAAACCTGTTTAAATCACAATAAAATATATATAAAAAAAACAGTTTAGAGCCACGTTAAGTCCTTTTGCTTTTTTTCCTTTTTACATGTGTCTGTTCCCATTCCACATTCTGTCTATTCTGCTAATCCAATATTAATAGCTTTGATTGGCCAAATACCTGCTCGCATATTTATGAAGTTCACCTTTTATGAAGAAAAACTGTTCTTTTAGAGAATAATCCACTTTTAACCTGCTGTTTCAAGATTTCAAACTGTCTATAGTTTTTGGCCCTTTTACTGTTTGTGAGCAACATGGGCTGTGTTTTGGAATCTTAAATGAAATATATTTTGGTTGTACGTTATCAACGAGACTGTCAGCGGTCTAAAGATACAAATGCATATGAAGAAACAGGAAGTTGGTAAAACTTTAAAATAGCTTACACATTAGCAATAATAGATTTGTAGTTAAGAATTAATTAATAAACTATTGATAGACCCTGAAAAGTCATTTATGTGTAATTTTACATGGGTTAATGGTTAAAACTAAAACATTTATAACAATGTTTATAACGTAATAGTGATTATTATTGTTGCATTAATGCTTTGTAAATGATGAAAGTGTAAAAGTTGTTATAAATACTCACCTAATGCTTAATTGTTTGAGCGTTCTAAAGTGTTACACATATTTTGCAATGTGGGTAAAAAAATCCTTCCATTATATTTATTTTTAACTTGTGTGGTCTCTCTGGAGTGTTCCCTTTAAAGTCCATGTGAGCAGCAGTTGATGAGTTCAGGTGTCGTCTCTGATTAGCCGAGCGTCTATGAGCGCACTAATGCACCTCTCTATTAACATGTTCTCCTGTTTGCCACGGGCAGCCTCTCCGTTCGACATGTCATAACGCATATCAGTCTGAGGAGAGCAGTACGCTAAGTGTGCTCTACCTCGTTTTACAGAGCGGCAGTTTCTGGGGGTTAGCTGAGTGTTAGGGGAACAACCACAGTGTTTAAAAAAAATGCACCAAACATTTCCATTTACAGACACATTGTAGAAGACATTACAACAAATTTAGACTTCTCTCCAAAGAACTGCTAATGTTGGAGAACAATTTTAATTTAGATTTTAGGTTTCAGAGACCACAAAATCATATTTTCAAGGAAACTTACAATAAAGAAATGATTACAGCGTTTGTATCAAGCGTTATACATTTCTAATTCTTACAGTATATGCCTCTTTTGTGAATTGTTGAATGACGTAAACTTTGCTGAGTTGGTGCTGGGAGCATTGATTGTTTATATAGTGGATATAATCCGCCCATTGGTCCCCTATTCACTGATATTTTCGTTACAATTCGGCAATAAAATGGCCGTGATTTTCGGCTTTTACTCCATAGTAAAACAATAGTTTTTAGATAGCGTTAAAAATTGGACGTAATAATCAAAAATCCTCCCCCCCTCCCCCAGAGTTGTCACGTAGTAAAAACTTAGCTCTAGAGACCGGAGCCACCTTTTGTACCAGGATGTAAACATGATTTTTACACTTGTAAAGTCGCCATTGGGTTTCTCCTTATATTTCCGTTTTGGAGCCTGCCCTCTGGTGGACGACGGTATATTGCCGTATTTTGCCATATGGCGGCGCCCTTACGCAACGACCATTTAGGAGGTTCCATGGCAGACGCTTGGCTGGGAGGCATTTGGACCTGGATTGTAGTTGTAGACCCTTTGTGAGCATGTGATTGGCACAAGCTTCCCATCACATGGTGAACATTCTATTTATTAATTTGATAATAAAGCCTATATTACACCTTAAGTCTATTTTTTTCACATATATACTTAAAGCAATAAGATATTCTCAAATAGATTTTCCCAAATACTCTGTACTCTGTATGTTTATTCACCAAAGGACCTTTAAATGGGAATGACCTAATCTTGACATATCTGATTATTTGAGTCAAGTGAAAGAGGGTGCTTTTGGCCAACTGTAAGGTTTGTAAACTGTAACTACTTCAATTGACAAGAGGTCTGGTTTAAAAGATTGTCATAATTTAAAGTATATATTACAAAAAAAAACAAAGTGTTTTTTTTTTTTTCTAATAATAAAGGGAGACTAAGTTTTGGCCAGTATAGGGCACATACACATCTACAGACTGTGTTTTAACAACAGCGGCGCAATATTCATTGACATAATTTGTTTTTAAGTGGAGACTATCCAAGAGGAAAGGTTTAGAAGAAAAGAATATGTCTCTGAAACATACAACGCTGCTAGTGTCCAGTGTATTGGCTTATTTGTGCTCCCTCCGTTTGAGCCTCACTAACCTAATCTCTCCCAACAAGTCCTAGTCCTCCTAAAGTTACTCAGATCCACTTTAATCAGCTGTTGTTCCATACACAACAATAACAGACTCAAATATACAATATCTGTGATCTAAATGTTTCTCTTTTTTGGAGAATCCACTTTATTGGGAGCGTTAAGAAAATGGAATTGATTTGAGAGCTAGTGCTGAGAGGTTTCAGACCAAAGGACCAAGACACACACTGACAGCAGAGTCGGACTGAAGCAGGCCTTGGAGTGGGATCAATCCGGAATAGATCGGGAGCAGTCGGAGGAGGTCTGCCCTGACCCTGAAGAGTTTTGTCTGAACATTAACTCAGTCCTGGGACGACCCAGACCAAATAAGTGGAGGCAGACAACTGAGGAAGAGTCAGGAGTGCTCAAAAAGAAAAAGAGTTTGATTGAATAGAGTCCAAAATACATACTGAGTTCATCAGGACTGAAACAGGGACTATATCCAGAACTAAACCATGGCTCGACTCAAAACTCAAGACTTACATAGTGCTAAATAAGAACAAGCCTAAAAACAAGAATAAAACCCAGATACAGCCAAGATTGAACATATTTATAGGACTGTCCAAAGACTAAACACGTGCTGAACCCAGGACTATGGTTGGACTAATCTAAAGCAAGGCTGAACTTGGTCTAAAGATGAATCCAAATCAAGGTACTGTCTGTTGAAATAGACTTTCTGTCTATTGTATTTGGAATGACTTCAGAAAAAAAAACAAGTATTATCAGTGAGGATAAAACTCAGACAAGGGCTCAGACAAGATAAAAGCTAGTTTTAAAGCAGATATGTTTGTATGAATCTTTAACTGAGGAAAATAATGGCAGTGATTGTATGTTTAACGGACCTCTTGTTCTGCCAATGGCCTTTAAGAACCAAGCAAGGGCTAATATATGACACAACACGGAATAAACCAGGCCTAAACATATAATCTATGTCTAATCACTGACACAAATCAACACCAAACCAGGACAAAACCAAATTGAATCTTAGGCAAAAAGTACAGTGGAAACACAAACTAAATCCGATCTTAAACAGGACTAAACTAGAGTAAAACTAAGCCCAATAAGCAACTGTTAAACTAGTTTTTGTTTGAACATATTATCATCCATCTTGGATTACCTGGCTTTTTTTTTTTTTTTTTTTTTGCCATAAACATATTGTATTTGGAATGGCCTCAGAAAAAAGAGCAAGGCCAATCAGAGAGAATAAACCCTTCTGTCTGGTTTCCTCCCCTGCTCAGACTGGCTTTACCCCTCTCCCGGCCCGTGATGAGAGCCTGCCCCGGGGCGAGCACTCTCCTGGGTGGTTCCCCCTCGAGCGCTGCCTTGTTCTGGCACGATGCTGCTCTGATAGAATGGGCCTATGGAAGAAAGGGAGCTTTTAGAAGGATAAAACCACCTCGTACGCATTATCCAGCTCAAGCCCATGCTGCAGCGGGTCTGGTCCCTGAAGTGAAGTCTGCCACGAGCCAACACGTGCACGCTGCTCATCTAATCCAAGTTCAAAATACCTCCTGAAGCCTCCCCTGATAGAACACAGTGTGGGGTTTACAATACATGTGCACCCGGCTGAAGCGAAAAGGGAGCAAATGCCACAGTAAGAGAACAATCCTAAACATGGTGCTTAAAAGAACTAAAAAACCTTAAAGACCTATGGTAAATAAACAGAAGAAGTAGTAGGTAATAGATAAAAACCCATCCCAGTTGAGTGGAGTCGGTAAAATAGCTGTCCGACTGCGTTTAAACAAAGAATCCAAATGGCCAGAGTTTCCTCAACTACTCCATACTACTTTTGTAATGCTTTGGCTTTTGGTTCGGTCAGAGTGGTCAAACCGTCTGTTGACTGGACGATGGGTAATCCTCACTCATGATTGTGGCTGCACTGTTGTTTGTGAATGTGTTGGATGTTTTTATCTCCGCACAGACAAACAACTGAAGTTGAATAAAGTTACTTGAATTGTAGGAGCTAGCATTTATTAGTAAAATATCAGTAGCTTTCATGGGGCTTTCGCTTTGAGAATGAAAAATGGTCTACACTGTATAAACACAAGGAGAACAGCTGATATTAAATAGTGAGTATCTGAAATGTATTTGTGGAAGATTTCTTAAATGCTTTCTTTGGGCTTTTCTTTAGCCCTTTAGGGAAAAGCCTCTGGTCTTTTGAAAGCATAGACTGCAAATCCATAGCTCACACTCTTCGGTAGCCCTGCAGGGACATGCTGTCCTTGAACATTGTTTGGATTTGATTTTATATATATATATATATATATATATAAAAAATAGATAAGGTGTTTCATTATAAGAAAAACTATGATTTGAAAAACATCTAAACGTGAAAGCGCTGCATCAAACATTCTGCCACTAGGATCTAAAATAAATGGTCAAAGTAAATGAGTAACAGTTGAGACACGTAACACTGACGTCTGAAGAAAAGCAAAGAGAAAAATAAAGTTCAACCCGACGCTAGGTTTATGCTTTTTTGTACCGTCTCCACCGTCAAATTTACAGCTGCCGTGTTCTATACACTGCTTGGCTGTGCGGTCCGCTCGCCCCAGCGTCTCTCGACACGTTCATATTTCATCTCCAACAAGCAGGCTCCGACCGATCGCTCTCAGCATGAGTCCTTGCGCCGCTGTTCCCGGTCAAACCGCGCACATGTCAGATTAAACTTGTACCTTTTGGAATCAACTCCGACATCTGAGGTCCGGTAGAGTCCGAAAAGAGCGAAAGAGAGTTCACTTGATTTTACAAAACACTGTAATGTAAGACTCATAAGGATTTGTTGATTTGGACAAATTTAAACACCTATTATCTATTACTTCAAAGTATTGCCAATAACTACAATATTTAACCATTATGATCAGCTATAGTCTACATTTACATTTATTCATTTAGCTGACGCTTTTATCCAAAGCGACTTACATTGTTCTACAGTAATTACCAGTGTTACAGCCACTGGAGGTGGGTTAAGTGTCTTGCCCAAGGACACAACGACAGTATGAACTGTGGGGATAGTGGGAATCGAACCACCTACCTTCCGGTTGAAGGACAACCGCTCTACCCACTGAGCTACTGCCGCCCAATTAGTCTAATAAAAGTAATTAACTTCTATGTGAATCCAAAAGGACTATAGAGACTGAAATGCCAAAGCAATACATAACTAAATAAACTTCAACCAAAAAGAGCATTGCCATTTCCAATTTCACCAATTTACCAGTTTGGTCAAATGGATTTACAGGACATTATTTAAAAAGGTGAGTTGTGTAGTTTTGACCCTTTTGTTTTGGCAACATCTAGTTCCAAAAATTTCCGATAACAAACTCGCATTGAGTATTGGAACAGCTATGGTAGCCCTACAGGGACATGGTTTTGTTTATGTATAAATCTAGTTAAAATACATCTGATGTTAGTAACACTAAATTTTTAAATAAAATAAGTTTATAAATGTTGATTGTTTATATAGTGGATATAATCCGCCCATTGGTCCCCTATTCACTGATATTGTCGTTACAATTCGGCAATAACATCCGGGATTTTCAGCTTTTACTCATTAATAATTTCAGGTGAATTTTCAATGATTATCTTTTGACTTGGTAGTTTGAATCGGTTTATTGTAAGTCCCCCTTGTCCAAATGTACATTGTATAAATTTTGTTTGTGGTCGTCCATGAGTCAGTGGTTTGTGCAGCACTGTGCATCCTGTTGGAGGGTGGTTTTCAGTGTGAACATGCATAGTTCTGTGGGTCATCCAGCGCTGTATTGATCTGACCTCCAGGGTGCGGTGTACGTCCTGATAACGCTGCCTGAACAACGCTCACCGGTGGCAGGCCAGGTGCACGGAGCCGGTACTGGCAGATCTTTTATTTAGCCACAGTAGCAACACTCGGCTCATGCATAATGCAGCGCGGGCCCTTGTAACAAGCTCCAGGCCGGCTCTACACCTTGCGTGTGGCTTAAAATATAGATAAAAGACGAACAGCCAGCTACAAACACAAGGTTTTTTCAGACAGAGGCAGGCTGGTGAGCAGAGAGTCCACAGCAATTAGGCCGACTCGGGATCCACAGAGGAAAGTCCATCTGCTGAGTGAAAACAGCACTGAGGCCAGAGATACAGTCTCCACAATCAAATGTGTCTATATTATGTTTCTGTTCAGCACTGGCTTAGATGTCTCTGCTTTTACCACCATCATTCCAATCTGTATTTAAATTTGATACATGCTGTTTCTGTCTGTATGGCTAATTTAAGTCAGTTGAGATTTTAATACAAGGGCTTGTCTGTTTTGTACGAGTCGAGGGAAGGTGGTGTCTTTTTTTTTAATTTTTAGTGCTGCTTTTGATTTTTTTTCTGGATTTTTTTAAAATAATTTTTACAAAGCAAACAAAACAACAGAAATTGTTCAGAAGCCCACCTAGGCTTAATGTGCATAAGTAAGCTGATATAAATATGATGTTGCTTATGTAGCTATAGCGCCTTTCTTGTACTACAGTGCCTTGCAAAAGTATTTGACCCCTTGAACTTTGCGACCTTTTGACAAATTTCAGGCTTCAAACATAAAGATATAAAACTGTATTTTTTTTGTGAAGAATCAACAACAAGTGGGACACAATCATGAAGTGGAACAAAATTTATTGGATATTTCAAACCTTTGTAACAAATAAAAAAACTGAAAAATTGGGCGTACAAAATTATTCACCTTTTGCCAACTTTTGCTGCGAGTCGCTTGGGGTATGTCTCTATCAGTTTTGCACATCGAGAGACATCCTCCTTGCAAAACAGCTCGAGCTTTGTGAGGTTGGATGGAGAGCATTTGTGAACAGCAGTTTTCAGTTCTTTCCACAGATTCTCGATTGGATTCAGGTCTGGACTTTGACTTGGCCGTTCTAACACCTGGATATGTTTTATTTGTGAACCATTCCATTGTAGATTTTGCTTTATTTGTTGGATCATTGTCTTGTTGGAAGACAAATCTCCGTCCCAGTCTCAGGTCTTTTGCAGACTCCATCAGGTTTTCTTCCAGAATGATCCTGTGTTTGGCTCCATCCATCTTCCCATCAATTTGAACCATCTTCCCTGTCCCTGCTGAAGAAAAGCAGGCCCAAACCATGATGCTGCCACCTCCATGTTTGACAGTGGGGATGGTGTGTTCAGATGATGAGCTGTGTTGCTTTTACGCCAGACATAACGTTTTGTATTGTTGCCAAAAAGTTAAATTTTGGTTTCACCTGACCAGAGCTCTTTCTTCCACATGTTTGGTGTGTCTCCTAGGTGGCAAACACTTTCTATGGATATCTTTAAGAAATGGCTTTCTTCTTGCCACTCTTCCATAAAGACAGATTTGTGCAGTATACGACTGATTGTTGTCCTATGAACCTCAGCTGTAGGTCTCTGTAGTTCATCCAGAGTGATCATGGGTCTCTTGGCTGCATCTCTGATCAGTCTTCTCCTTGTATGAGCTGAAGGTTTAGAGGTCCCTCTACCATGTCTTGGTAGATTTGCAGTGGTCTGATACTCCTTCCATTTCAATATTATCGCTTACACAGTGCTCCTTGGGATGTTTAAAGCTTGGGAAATCTTTTTGTGTCCAAATCCGGCTTTAAACTTCTCCACAACAGTATCTCAGACCTGCCTGGTGTGTTCCTTGTTCTTCATAATGCTCAGAATCTAATCTATATATTTTATTCATGTTCAACACTGGATTGTATGTTTCCATTATATCAATTGTCAATTGACCTATCACTGAGCTACGGAGCCCCTCTGGTCACACTATGTCAAAAAAAATATATATATGTAACTAAGTCGTGGCCTCAAGATACGCTAAGTCGTGGTCTCAAGATACGCTAAGTCGTGGTCTCAAGAGACGCTAAGTCGTGGTCTCAAGAGACGCTAAGTCGTGGTCTCAAGAGACGCTAAGTCGTGGTCTCAAGAGACGCTAAGTCGTGGTCTCAAGAGACGCTAAGTCGTGGTCTCAAGAAACGCTAAGTCGTGGTCTCAAGATACGCTAAGT
This sequence comes from Neodontobutis hainanensis, assembly GCA_024349245.1. NCBI lineage: Eukaryota > Metazoa > Chordata > Actinopteri > Gobiiformes > Odontobutidae > Neodontobutis > Neodontobutis hainanensis. The sequence goes on along the minus strand of JALDNG010000352.1, from coordinate 227,722 downwards.
CGTGGCCTCAAGAAACGCTAAGTCGTGGCCTCAAGAAACGCTAAGTCGTGGCCTCAAGAAACGCTAAGTCGTGGCCTCAAGAAACGCTAAGTCGTGGCCTCAAGATACGCTAAGTCGTGGCCTCAAGATAAGTGAATATAAAAGGAGAATGCACAATGGAGCAGATTTTCTCCCGAAAGCATGCACGCTAACTCTGCCACCCATAAGGCTCATACATACAGCCAAATAGAGGTACCGTGACCTAAGCTTACAACGCCCTCTGCTGACGTTTTATCGTAGGCTACACAGACATGCTTTTCCAAAATGTCAAACACTTCAATAATTAATGAACCAGTCTGCACACTACTATAGACTATCTTAAAATCATAATCAGAAATACTTTATTGATCTTTATTGATATCGATAACCCAGGGGACAATTGTTGTGTCACAGTTGATGTGCACATCAAGACATTTAAAGAAATATAAATAATAATATAAGTTGGTAAATAAACAGGTAGCCTATATACATATAAAAAGTATAAATATATGCTATAAAATATGAAGAAGAGTTATAAAAGACCATGGATATGCAGCCTACAAGATTTACATTACTGTATTAATAGAATTGAATTGATTGTGATGAACAGTACTAGTAAATAAATAGAAGCAGAACTGCAGCAAACTATATTACACTGAATATTAAAACAGATAATATTGCACAGAATGTGAAGTATTACATTGCACTACAGTACAGGGTCCATTTAAATAACAAAGGGTCCATGTTTTAGACACTTCACTATCGAGGCCACGACTTAGCGTATCTTGAGGCCACGACTTAGTTACATATATATATATTTTTTGACATAGTGTGACCAGAGGGGCTCCATACTGAGCTCCTCCCTCAAATGCTATAAAAAAAAAAAAGATTCCTTTTTTGCTTCATAATACGCTCCATTAAAATGCATAGAAATAGTGAAACATCTGTGGTGTAAGTGAGGGAGGAAAAAGTTGCTATGTTATGGCTTGCAAGACCACAGCGTTTTCTGACAATTTGTTCATTATAAACCACCAAAGTCACAGCTAACTACAACAGAATGTGTTCAGGGTGAGTTAGGAGCTATTGGTAATATTCTACTCACAATTGTTCATGTAAAAAGAGTTATTAGGACATACTCATTTTTACATTAGCCTACATTCCCAAGTCAGACAAAAAATACAAATGTGGCACATGAAAATATTCTCCCATAAACACATAGCATCAACAGTTCTTGAAGTTGATTAAAACCCACCAAACCCACAGCCAACAACAACAGAATGGGATAAGCTGCATGTTATTAGTTGCTGATGAATGGAGCTTCTTGTCGACTGAAATGTTTTTTCTGTTGCGGAGACATTTCTTTGTGCTTTGGAGATGAGCCTGAAGTGGACTCCTTGGACTGGTTTCAGAACAACGTGCTTATGCAACCTCAGAGCACAAGCGAGTGTGCCGCATTCGCAGTTGTTTTCAGCCTGAGGATAAAAGGAGTTCATTTGAACAACACTCACCAACCCGAGCTTTTAATGTGGAAGAATAAGCCTCTAAAGACTAGGAGAATAAAACACATTCTCTTACAAGAAGGAGTCAAATGTATATTCATGTTGTACTGTAAAAGCTCAAAGAAAAGTCTGGAGTTTAAAATCACAATTCAGTTTTTTATTACAAAAACAAACCTTTACAGACTCCAAGGCAGTTGAATCGGGTTTGTTACCTTGGAAAGTCCAGTTTAGAGGAGATATGTGCCTGAAGCAACGGAACAGTCAGAAAAGTAAGCAGTATGTAATCCACTCATTTGTATTTTGTGAAAGAAGAAGAAGCAAGTTTATTTATATAGCAACTTTCACAGACACAGTCACATAGTGCTTCACGTGCAGCCATTTTCAGGCGCTGAGGTCTTCAGGAAAATGAAATAGAGCATTTAACAGACAACAAAACAATATTTAGACATAACACACAAGCAGTTCTAACTATCCGTGGCCGTTACAACATAAACACGAACGTGGTCACAAGACAACAGACACGCAGGATGACAGCAGTGGGCCAGTGTGTGGGCCACTACCTTCACCTCTGAGGACATTAATGTTGACCAGCGGCCAAGTGGTTTGAAGGAGCTGTGGACAAGGCTTTCTTCAACAGGAATTACCATGTTTCCATTTACCATTACCATCAGCACACAATGAGTGTTGGGTCGGGTTTTCAGATTCCATTACCAAAAGGGGTCATAATAGTCTCCAAAAAACGGATTGACAACACACCAAAGTTTTAAAAAGTCTGCTCTGTTTGTGTAGCAGATGTTGCTTTTTTGCGCCTGGCACTGTTTAAATGCAAGCCTCAAAGGTGTCACCTGATCCAAACTGAGCTGACCTGTACCAATCCAGTGGAAACAAGGCTAGAGAGATAACAATTACCTGCTGGCCAAAGGGTTAGTACAATAGTGTTTTGTTGCTCCATTTTCCACAAACACTGATACATTTCCTTGAATAGTTTGGTGGAGATGGTTTCAGTCTTTGGTTCAGCTGGTTTGGCCTGGTCTGGTTAGTTTACTCCAGTTGGTTTGATTATAAAATGCTTCAGTAATCCTTTTATTTGGAGTTTGTGGTGCTCCTGTGACTCTGCAAAAAAACGAAAATATGAGAATTTTTCCCTGAATTCAACAGTGAATATCATATCATACAACAGTGCCTAATGTATTCATGGCTCCATTAATGAATCATAGGTTTACTCGACTTTGTACTCCAGACATGGCCTCTTTAAATATGTCATAAGGCCATATTCTTTTTTTAATGTGCCAGCAAATCACAGCCAAAAACAAACACATAAACTCTGGTAAATATACAACAGACAAAAGGGGAGGGGCTTTCAAAGGTTTTTCTGGGGTTAGACTTGGAAAAGCAACACGAGTCGAGTCGAGAGGTGAATATATTGTAAAAAGACCAACTCTCTCTCCATTATTAATAATTTATACCCAGAAAGCTGTTTAAGTGAGTCAAAGCCTGTGTTTGCATGGCTTTGCCGAGTCGTATCGAGAGGAACAGAAACTCGGAGGTGCTTCCCCAACGGCCAAAATTCGTCAAAGGTCAACCTCCTGCGAAATTGTCTATTTATTATGTTGAACAGGTCAACGAAGCGCTTTCTGGAACAACACAGGACAAGGTTTAGGTTTCACAATTACAGTACGTAATTGTAAGAGTTTGAAGAAGCAGACAGGAGGCAATATGGCTGCTAACAAAAGAAATCAGGCTTCATATGACAGACTTTTATTCTGTTTCTCATTTTTAAAAACCCATATTATTTGTACCAAAACTCTCTGAACCAAAATGGCAGCACATGGGAAGTGTTTGTTGGTCTGGGTCTTTGCTCCTGTCTCTTTTTCTGAACTGGGAGTGTTCAGGGAGCCCTTGATGTCACTTCCTGGTGACGTTGTGGTGCTAAATTGAGATACAGGGCAGGCAGTCGTTCTACTAAAAAAGTGTGAACATGTCGGTGTTTGGTGTGGTTTGCGGTTGCTTCCTGAGAAACTAACAAGAGTTTCTTTAGGGTTTCTAATTGAGAAAAATTGCTGCAAAGTTAAAATCTCATATTTCACATTAAATCCTTCCATTTTGATTCATGAGACAGGGATAGAGGCTGGGCTGAGGATAAAAAACCTTGATTTCGAAGAGGCAAAGAAATGTTTGATGTACTGTGAAATAAAAATTAACTGATGCTATTGTTTTAAAGATTTCCCTCAATTCACCAGACACAAACCATCTTTTCTGATCCGCTCCAGCGTAACGTTGACCTATTTATTTCTCACTTTTAGTTTGCAAAGACATAAATAATTGACTGTCTGTGGGTTGATTGTAACCCGTAAAGCCGCTGATAAATGCTATTCAGTGTGATCCACCGTTAGCTCAGTAATCAACGGCCAGCGGCTTCTAAATAATGCACCGCTGCAATTAAAACACACACTTCCCATTCTGTATCATGCATTTATTGATTAGGCCACAGCTCGGAGACATGACACGGTTAAATGTCAATCAGCAGATCTGAGAACGGCTTCAGTGAGAATACAATCCGCTCCGATGCAGGATGTTTTATTGAGTGTTGTGTTGAGCTGACGCAGGGGTCAGTCTCCATTATCCAACGCCTCTGCGGATGCTGAAAAGTAAATGAGGAAGATTTGGACGTTTGAAGTTTAAAACGAAGACCACAGTCGTCAGATCACAGGCCCCAGACGAGCCGCGCTGATGGACTGAACGCACTGTTTATTCAGTCTGTCACTCCAAGTTCCTTCAGACAAACAGAGAATTTAAGCAAAGACTTAAAAAATGGAGTTATGTGAACAAATCTCAGTGCCTTGAACAATGGACTCTATGTCAGCCCTGTTTTATCTGTCTTTATCTACATTTGCCAGATTTACAAAAGAAAGACTGGAGACAATTTACTTCTCTATTTTTTATTTCATTTTTATTTTTTTTGGGGCAGTTAGTCTGACTGAATTTCTATTGGAAATGACAGTAAAGGGGAAAATTTCACTTCAGCCACATTTTTTTTGAATGGTGCAGTGTCGTATGGGTTTCAGTTTCATCACGGCTTTCTAAACATTAAAATACAAAGAGCTGCACCAATTCCCCAGTATTTTGTTTAAAGTGTTGTAAATGTAATTCATTAATTCACAAATCTAAAACTGTAAACAGCTTTTGCAAATAAAAGCTTTCTTTGCTTTGGGAAAAATAAATAACATTTGTTATCATTTCATAATGAAATATAATTTAGTCCAAGAACTAGACATTCTTTTTCTGTTAAGTAAGTAATCACAGAATTAATAAATTATTACAGTTTATTTTAAAAGGATGCCTCTTGGCAAAAGAACCCTACCTGTTCTGATCTGACCTGTAGCATTCCTGTGGAAAAGCTCCAAAAACCTCTACCATTACTTTGTGTCACAGTCCACGGACTTCACTCCAGGTCTTCCCTGTCACTGTCATCAGTCACACCTGTCAGCACACCTGAAGCTCCTTCCCTCATCAGTCTGCTCTGCACTTAAGCAGCAGAGCCCTGCCCGTCTCTGCCAGATTGTTGTACTGATTCTAGAAGAGCACAGCTAGCGGTACCTGGGCCTGCGCTGGGGTTTTGGGCAGTAGAGGCTTACCTGTTCAACGAGCCCTCTTTTTCTTGTGGACTACACCCAGATCTCCAGCTCAGCACGTACCTTTGCTCAAGCATCAATCCCAGCTCCGGTCCAATGCTCAGTCTGGATTTTTTTTTTTTTTTTTTAGCTGTCCACTTTTCACAAAAGTTTGTTCTGAACCCTGAGCATTTGAGTCTTGTGCTACACGTGACACTTTTTACACATCATGACATTTCTGTAATTCGCTAAAATAAAGATGTTAGTATCTGTATTAATACAGATATTTGCAGGTAGATCACTTAGTCACTTACCAGGTGCTCATCTGACTGTACCTGGACCCCCTCCCCCTGCCCGTATTTTTCAGACAACACGCACAGTTAGCTCCTACAGCTGATGTACTAACCATGTACAAGTACCAACTATCTCCACATAACAGCCCGTTCTGTAAAAATTTAGAAAATGGCTGGATGCGTTGTATATTTGCTGTAGAAGTTGCATAAATCTGAGAAAAGTCTTTTAATGACACACAGTTTTACATTTATTCTGTATTAAATCCCAAATCTTTTTTCTTTTTACAGTATAAGAATTTATTTTGAAAACGGTCCACTTCTCTCTCCATCTACTTCCTGTCCATCTCATCTAGTCAGTTTTTCTAGACACAGTGCTTGGCTTTAGATTTTTAATTTTTGTCCCTCTCATTAAAAATATCCCCCACTGTCAGCTCTGTGAGCGGAACACTCAGCTACATCACTTTAAAGTCAGTTCCTCTGTTGTCGTCTGCTGAGAGCTGTTTGATGGCGCTTCACTACACAGCTTTACTCTGAAAATCTGACAGTTCTCAAACTTCGGCTTCATTTATTTATTTTTATAATTTTTTTTCTCAGAACTCTTTCCTCTTCAGCATCCTTCGCCTGTCATTGGATTTGAATCACTGAGCGGCAATCAAGAATCGCAAAGATAGGGTAGAGAGATGGAAATGGGCAAATACGAGTAATCCAAGTTAACTTTTCTAGGTCAAAACAAAATGGCAATTACAATAAAATGTAATTCTCTTTCGTTTAAGTGTTTGTAATGTGTTATTTGCAATTAAAGAGAAGACTGCCGTCCAGATGTTTAGCTCCACAGTGGACCTTCAGAGACCCCCGACCCCTGTCACTGTGGCGCCTGCTGCTGTGACAGGGGGTCTGGACACGCAGCTCGCCCGTGAGGCCCAGTGGAACTGATGTCGGCTGCAGCTAAGCCTTCTGGGACAACAGAGCGAGAGAGGCATGTGGCCGAGTCTGTGGGGTTTGGCTCAAGTGGATTTCACATCTGTCTTTTCTCCAAATGCCTGCCCCTGACCACATTTACAAACATGTCATCATTTCTGTGTTTAGGTATACTTTTTACTTTTAAATACTTCTCCAAAAGGGCAAGATAAAAGGTACAAGAATAAAAGTGTCCATTAAATGTTAAGCCTTTGGTTCAAGCAGGTATCTCACTTTTTAGTGGTAAAAGTTTAGACACAAGTTTGATTTAGAGATAGATCCATTATTTGCTGCAGCATTGTGGAGAGCTACTGGAATATGAAAGGTTTGCTGAATGATGCCCTTCAGAGGTCTCTCTCAATTGGGGAAAGCACCTTCCTTTAATCATAGCTTTTTTGTTAAAAATCTGTGGAAAACTAGAGCTGATTATCTGCTTCCAGTTTAACCTCTTTGTGTTCGGCTAGTCTTGCCTTAAGTTAGCGTTTAGTTCTGCAACATTCATTGAGTCTTGTTTTCTGTAAAAGCTCCCACACATTAGAGTCTGTGTACAACAAAAAAAGTCTTTATTGTCTTATTGTATTAATGACAACATAAAAGCAGTGTAATGTCATAGAGTTCTGGAGTTATTTTGTATTTAAGACTCACCTGTCGTGTCTCCTTCAGGTCTTTGTCCTCATTTGAATGCGGCTCACACCTGCCCACCCACAACCATCACCGTTCCCATTTCTGATTCGTGACCTCTGATAATTGGCCAGCGGTAGAGTGATGGCTGTCTGCCTCTGTCACCTGCCCACTGTGAATTATTAATATCTAATATCATTATGTAGGCAGCGCTTGTCATAACAATCCAGGCTACTGGAGTAGAACTCAATCTGCCGCCTGTGCCCTGTGCCGACAACGCCTTTAATTATTGATAACGACTAATTGGCTACAGGATTCACGGGGCACTCTTACTTTTGTTCCCATCTTGCTCCTTCAAGAAACAATCTTATTAAAAGGCCAACCTTCTCCGATGCCCTCATGTCAGCAAATTAGCAGCTAGGACAACCCACATGACCCAGTCCCCGATTCACCATCATATTTTTCACTCATGAATTCAGTTTTCATGTCCTTTTCTGCTAACCTTGAGTTTAATTAACACTGGACAAGGAAATATCTCCATTCACCGTACCTTTCATTGACACGAACAGTCCATTTATTAGAACACAGAAGACCAGGAGTGCTTATGGAGGGTTAATAAAGTTTAATTAAGCCCCTTTCACACTGCACGTCGGACCCGCAATATTCCCGTAACATTGCCTGGTCGCCTTCTGTGTGAAAGCAACCACGTCCCGGAATTGATTACCGAATCGAACCCGGGTAGGGGACCTAGTAATATTGCGGTAATCGATCCGGAACGAGCGCTGTGTGAACACAAGCCAAAACTAATGCCGCAACGGATGTGACGAATTCTTCGATCAGAAACACCCAGTTGCATGAGCCGTGTACACAGAGTGGTAGCTTTTAGCATTCGATGGCGCCTCTGTGCTCTAAGTCTCGCTGCTTCACATTGTTTCCTACTCTCAGCAAGCTTTGCTTCCAGCGTTCGCGTTATCTCATTTACTCTCCGGAAAGAAGTCAATATCGAAAAACATGAAGTAATTTGAGCATTTAGCATGAACAACAATGCCGCTAGTTGCTGGTCAACAGCCATGTTTACAAAGCAATGAGAACACTTCCGTTTTGCGGTACCTTCTTCTTTGGCGCCAATCTTTTTCGACTCGTACATTATACGTCACATCCAGATGTCACGTGTCAACTCGACCCGGGACCGTTATGGGTTGTGTGTGAAAGCGCACATATTACCGTATTTCACTGGCAGTGTGAATGGACCAAATCTAGCGGCCCGGGAAAAAATGCCGGGTCGCATTATCCTTGTATTTGCCGGAATCGCAGTGTGAAAGGGGCTTTAGTGTCAGTGGACCAGTGTAGAGGCTATACATTTATCTGCTTTAAAGAAAGTCGGTCAGAGTTCATTAAAGCACTTATAATGCAAACCAACCTTCACCTTAGATATTGAGTTGCCATTAAGGCATCATTTACATTGAAAGATAAGAATGTATTGTTTGTTTGCTTGTGACATCACTTCCTGGAGACGCTGCTGTAAAGTTCAGATCAAGGGCAGGCAGTGCTTCCACTCAAGTGAACATATGGCCATGCTTTGTGTGGTTCACTGTTTCTACAGTCAATTAAATCAACAAGATTTAAAATTGAGTTTCCAAGTGAGGTGAGAAATTGACCAAAATAAAAAAGAAGTTGGATAAAGCCTGTCTGTCAAATGACCACTTTGTCAAATGGTACTCATCTTTTGGGAATTTGAACATGGTCACATCTAACATTAGCTTGTAGTTGATTGTCGTTAAAGCAGACAGTTTACTGTAGGATATGAAAAACAAACCTTGGTGAAAGGTTGTGGACCCAACCGTAAACAAAAAAAACGGTCTTCATACTTTTGCTACTTTTGTGTAGACGGACTTGTGGAAAATACGATAACTGCCTATATTTAGATATGTACAAAATACACTAAAATGACGTGTTTAGAGACATGTTATTTGGATAGTTGTAAAGGAATATGTCGTCTGTAGAGGGACCCATGCTCTTTACTGAATAAAATTTACACAGCACTTCTTTAAGTAAACACGACATCCAGTATTTATGGTGTTCTGTTTGTGTCTTTCTTTTCTTCATCGTTGAGAGAGTGGCAAATACAGTAGTATGCAGGAGTTTCAGGCAGGGGAAGAAAGGTTCTACACCATCTTGAGCATTTAAAAAAAAAAAAAGGGTCCTGAAGTGGCCCTCACTGAGCCCTGATTTTAACATTATGGAGTCTGAGCTCTTTTAAAAAAAAGCTCAAAGACAACATGCTGTTAAGAATTCTGATTAAATTTAGGATTTTGGAAAAAAAAGATTATAAAAAAATATCTCTGGTCAGGACGTTGAGATTGAGATGGAAAGTTTATAACCTCTACCTTTAGTTGTTTCTTAGAGCTGCTTCTCACTGCTGCCTAAATATTTCACTGCAGCCATCGATCGGGCAACAATAGGTTTGGGGTGTGTGTGTGTGTGTGTGTGTGTGTGTGTGTGTGTGTGTGTGTGTGTGTGTGTGTGTGTGTGTGTGTGTGTGTGTGTGTGTGTGTGTGTGTGTGTGTGTGTTCTCATTTTTAACCAGAGAAAACCTATATTGGAGTCTTTGAAGTTGTAAAAAAAGCTAGTCTCAGCCATAGTAAACGTGATAGAAGTAACAAAGAAAATGGATTGTAGTGGGGCTGAGTAGAACTGGTTGATTCCTTTTATTATGACCTGGTTTAAGTCCTAGTACATTTTAGGTTTAGTTCTTGTTCAGTCTTACTTTAGCCCTTGATTATTTATTATTCTTGTTTTAGTCAAGTACTTTGTTTTGTCCTTGAATTTGTTATCATTTAGTTTAGGTTTAGTCGGGTTTTCATTTGTCTGTGGTTTAGTCATTGTCTTTAATTGTAGTTTAAAAGTAAGGCTCATTTGGTCTGAGGGAGTAATAGAGCTTTTAAGGTGGGTTCAGTTTTGTAGTTTGCTTCAACCAAAAAACAATCGATCAACATAAAGCTCCGGTTCACAGCTGTCATGTTAAACTGCACCGAACAACTAAAAACAAGGCCTGGTATATATGGCCAAACACTACAACCGGTCAAAAGCATTAATTCATTTGACTTCATTTATTCATTCATTTATTTATTTTCTAAGGCTTAGTCCCGTTAAGGAGCCTATCCCAGCAGCTTTGGGCCTGATGCGGGGTACACCCTGGACAGTGGCCAGTTAGTCACAGGGCTAACATTTAGAGACAGACAGTGACAGACAATCATTCACTAGAAACACTTTAGAGCTGCCGATTAACCTAAACATGCATGTCTTTGGACGGTGGGAGGAAGCTGGAGTACCTGGAGAGAACCCACGACAACCCAGTGCGGACATGCAGACTCCTCACAGAAAGACCAGGTTTTGAACTCACGACCTTTTTGCTGTGAGGCAGGAGTGCTAACCACTCTGCCACGTGAACCTTAAATCAATATTAAATATTAAATTAACTCTTGACATAGTTCAACAATCAACAGTCTCAGATTGTGCCTTCATTGTCTTGTTACTCTCTATGAATGAGGAGCACTGTTTTCATATTCATTTGTAAGTGTTTATTTGAACTCCACAGATCTATAATGACAACAAAAATTGACAAGTATAAAGGGTTTAGTCACAGACGAATGTGAATTCAGCCTTGTCAGATTCACTGAGAGGGTCTGGGGTTTAACAGCTGCAGTATTTAAACATTGTAAAAGAGAAGGGCTTTGTGCAAAATTAATGCAACAAGTCTTGCCATGGATTCCTCATGATCAGCACTAGATGTTGTTCTCAGTTATATTTAGCCCTGGTTTAGACTTTGTTTTGTTGATTTGGTCAAATCCTATTTTACTTCAGAATTAAATCATTAGCATTAAACATTAGTCCAGTTAAAATATATCCTTGTTTATCTTTGACTAGATTCTCCATTGATTTAATAAAAAAATGCAAAAATGATACAGTATTTGAGTGCTCCTCCGGCGCTGGCTCGGAGCCGTCAAACAGAGATAAACTCATCGAGTGAAGCCTTCATCGCTTCAGCAGCTAAAATATTCATTTTCTTTAAACATGCTGTCAAAGCCTCTGAAACTAGGCCAGACCTGACTCAGAAAGCTCACTACAGTCCCTTCACGTGGAGGAGAACAAACGGACGCCCACTAAGCAGAGGAGGTCCGGGTATAGGCCTGGGTTAGTTTTGGTTTAGTGCATCTTTAGGTTTTGGTTTAGACTTTATTCAGACCCAGATTTACACTCTCGTTCACAAAAGACAGTTTTCAGTTCAGAACCAGTTTTTTTATGTTTACTTGGAATTTTTAGTTTTACAAAAAAACTTGTCACATCAGAATAAATCACTTTTTATTTTCTGACCGTTGTAGATATATACAAATGATATCCATGCTGCCAAAGTATAATAATATCAGGTCACATGCTCGAGTTGTTCCTCTGTGGTTTACATCTTCTGCTATCTTGTGGTCTGGAGAAGTTCTATAATTAGAGTTTTCCTAGTTTAACTCTTGACTTAGTGTTAATTTTGTGCTGGGTTTACTCCTGGTTTTGTTCCAGTTTAGTTCCATCCTAAACCAATGTTAGCTTTATATCCCTATCAGTCCTTGTTTTGTTCTTTATAATAAAATAAGACTAAAAAGCATTAGCGACAGCCCTCACATGCAGACGTCCCGTTCAGGCCTCCATGGAATAACCATGTCACAAACACAGGCTCTTGGCCCTAATCTGCTTTTTAGAGCAGGCCACCAACGCTCATTTGCATAATTGAGGAGACAAGTGTGGAGAGGTGGAGTCGAGTGGTGAGGGTGGGGTCAGGACAGGCCCCATGGAAAAAAAACAGACAAACACATGTAGGCTTTATTGACATTAGTCCTGTTTTCACAAAGTTAACGTTATATAAATTGAATTTCAATGTGTTTGCTACAGCAAACAGAATCAGCAGATTCTGTAGCCATCTTTAAAAAACACCTGAAAACCCATCTCATCAACACCTGACTGACAAACACTGAATTTTATTCCTTTTCTTCTTCTTCTTCTTCCTCAAAAACTTCTCTCCTATCCTTAGCTTCGTATACTGTGTACTGTGTACGTATACTTTTGTTACCTTGTGTTGTTAATAGAAGCAGCACGACATTTCTCTGTGGTTTCTCTCGTATTCATCAAAAATTTAGGTTTGGGTTCTGTTCTGGTCTGTCCTTCACAAATATGTGTTCTTTTTTGTCTGACATATTAAACTAGATTGTATATTTTGTAAATGCAGCTAATAAAGAGGATGGGACTGACTCTTGGTCTGGAATCTCATTTAATTCTGAGGTAAGGGCACTTTATTCTGACTTTAAATCCTGGGTTGGATTATATAATTCACTTTAAAGATAGAATTTAGCATTCCATTTAGCTAGCCTGGCCAGCCTATTCTCTCACCTTTGTAAAAAAAAAATAAAAATCTTAGTAGAAATCCATTTATTTAACCATTTATTTAAAATAGGGTGGGTTTTGTGCAATGATTGGTTGTACATATTCTGTACAATAGAGTCCAAAGGCTATTTATTCAGTGTCCTGGAAAACCAACTCAAATCCACAGAGACAAGACTGATTCTTTGCTGAGAACAGTAAAACAAATTTCAATTGGGTAAATGTCTGAGAAAAACTGAATTAAATTGACTTGGAGACTTCACTTCGATTCAAAAGCTGACTCTTTTTGAATGGGTTTTGTATTCCTCATATCTTCCTCGTCTTTCCTTTCCCAGTCGTCTCGTTTGCATACAAGTCTCCGTCAAGTTCAGGACCTCAGCAGCGGCCCGCATTCACAGTGGACCTTAACACACTCTTCCTCACACAGTTTCATTTATAGCCCTTTAAAAATTCCCATTAAGGACCAGTTGTGGGTTTCACCTGGGGCTCAGCAGGGCCCTGGGGCCAGTGCGGGGCCAGTGCGGGGCCAGTGCGGGGCCAGTGCGGGGCCAGTGCGGGGCCAGTGCGGGGCTGCTCACAAAGAGGCAACAGGCACAACTATGTGACTAGCTCAAGACTGAACTCAAGATTATTAGAAGACTCAATCTAAACATATATCTGAAATAATCTGGGACAAATTTACAACTAATCCAAAAATACACCAGAAATAAATAATAAAATCTAAATTGATTAAAAAAAAAAGAAAAAAGAAAAGAAAATAAAGACCTAAAACTAGACTTAAGCTTGGAGTAAACCAGAATGATATGCAAGACTACGCCACAACAGAACTAGGACTAAACCGGACTAACAGGACTACACTGAGGTAAAAACAAGCCAAGAACTAAATCAAGACCGAAATCAAGACTCAACCTTTTCAAGTCTTGATCAGTTCTAGTCAGAATGAAATTTAACTAAGATTAAAACCAGGATAAAACCAAGGATTAAACCCAGTCTAAACCTGGAAAAAATTACAATTTAATTGGGACTAAACGAAATTTGACTAATTTGAAAACTAAAGCAAAACTAGGTCTTAGATTATATGTTTTTTCCTGGTTTAGTCCTGGTTTTCTCTTGGGAGCCTGGCAGGGGACTGGTTTTGTCTCTCTACAAACGCAGTGGAAATGGTAGAAATGGCAATTCCACAATAAAAAGTCTTCTATCTTTATAAAAAAAAATCAGTAAATAAAAACATGACCTGAAACATGTGCTTCTTCTCCAGCAGTGCTCAGTTTGTCCTCTCTGGGCACCTGTAGGACCAGAAAGCAATTTAAAATCCATTCTTTTATTTATTTATTTATTGATCCTACAAAGCTACGAAAAATGCAAAAAGTGTTATTTTGATTTAATAATATTCGAATACACTGGATTCTCGAGCTATCAATATTTAAAAATTATTAGATTAAACTACAGCACACGTCCCTGAAAAGACTTTGTTTATTAATATTACTGCACCTTTGCTTATATCTGCATTTCTAATGTAAAGCCCTAGATCCATCATGACTCATTTCCACATTCCAACACAATATTTGCCGCATGCATATTGCATCACCTCCTCGGTGTGTGTTTTGGGTGACTATGCCTCTTTTTTTGCATTAATGTAAATCTCCCTGAGCGCGGGGAGAGGACTGGATGAAGTGCTCACAACAGGAATTACACGAGAACGATGGCCCTGGATGAATGCGTAACAATGGAGTGTTATGAGATAGGATATCGTTATTATTATGGGTCAGGGTTAGGGTTATTTATTTCTATAAAGCAACATGCATACCTTAATGTCATGTGATAAAATGAACAGGCAGATCTCATCTGACAAATGTATACTTTTTTCAACAGTATATTTCTACTTGGTTCTAAAAAGTTAATATTATTATAAACTTTGTGTTGCTGCATGTTTAAAAATGCAAAAATAGCAAAATTTACACAGGCTTTGATCCTTTTCAGAGGAAACCTTTTGTATGAATCAATACATTGTTAAGGAAGTTTATTTTGTTAAAGCATTTACATTTACACTCAGGGCCGGCCCTGGCCAATTTGCTGCCCTAGGCAAGATTTCACCTGGTGCCCCTGGAATTTTGTTCATAAACTCACACAGAAACAAACTGCACAGCTTTGTCTTGTTTTTCTTTATTTTGAAAATATTTTGGAAACACACACACAACGTATTATAGATACAATATAAATATGTTTATATTATATTATGTTATTGCAGAAAAAACTATATCACAGAAACATTGCTTTCCTTTGCTTTCCTTGGCTTTCTTACAGCATATGTAACATTCCAGAAATTATAAATAAGAGCACTGAACCAAAAATAAATAACTATATACAAACTTGAATGAACTATGCAAATGTATAGCAAATGTTCTACAGTCTTACTCGCCTTGCCTTTCTAGCAGCAAAGTCATCTATGATATCCTCATAGGACCTAAACCACATTATAGCTTAAACACACAAACAGCAAGAATAATTACATCTGGTATTCATGCACAAAACTCTATTCATTGAGCACTTCTCTAGCATACAGTAGTTATATTTTCAAAATTAATTTTTAAAGTGTTTGTTTTCCAGTATATCTGGCATGGCAGCAATGTCCTACTAACAACACTTTATGATGTTTTAACCATGAAACAGAGGAGAAACGTAAATCTTTATTTAAATAGAATTTTAAAGTTGCTAAATCCATATATATAATACATATATATAAAAACATTTTATGTAGGACTCAGTCATTTTAAATAAAGATTTACGTTTATATAGCAACATTTTATGCAGAACTCATTTTAAATAAAGATTTATATGTCCCTCTGCCTGTGTACTCGTTGAGTTTTCTGGATCATCCTTCATTAAAGCCTGCGTTTGGATCACCACTGTCTGTCTCTACCGTGCAGGTCATGACACTATGTCATAAACTAATTCAAATTAGCGAACGTTACAGGCATCGTTGAACTAACTTAATGCAACATAGATAAACTGATCATCATTACCTACCTCTGTCTTTTTCGCGTTTTTCTTCCTCTTCTCTTCTTTTTTTTCTTCCCTGGGCACCAGATGGCTTCAGTCTTTTTGACATAATGACAACTTATCAGTCAGTGTCAGTGAATTCGGCCATTGTCAGTGACAATCACACACAGGTAACGGATGTTTTTGTTTTTTTTCAGCAGGGCGGGAGCGGGGAGATTGATGCGTCACTCATTCGGGGAAGCAATGTTGTAGTTTTGTCTTTAAGGGACGATCGCGTTTTTAAATTCTTAATATTTAAGTTGTATTGCTTATATATATATATATATATATATATATATATATATATATCTATATATATATATATATATATATATATATATATATATAAGCATATAATATTTTATATCATAAAAATAATAATTTGGGCGCCCGGGCGCCCCAAGGGTGGGCAGAGCCCTTAGCATTTGCCTATTCCGCCTATGCCCAGGGCCGGCCCTGTTTACACTCATCTAAAGGATTATTAGGAACACCATTCCAATACTGTGTTTGACCCCCCTCAGAGCTGCCTTAATTCGAATTGGCATTGATTCAACAAGATGTGCCAACAAATGTTGGCCCATATTGAGAGGAGAGCATCTTGCAGTTGATGGAGATTTGTGGGATGCACATCCAGGGCACGAAGCTCCTGTTCCACCACATCCCAAAGATGCTCTATTGGGTTGAGATCTGGTGACTGTGGGGGCCATTTTAGTTCAGTCAACTCATGTCATGCCTGGAAATAGCCCTCAGAGGATGGGTACATGGTGGTCATAAAGGGATGGACATGGTAAGAAACAATGCTCAGGTAGGCCGTGGCATTTAAACAATGCCCAATCGGCACTAAGGGGCCTAAAGTGTGCCAAGAAAACATCTCCCACACCATTACACCACCACCAGCTGCACAAGGCATGATGGATCCATGATCTCATTCTGTTTACGCCAATTCTGACTCTACCATCTGAATGTCTCAACAGAAATCTGACTCATCAGACATGCAACATTGTTCCAGTCTTCAACTGTCCAATTTATAGCTCGTGCAAATTGTAGCCTCTTTTTCCTATTTGTAGTGGAGATGAGTGGTACCCGTTGGGGTCTTCTGCTGTTGTAGTCCATTCGCCTCAAGGTTGTGCGTGTTGTGGCTTCACAAATGCTTTGCTGCAGACCTCGGTTCTATCAGCTTGAATCAGTCGGCCCATTCTCCTCTGACCTCTAGCATCAACAAGGCATGTTCGCCACAGGACTGACACTGGATGTTTTTCCCTTTTCACACCATTCTTTGTAAACCTAGAAATGGTTGTGGGTGAAAATCCCAGTAACTGAGCAGATTGTGAAATACTCAGACCGGTCCGTCTGGCACCAACAACCATGCCACGCTCAAAATTGCTTAAATCACCTTTTCTTTCTCATTCTGACATTCAGTTTGGAGTTCAGGAGATTGTCTTGACCAGGACCACGACCCTAAATGCACTGAAGACACTGCCATGTGATTGGTCGATTAGATTCTTGCATTAATGAGAAATTGAACAGGTGTTCCTAATAATCCTTTAGGTGAGTGTATACATTAAGTACATTTAAGTATTTAAAGTGATGTTTTTGGAGTGTAATAGCTTGGCAGAGTGGTTAACCCTCCTGCTTCATAGCAAGAAGGTTGTGAGTTTGTTTCCCGGCCAGCCGACTCAAGCTTTTCTGTGGGGCGTCTGCATGTCCTCCTTGTGTTATTGTTCTCTTCAGTGCTTTCCACCGGCCAAACAATCAAACGCATGCCTGTACAGGTGTAAAGTGTCCCGGTGCATGAATGTGACAGTGAATGAAGTATTAACCCTGCAACTAAGTGGCCAGTGTCCAGAGTGAACCCTGCCTCAGGCCCAAAGCTGGGACAGGCTCCAGTCACATGACCCCTAATGGAATCTTATTATTAGTATTATTATTATTATTATTATTTATCATATCCTTTATTTAACCAGGGAATATCTTCATTGAGATTAATTTCTTTTTCAAGAGTGACCTGTCCACTTTTCTCAAAATTGAAACCTGTAGTAGAATTGTGTGTGGCTATAAAAAGCTGCATAGAAACACTGACCAATAAAATGACCAAAAACGTAAAGTAAAAAGTATTTCCTGTTTTGTAAATGCATCAGACATTATGTTGAATGGCAGAATTCTTTCTCTGTAGCTTCTGAGCAGCTCTTGGTCGAGGGATACTGAGCACACAGATGAAACAATCCTGGGTTTCTGTTTCTCATTGGAAATCCGTGAGCTGCTAGCTGAAAAACATTTCTCATTTCTCCCTTGTTCCCCTCTCTTCTTGCTGCTGGGTCACGAGGAGTGAATGTAGGGCTGAGTGGGGGGGCTGTAGGGGGTTCCCAGAGGAACGCATTAACAAGGCCCATCCAGTTAAATGTAGACTGTGCATTACCTAATGTAACGGCCCTTTGCAGCGAGGAGACAGCAGCATTCATTATTGATCAGATGGAGCGCTTCAGAGGCTAAGACCGGGACTAGGGCCAGGACTGGGGGAGGACAGGGCCTGTTAATCCAGGTCTAGTTCTTCTTTAGACTTTGTTTAATCATTGGCCCAGTCCTGGTGGAGTCCAGTTGGTTTAGTTCTTGACATGTCCTGGTTTTTGTCCTTTTTTTTTGTTGTGGGTTAAGACCCGGGTTTATTCTGGCTTTAAGGGTTCGGTCTTGTTTTAGACCATGTTCGAGTCCGGGTTAAGCCCTAAAATAAGAAGTTTTAAATCAGTCAAAAAGACAGACTTCTTTTCAAATATAGATACGTTTCTTCTGATATTTGGATTGCAGTGGCTCAGTGGTAGAGAGGGTGTCCCATAAACAGAAGGTTGGTGGTTTGATTCTCAGTTCATACTGTTGATGTGTCCTTGGGCAAGACACCAAACCCACCTTGCCTCAAGTGCCACAGCTTTGGTGTATGAATGTGTGAGAGTGTTTGGAGGTTGGAGAGTCTGTAGACGTAAAATGGCTGCCACGTCTCCACCTCCAGTGTGTGACTGTGGAGTGAATGAATAATGGACTCTGTAAAGCGCTTTGACAGCCTTGAAAAGCATTATATAAAGCCAATCCATTATATTATTTATTATATTTTTGTTATTTATCACATTTTTATTCCCCAAACACTCAAACCAGACATATTTTTTTATTTCTTGGTTGAATTTCTTTCTGATTCCTGTCTCGTCCAGTGCTGTAGCCCGTCGTGTTTTCCATGTCGGAGTGCATTATTGTGAGCGGTGTGTTTTTACACAGTGAGTGTGTGTGAAGCAGAGTCGACCGGAGGGAGGCTGAATTATTCATCATGTTTTAGAGCAGAATGCTGTGACAGTTAGCTTTAATTTCCCATTTAGTGAGAATAGACAGAGACAGCGCTGTGCTAACGGATCGATACGCTCCAAACCCAGGACCGAGTGGTTTCAGACTCAAACAAGACACACATAACAGTCGAGGAATGGGAAGTTATTCTGACGGATTCAGGTTTTGGTTTAGCTCTGCTTCAGTCAGATTTTAGACCCAGCTGTCCTTAGTTTAGCACGGTGACCCAGAGAGCTCAGAGCAACAGACAATAGACAATACAAACACAAGAACAGAACAACATAACTTTATTCACAACAGAAGTGAGGGCTATAGACGTTATGCTCAACCAACTCTGGTTGCGGTCTGGTGAGAAAAACATTGTCAAAATCTTTGTCTTTTCCTTGTGTTCTCCTGTTTGTCTCCCCTCCCTTCTGTGTCTTTCACTGGGTGTGTTCCAGATGAGTCAGGCCTGTGCAGAAACGATGGCCAGTGGTCGGTGCGCAGTACAAGCCGGTTAGCAAGTGAGTTACCGCTGACTTTCTCTGACGTAAGTCGGCCGCAGTTGCTTTTTTCCAACTAAGTTCGTCTGCACTGGACTACAAGGTCTGAGTGCATGATGGGAAATTATGTAATTTTAATCTTCTCTAGACAAATAGCCAACCACAAACCATTGAAAACTGTTTCGGCTTTAATCAAATATGGAAAACACATAATAAAAAATCAACTTAATGAGTCTTTTGGTTTGTCTTGCTTTCAAACCAACTCAACAATTAAAATGACAATCTGCTGTGTTGAACACAGTTTTTGAAGCAGAAGTATATTCATAAACTGCAGTTTTATTGCGCTAATGCAGTCAACACACTCGAGACCTGTTCTTTGGACGAGAGGCTGATCTGAGCCAAACCACGCTGGCCTCTGTTCCTGAACTGTCCGACCTAAACGCAGCCGTCTGCTCTTGTCTGTTTAGAGCTGGGTGAAGTCTGGGTGGAGTCCCTGGAGCCTGCATTCTCTCCCACACACCTGCAGCTCAGACTTATCACCACTCACCTGCCACAGCATAAGAAGCCTCTTCAGTTCTTTACTCTTTGCCAGACCGTTCGTTACCTTTTGTGGTACACTGCATGGCTCAAATCTCATGATGTTTAGATATTCTTGTTTTTTGAAAACATACCTTAAAACCTTTATTGTCTCTGTGCAGAACTCCGTCCCAGCTTCAGACACCTGCCTCTTCAGCTCCATTGTCCTCCGTCCTCTGGATCTCCACCTCCTGTTTCAGTTTATTTTAATAAACATTTTGAACAGTCATTTTGTTTTGGTGTCTGCCATTTTGGTACACCAGTTTTCTTTTCAGTACAACAAAAATAGAGGTAAGGCTAATTAAGGTCTTTCTCAAAGTTGGTCAAGCACTCAAATAATGTCTTTTGACATTTGTTTTGCATAATGTCTGTAGCGTCTTAAAAAAATATATAGACTGCTCTAAAAGACTGCTCTTCCAAACAACCCCTGCTGGTTGAGTTTAGGTTGTTGTCTCTTGGAGTTTTCTTTATCCAAGCGGCACTTAAACAACAACAAACTCGAACAAAATGGAAAATGATTTGATGCTGAGTTAAATTCCAAGGTTGTGGTGTGGTTGTCCGAGTCGTTTTATTCACTCGGCTACCAAATTGATTTTTCAGCACGTGGAAAGTGTAAAAGGCAGAGTTGGGGAATGATATGGACCGGTTTCTACTGATTTTTTGGGGGGGCGGTTTGTATGCTTTTGATGCATATAGATCAACTGAAGGTGTGAAGAGTTTCTGGTGCATGCTGGGAATTAAACCAGAAACATCCCAACTTTGAAAATGTATGAGGCAGACTTTGTTTTGTTTTATATTGTTTGGTATTTGGTGCACTTTGATGTGTTTGTTTCAAGGACGTACCGTACACTCTTTCAATAAATCAGTAGTAATAATATAATATTTTCTTTTCCCTCTTTGCCTAAAGGAGCACTGTGTAAACATTTTTTCACTGGCGTGTAATTACCTCAAAATAATACTCTTTTTATTTCTTTAAGTCTTCTTTTAAAGTTAATCAAGTAAATGAGTCAATCTTAATAGATTGATTTCCGAATCTTTTCTTCATAGACAGCTCATGTCCAACTCATTCAAGTTTGGAGCTGATCATAAACTCTTAGCTCGAGTTTAGTGTTTTGCCATCCCTTGCTTTTCTCAATTTTAAACCTTGTGTGAATGCATTGTGAAAGTTTCTCTGTGTAAAAGCCGAGTGGACCAATGGGAGGGCCCTTTATTTGTGCCCTCTCTATGTGAACATGTGATTGGCTACAGCTTCCACTCTGTGCTGAACATAAAGCCCAGCTGATGTATTAATATCTTGTGTTTTTTTTTATTTTTACAATATGCTATGAAATAATAGTTAGTACAAGAAAAAATGGGATACTCCTTTTTTAATGTAACATTTTAAAATATTGCATTTTGGCTGTAGAAGAATGAGATGTTAAGGACCAGATTTTTAAGGAAAATAAAATGGAAAGTATACAGCTGGTTTATGTGTCCTCATTTTCTTTGCAATTAGATGTAAACTTCTGGTCATGGTTTGTTCTGGGTTAGTATGAACAAAGCATATGAAACCAACCTCTGCAGTGTGGCTCCATCACAGACTCCTTCACAGAAGAGCCTTGAGAACATTGATTTCTGGACAGACATCGATCACATGCACAATTAATTGTTCTTTGAGGCGTAGCGCTGCAATCATCAGTGGGCCCCTCTCAGATGGAGATTGATTCAAGAACTATGAAGAAGGGAGTTTATGAAAATTAAAACACTGTTGTTCAATTAGAGTCTGACATACAAGAGGTGTTACAGGCCCAAACAAACTATAAACTGTTACACCACAAACACAGGTGCCAGGGGTTAACCGTATATCTGACTGGTTTTATACAGTGCTTGGCTGCGCTTGTTGTATGTCCATCCACCGGTCTACACAGGCAGTCTTTGTATGGAACAGAAAAGGGTCTTTTGGGGGTGTGGAACAGGTTTGGTGATACTGCTACCACCAGAGTGCCATCCTCCTCTGCCACCTCCTGCTCGCGGCGGGACAGGTCTGGAGTTTCTTCTGTCCAGCTCAAAAAAAACTCTTAATGCCAGTCTGATCAACAAAAGTAATGAGCTGTGTGGCTTAATGAGACAGTGAGCAGTTTGTTTTCTTAAAGACTGACAAGGGTACAACAGAATTTCCTCACCACCATAACTTACTACAAAAAAATAAAATACATTACATTGGTAATGTATGACGCTGAACTCTGAGCTAGAATTCTAAACCTAAAGTTCTATACTGCTGTTTAAAATACAGGTAGTAGCGCTTCATAATGTAAGGCAAGACAAATTAAAATAATTTGTGAAAAAGTTTCTATGAACCAAAACTACTCTAACTTATATTTGTTAACTTTTATATCAGTTGTTGTAAGACATTCAAAGAGATATTGTTGAAAGTAAACCTTTGCTGTCTTCTGGGATCATTATTACGCATTCCATTACAAATTTTTATTTAGAAAGACAAACTGACACAATTTAGTGCACATTTGGCTAGATCTAATAACTATTAGCCGATTCATTCTTAGATGCAGCCTGTTTAATCTACTGGAGCGTGGTGGGTCTGGGGTGGGACAAGTCCTACAGCAGAGCGCTCTCTTCACTAGGACCAGCTCCACGGCTGAAGTGAGACAGATGCAGTGTGTGCAGATAAATTTTTGATTTGAAAAGTGGGAAGTAATGAAAAATGAATAATAAAAACATGATAGCCCCAGATCCACATGTTTTACTATATCCGTAATAAAACTGGCCAGAATGTTGTCATGTTTTGTCATGAAGCATGTTAAAACTATTTCTAAAGACCATCTGATGTGCTTTCAACAATGTTAATGATGCAACCCAGTTTATAGGAGAACTGTATGTTCAGTTCAGTGTAAGGGTCTCCCAAACTCGAGACCATCTTGTTTCCAAACCTCAAGCATTAGAATCCTTGATAATAAAGCTTTGATGTATTTTCTTTTTCCACTGATGTTTTCTATTGTTAAAAGCTGCTGGTGACGTCTCTGTTGTGTCACTGTTGTTCGGAGGCCATTCCCCGAGGCAGCTTTATGAGAAGTGTGTTTGTGTGACGCATGTTCAATGTTATTTTCTGCCTGTGACTTAAGTCCTGGAAACATTTTGTTCTTCTTATAAATGCTGACTCCATCCACAGCTGTCTGTGAATGCCAGGTGGCGCAAACATTTTTATTGTAGAAAAAAAAAAGTATAAATATACAAATGTGCCCTTTGTCTTGTTTAGACGATAACAAACAATGCCGTTCTTGTTCCCAGCCGGACTCTCGGGGAAGCATATAGAAGGCCTGTGAGTTGCATGCAACATGCTTTAGTGCTAATGCAGCGACTAACACACATGCATTACTCTGTGTGTGCTTTTACCAGCCTCTCTTTCCGTCTGTTTGTTGAGTGGTCCAGTGGAGCGTGCTGTGACAGATGAGCTAAATTATTAATTGCAGTCTTTCCTGTAGCGCTCCCTTTGTTTTTCTCTAAAGCATCGCCTCATTCCTTTAGCTCCTCCATTTTTGTTTTTCTCCTTTTCTGTTTGCTCTTTGTCTAAATGTGTCCACACTGTGAGCTCTGGCCTGAAAAGACACTGTTGTTCTTTGAGTTTTTTCTTATAACCTCTTTTTAATCCTAAATTAAATACTGTATGACTATTTGTCAGAGTGACCTCATTTAGAAATTTGATATATTTGTCATGTAACTGTATGTTAGGTTCAACATTTGTATGTATTAATAAATAAATAAATAAATAACAAGTAGAAATAGATCTCAGTGGATAAATGTCCCAGAACGTGGGCTCAAAGAAAAACAAAGGACATCTTCTCAGATGACTGTTTTCTTCTTTGTTTTCTCAAACTATAGCCAGTTCTAGAGATATTCCAATATATCATTTTCAGATTATCCACTTATGTCTCTCTAATTACCTTGTCTCCAGAGGCTCAAGTCCTGAATTGGCCTGTTTCTACTTGGTTTGTTCAAATATTTCTCTTATTTTTATGGCTTTGTTGAAAAATTAAGCACACACTTCTGACAAGCCTTGAGGATTGTGGGAAACAAACACTTTCATTGTATTTTTGGCCAAATCAGGACAGTCTTCTCTCTGTGTTTTTCTGATCCGACTGTTCTTAAAGCAACAGCGTCCGGAGAGTTGAGCGGATCAATTATGGCTCTACTCTCTACAGTTTTTTATTCCTTTACTCCTAAACAAACGTTGTAAATTTAACATGGCGGCTCGAGCTCCGGGTCGGCCCCCAGCAGGTTTAATCGTATGCTTGGGGGAGTTTAGAAGGGAAAGTATCAAATATTTACCGTCAAGCGCGGGAAAGCAGTGACATACACGGCATGAATTTAACATGGCAACCGCAGAGACACAGGAACCATGTGAGAAAAGTGAAACAGGAAACGGCTCCGAGGCCTGGTTTTACAAAGACCAGGTCAAGACATAAAGATAGATGAATTCATTTGGTCTATTATGCCTTTTCTTTGACAGATGAAGCAGTAGAGAGTGAACAGATGACACACAGAAAGTAGAAGTGAGAAGAAGTAGAAACTAGAGTCCTGTAATACGTACTTATTTAAAGTGTTTTAATAATGTTTTATGGTGGTCTAAATGCTAGACACACACGAGGTTAACATTTGGTCTGAAGCAGCCCACACAGACGACCCATCTCCTGAAGTATTCATGGCTCCTGGTCATTTGTTCCTCCTCAGAGGCTCCACCCACCCGATGACCTCATGCTACAATGACATCACGAGGCTAAAACGAGTTGAGACTGAAAACTGCATGAAAGAGTCCAAATGGCCAGGGTTTGGATAAATAATTTTTAAATAAAGCTTTGATATGACATAAGTTTATGGAAATAAAACATTACTCAAAAAGAATAAAGTCACTGTTAACAGGGCTCTGACTCTGACCTGGAGACGTGAAGGGGATTTTACAGTTTCAGACATGGGTCAGACTGGAGTTTAGGCTTTTAATGCTGCACCTATGAACATGATGACTGGACGAAACATAGAATAAAACATAATGAAACTAGGAATAAATACAAGAATAAGACTAAGGAATACACTGATTAAATAAAAAAAAACGGATGGGGAAAAAAGAAAAAAGAAATTAACCAGAGACTATGACCAAATCAAGGGTAAACAGCATCTACAGTAAATTTGTAATAAACCAAAGACCAAAACTATAACTGAACGTATGACTAACCCTTGTCCTAAACCAGGGTTAAACTGGAATGAAGCCAAATTTAATTATGGCTTAACTAACTGAGGACTAAATCGAGGACTACACTTAGACTTAAATCAGGACGTAACCTGACTAAACTAGACATAAATCTGGACCAGAGCAAAATCTGGACTAACAAAGCACTTGAACAGATCTAAACTTGGGCTAAACCCAAGATCCAACCAGGTCTTAACCAGTAAAATAGTAGAATATTGTGGACCAAAGAGAAAACCACCATTAGCTGTAAATGTTGATCAAGATCTATCACCACATTTAAATTTTGACAGTAATTCTAACAGCCTCTTCTCAAGGTCAGAGAAACACAATGTGAGATGGAAACATTTTAATTTCACACTCCAGGTGTCGTACAACAAACACGCCTCTGCCACTCTCCACTGCGCTGCGTTCCCATCCGTCGGCAAACACCTGCTGTAATGGGCTCCCAGCCTCGACACCTGAGCCTCGAGGTGCAGGGCGCCTTTTTAAGCACGACTTTTGGACTTTTGCAGATAAATTCATTTTCAAGCTTGGGGTTGAGTCATGTATAAATGCAAACTAAAAATAGTCATAAAAACGCAATAATAAGGTGGGAATTGTTTGTAGCTTCATGTTTAGGATGTTGGACAGAGTCAAATTCAAAAAGCATTTGTTTGATATGACATTGTTTAGGACAATGCACGGGTCATATGAGATACAGATTTAAAACAATGCAAGTTATGGTTGAAGGAAAGTATTTTTGAGTTTTAATGCAGAGGCTGAAGTGTTTTTTTTTTTTTTTTTCATTTTAGGACCTCAGTCTTTAATGCCAAAGGCTTTTCTTCTGTTTAAAGCAATGTAGCTGGTGGTCGACAGCACAGTGCACAGCTGTGGCTTATGATTGGGTGAAATATCGCGAGAGAGAGAGGGCAAAATTTGTACATTTTAATTCTTTTGTAGAAATCGTTCGGGACACAAGGGGCTTAAAATCAGGACTGAATCAAGAAGTACGCTCACCTTAACCATATTGCAACTCTACACAACACTGCAAGCTTGGAATATTATGCCTCAGGATGACAACTCCAAGCTCAGAGTTTTCCCAATTTCAAAATAAGACGACTTATTTTGTCTGGTCTTCCTCCTGTTGCTGCTCTCTTTCTCGTCTGTTTATGAAACTTAAAAGGAGGCTGTGCTCACTCAGCCTCATGTCGTGAGTCAAACATCAGGGTTGTCTCTTGCCCCAGGTGTCCTTCACTCTACTCTGCCCCGGTCGCTCCTGTCTTTTGTCCGTTAAGCACTTTACAATATTAATGAGACGTGAGGTCCAGGCAGCGCAGGACACGGCGGTGGGACGCTCGACACGTTAAGTGTCGTTGAAGCAGAGTTTGAGCTCATCGTTCTGCTCTGGGCTGGACATCGCTCACTGTGAGGGGCCACGACATGACAATGACTATTTAGAGCCCGTCCTGTTCCTTCAGGAGAACTCACCTGGAAGCAAGCAGGAACTCCCTTCATGTTCATGCTGTCATTTAAACATGTGTTGTTTGTTGACCTAGATGGTCACATTAAATTAAGAAGTCATTGTTTTTTTTTTTTTTTTATAAGACTTCTAAATGCCTTTTTGATTTTTCTGTGAATTTTATTTTCAATGTTTCTTCTTTACTGCTGCTTTAGAGCGTGACAGTCTTGTGAGGAGACATTAGCGAGGACATAAGGGAAAGATGTTGGATGAGATGCACACAACTGTCTCTCATCTCATCTCATCTCATCTCTCCTTCTTTATTTTCTCTTGAACAAGGTCCCCTCTACAGACTCTCTCTGTTACGACAGCGCCCCTGGATTCATGGTCATTGTTTGTTTTTACCGTAAATTTTTCAACATACAGGGTTATGGATTGGTAAAAGTTGTCCTGATACTTGGAGCGCATTCTGAGAGATATACAGTAATACTTGAACATACAAAATGCTGTGAAAGTTGTGACATTTGATACTTCATATTACCGTGGGTTCTCTCCGGGTACTCCGGCTTCCTCCCACCGTCCAAAGACATGTATGTACAGGTTAATTGGCAACTCTAAAGTGTCCCTAGTGAATGAATGTGAGAGTGAATGGTTGTCTGTCAATGTTTGTCTCTATATGTTAGCCCTGCGACTAACTGGCCACTGTCCAGGGTGTACCCCGCCTCAGGCCCAAAGCTGCTGGGATAGGCTCCAGCCACCCGCGACCCCTAACGGGACAAAGCGGTAGAAAATGAATGAATGAATGAATGAATGTTTGTTTTTAAATGAGAGACTATCCAAGAAGGCAGTAGACCATTTTAGTGAATTTCGTGAAGTAAATTTTTTGTGAAAAACACAAGAATATTAGATTAGATTAGATTAGATTCAATTTAGATTAGATTAGATTCAGTTTATTGTCATTACACATGTACAAGTACAATGCAACGACATGCAGCAATATATATTTATGGGCTAAACTTTACTCCTTTAAGTGAGGCACACATGAATGCAAATATGAGCTTTAAATTGTACCCATTAAATTCAAGAACTATTTTTATATTTGTACTATTTGCTTGTTGCAATAGAGCTGCCCTTGTTTTTACTATTTTAAAGCTCCTGATTAAATGTCAAGTGACATTCTAAGACAGATTGTCATTTATCCCTGCATGCAGTGGTGCATTGACTTTTATTATAAGTGTAAATGAAAACATTATGTTGAGGCAAACCTGACAGAAGTTCTCACACGTCGGGAGGAAGTGTTTACTACTTTTCACTCTCGGTGTCCCAGGTCGGCTCAGTGACAAATCAATAGAGCGCGGCGTGTCGCGAGAGGCGCTCACTGGAGGGCTTGGGTCTGTGTGGGGAGGGGGATGGGGCAGGTGAGGCGTCCGGTGACTTACATGCATTATTTAGGAACGGGGACATGGTGAGCTCCAGGGGAGAGGTCAAAGTTCAGGAGCCACATTCACTCAGGGCTTAAGTCCCAGTGCTCTTCAGCTCTCGACAGACTTAAGACCTAAATACAACTTTGTGTTTTTGTTGTGACCTGAGTCAGCCATAACATTTAATTTATGTTTTATTTAATCGATTTATTTTTAATTTGTGAAAACATAGAAAGACAAGATTATTGCCTCACAACAAAAAGGTCTTGAGTTCAACTCCTGGGCTGGGCCTCCCATTGGAAACAGCCCAGTGCAGATGTAACAGAAAGAAATCTCATTTTGCAGATTCTCCTTAAGATAAAAGAATTAGGTCATCTACCACCTTTTCTTTTATTTTAGGAAATGTTTAAATTGTCATAAAACAGAACAGAGAAGCATCCCTGCTGTAGTCGGTTCTGAATAAAACACTGAACAGAGTAATGTGTTCTCGAGCTCAGATCAGTTTGTGTCCAGTTTTAAAGCCCTACAAACTCTGGACACAGCTCCACAACAGTTTGACTCTCCATCCCGCTCCATCGCTTGTGTTATTTTGGCCCGAGACCCCCCTCTCAGCTGCATTAGAGCGGGACGGCTGTGCGTGGAGCGGTAACGGGGCAGCGCAGTCTGGCCCGGGCCGAGAGTTCATTAAAAATTGAAGTCCGTGTGTCCCTTCGAGGAGCTGGCTTTCTGCTGTTCATTGCAAAAGGACGAGGCGTCATTAATATTTAACACTGCAATCTCCTGCCTGACAAACTCTCCCACGTGATTGGCTAAAAGCTGCTCGCATCGTCTCAAACACACACATGTGAACGTGTGCTGCTGTATTTGTGAGGACCCTCAGTGAGGCACATTCATCGAGTGTTTTTAAGGTAAAATTTACAATGAAGATGATTGTGATAAGGTCTGTGATTATTTATGGATAAAATGCTTTATAACGTTTAAATGGTTTTACAACGGCACTACCAAATAATGTTATAACAGTCAAAAGTACAACCGAATGGTAAATCTATGAGACCTGGTTTGAATTGTGTAGGATTCTTCTTAACGATAGACAACAAGACCAGCTTTGATCACACTACTTACCTCGTTAGTCAGCTGAGAAGCCCGGTCAAATATGGCGGCGCTGTGGACCTATGTCTAAGTGTTTAATGTCTGTGGAAAAAGTTATCTCATGTCATTTTAAAGCTCCACTACCCAATTTTCTTTTAACTTTTCCATCCTCGTCTCTGTCGCCACTCAACCCCAAAAGTAGCAGGACATTTCCTGCTTTACCTTTATTTAAAAAGTTAAACGATATACTATCTGGATACAATGCTAATACATGACCCCTAACTGAAGTTTAGAGCTGACCTTTAACTCCGACTGCAGCATCAGAACGACATTTATCTCCTCCTCGTTAAACATCTTGTGACTGAAGCTAATATTTATTCCTGTTTTATGTTCCCTTTTCTCTGACAGCGCTTCTTTTTCATGGAAGTAAAATGTACTTCTTACGATCTAACTTTTTCCACCGAAGATTCTAGAATATTCACTTTTTTCAGTTTTTTTCACAAGCATAAGATAATGGCATACTTCTTGTGTAAGTACAAGTCTTTTTAAATTGAGTGATGGTTGTTCATTTAATTTAAAACGATGTATAATACAGCAATAACACTGCATGGGCTGAGCTTATATTGAGTGTTTCCAAGGTGCTATTTATATTAAAGACTACTTTACCTAAAGGATTATTAGGAACACCATTCCAATACTGTGTTTGACCCCCCTCAGAGCTGCCTTAATTCGAATTGGCATTGATTCAACAAGATGTGCCAACAAATGTTGGCCCATATTGAGAGGAGAGCATCTTGCAGTTGATGAAGATTTGTGTGATGCACTTCCGGGGCACGAAGCTCCTGTTCCACCACATCCCAAAGATGCTCTATTGGGTTGAGATCTGGTGACTGTGGGGGCCATTTTAGTTCAGTCAACTCATGTCATGCCTGGAAATAGCCCTCAGAGGATGGGTACATGGTGGTCATAAAGGGATGGACATGGTAAGAAACAATGCTCAGGTAGGCCGTGGCATTTAAACGATGCCCAATTGGCACTAAGGGGCCTAAATGTGCCAAGAAAACATCTCCCACACCATTACACCACCACCAGCTGCACAAGGCATGATGGATCCATGATCTCATTCTGTTTACACCAAATTCTCATCAGACCAGGCAACATTTTTCCAGTCTTCAACTGTCCAATTTTGGTGAGCTTATGCCAATTGTTGCCTCTTTATCCTGTTTGTAGTGGAGATGAGTGGTTTCTCTTTTTTCCTGGCTGTTTTTTTTTTTTTTTTTTGAGTTTTTCCTTGCCCTGATGGAGGGTCTAAGGACAGGGGATGTTGTGTAGTGCAGTCTGTTAAGCCCTTTGAAGCGACTGTTGTGATATTGGGCTATACAAAAATAAATGCCTTGTCTTACCCAGTGGGGTCTTCTGCTGTTGTCGCCCATCCGCCTCAAGGTTGTGCGTGTTGTGGCTTCACAAATGCCTTGCTGCCTTCCTTGGTTGTAACGAGTGGTTATTTCAGTCAAAGTGTCTCTTCTATCAGCTTGAATCAGTCGGCCCATTCTCCTCTGACCTCTAGCATCAACAAGGCATGTTCGCCACAGGACTGTCACATACTGGATGTTTTTTCCCTTTTAACATCATTCTTTGTAAACCCTAGAAATGGTTGTGGGTGAAAATCCTAGTAACTAAGCAGATTGTGAAATACTCAGACCGGTCCGTCTGGCACCAACAACCATGCCACGCTCAAAATTGCTTAAATCGCCTTTCTTTCTCATTCTGACATTCAGTTTGGAGTTCAGGAGACTGTCTTGACCAGGACCACGCCCCTAAATGCACTGAAGACACTGCCATGTGATTGGTCGATTAGATTCTTGCATTAATGAGAAATTGAACAGGTGTTCCTAATAATCCTTTAGGTGAGTGTATATTTTTAGCACAAACTCCTGAACGGGATAAAAAAAAAAAACATTTTTATTATTTTTTGTTATAATAATATATATTTTTTGTTTTTGAAAGCTTTGAAAAGACTAAAGATAAAATGACTGAAAAAAAGGCTCTAGTGCCTTAGCTTCCAACCATTGTGTATAAATCAAGAGCACGTTGTCCATTTTATTGCATGAATAGTGCTAACATAATAATAATAATACCTAATATAACCTAATAATACCTGTGTCTTCAGTGTTAGCTAATCAAAAAAGGACAAGGTAAACTGTAGGCACGTGTGGGGAGCTAATGCAAATGTGCTTAAATTGTAAATACATACAAACGTACAAGGAAAATGGTATGGATAAAAACCTTTACACTATTGGATTGGACTGGCTGTTGGTGGAATCACAATGAGGATATAAAAAAAATATGTCTTTGTTGTTTAATTTGTTCAAAAGCTTGATCTTTTCCCTGAGTTCGTGCGGATGCCTGGAGATGGTGAGGTTAATTAATCACGGCCAGTGCGTCGGCCCTTTCGCTGCCTGTGTGTTGTGACGGGGGTCCCTCTGGGGGCCTCCCTCACCGCTTGGTCGCTGCAAATGAAGTGCCATCCATTTTTAATGAAGAGCAGGTTATCCTGTTTAGTCAGATTAAAACTGTCTGAGGGGTTGAGGGGGAGGGACACTCAAACTCACGTCTGCGTCCATTTACCCCCCACTTCCTGCCCCCAAACCCAACATTAACCTGCTTCTGGGGCAGAGTGCTGCAGTGACCCCTTTCACAGGTGTTGGTTTCTCTCACTGTTTCTGTCCCCAAAAAAAATACAGTTTCCATGGGATTCTATAAAACACACATCTTTATTTGAAAACATGTAAATCCAAAGTTTATTTTTTTGTTACTTATAATAGTTTAAAGATTGTTAAACACTGGGCATCGTCCTGGTCTTCCATATTTCTGTTCCACATTTTTTACAGCACTACTTAAGTCTCACGTACACAAAATAAAACATGCTTTAATATTTTATATTGCAACAAAACAGGAGCCAGATATAAACCTGTTCTCCCTTAAAGGCATAAAGAATAAATTAATGAAAAGGAAGTGATATTTTAGTGTTAAATCAACTGTTTATTCAGAACTCTATCCATCCTTAAGGCATGTTTACATTAGCGGTCTTTTCCAGCTATATCCAGCATTTTACCTAAAAGGAGATCTGAACCAGCAAAACACGAGACAATGCATGAGGGCCTTAGTTCACCTGACCTATGACCTATCATCATATAACACTGAAATTATTCTGGAAGCCTTAAAAATGTTTTTGCCGTATGCACCGATAAGCAACTTCTTTTCAAAGAAACTTGTGATCAGGCCTAATAATTCTTCCACGGTACACACTCTGCAAGACATTAGCCTTCCTCTTTTCTAGCTGTGTCGAGTCTGAACAAGGGGATGTGGGAATGTTCTGGGGTTGGGCTCATGGTGAATTCATATTTTCCGAACAGGTCGGCAGTAGCTCAGTGGGTAGAGCAGTTGTCCTTCAACCAGAAGGTAGGGGGTTCGATTCCCACTCTCCCCACAGTTCATACAGTCGTTGTGTCCTTGGGCAAGACACTTAACCCACCTTGCCTCCAGTGGCTGTAACACTGGTGATTACTGTAGAAGAATGTGAGTTGATTTGGAAAAAAGTGTCTGCTAAATGAATAAATGTAAATGTAAAATGAATACTTGCTAAAGTTAGAACAACGACTCGGAAACCCGGGTGAGTCGGAGTTGCCCAACATTCCGTGTTATTTGGGGCGGCAGTAGCTCAGTGGGTAGAGCAGTCGTCTTTCAACCCGAAGGTAGTTGGTTCGATTCCCACTCTCCCCACAGTTCATACTGTCGTTGTGTCCTTGGGCAAGACACTTGACACTTGCCTCCAGTGACTGTAACACTGGTAATTACTGTAGAACAATGTAAGTCGCTTTGGATAAAAGTGTCTGCTAAATGAATAAATGTAAATGTAAATGTATTTGCATCATCAACATGTTGGACGAAAACAACATCAGTCATTTAAAAGTATTTCATACCAAATATTTTGAACATTAATAACTTGATAATATATTAGCATTAGTTTTTTGTCAATATAGGCTTAATTAGATTATATTCAAAGCTATTCATTTATTTTGG
Organism: Neodontobutis hainanensis; assembly: GCA_024349245.1. Classification (NCBI taxonomy): domain Eukaryota; kingdom Metazoa; phylum Chordata; class Actinopteri; order Gobiiformes; family Odontobutidae; genus Neodontobutis; species Neodontobutis hainanensis. Next base: position 194,611 of record JALDNG010000352.1, on the reverse strand, counting down.
TTTCAGCTTACATTATGTTAACTTATGTTTTTATTAGGCTACCTTTTCTTGAACTGCTAATATTTTTTTGTCTCAGCGTCTTAGCCCTTGACCAAAAAACACGTGAACACACCTAACTCGGATAATTCTGGATAGCTCCTGAGGACCACATGAATGCACCATAAGTGTAAACAGTAAAAAGCAATGTTGTTAAAATTTCTGTACTTTACAACTAAAATAATATATTTTCTGGTAGTCCCTCCCCTTTTATGCAATCGAATTAAAGAGTGTAATAAAATGTTTAGTACTGGACTTTTAACTTTGTATTTGTAGTATGTGCAGAATTTTACTCACGAGAAAATCAGTAGCTCACTTTTGTTAGATGAGAGTTTTTTAGAAACTCTCTTGGAAACTTGGAAAGAAGTTAAACAAAGTGTCTCCTGGACACTCATCTCGGGCTTTTCTTGATACTGACTCTGAGGGAAACCATCCTGATGATTTCATGGCTGGAGGGTTTTATAGGCAAAAAGTCATGTATTGTTGCTTTATAGACTTAAATTCCATTAATGTGGGGTGTCAAATACACAAGTGCCTGTAACAAAGCAATTGTTCAAAACATACCCCCCCTCCTAATACAGACCTGCAGATACAGCCTGCCAGCAGAAAGCCTCTCGATGTCAGTCAGAGCACTGTCCTCATTGATTCTCTCTCGGTGTCCGTCCCAGTGGTCTTGTCCTTTAGTCCACAGCCGTTTGGAGCTCAGAGCCTCTGTAAAACTGTCTCCATGTTATCCGCATGGTTGGAATAACACGGCCATGATTTAAACCCAGCGGCTCAGTGGCTCAGCGGGGAGAAACTGCAGTGAGGATTGGGTCAACTCTGGCTCATGTACAATTCCACTTTTTAAATGTTTGAGCTGATCTTGTGTTCTCATCTGATATCCTTGTGAAAAATAAACTAAAACCAAACCAGGTGTGTTTCATTCCCAATGACAAGAACCAGAACAAGGACTACACCTACAGGAACATTATTACACATGCACTTCTATTGCTGTTGTTTCTATTGTGAGAACGATATATAATAAAAATATATTGCTCAGCTCTGGACCTAACACAGAAAATCATTGTCAGAACCAGAGACTAAAATAACAGAGGACTAAAATGTATTAAATCTGGTTTAAACTTGGACTGAACCAGCATCAATCCTCTAGACTGAACCAAGACTAATGCAGGACTGAGGATTTAACCCAGAAACACAAACAGGATTTAATATAAACCAAAGCCTAATTACTAAAATACTTTATTAAGACAAAAAATTATGACTAAAACAAAACAAAATATATGTATATATATAATTATAACCAGATATAATATATAATTATAACCAGAATTGGGCCAATCCAAATACAGACATGAACAATTACAAAACTAAATTTAAGACCCAAGTCAAGGCTGGCTCTGTGGTTGGTCTGAACTTGGACTCACTAGAGACTGTCTTTGACAAATGAACGAGGACTAAACGGAACTGTACTGTTACAGGCCCTCCACAGCGAGTGATAATGCCTCCGTGTTCAACGTAGCAACTGAGAAAGTATTTTGTCACGCTGTGGTCAAATTTATTTGCACTAATATTTAGTGATGTATCCACAATGTAATGTAGCTTTTGCAGTGTATTCCTCTGTGTGTCTTAGTGTACTTTGTGTTTGTCTGTGAGTTGGTGACAAATGTGTTAACCCTCTGGGGTTTAATAAAGCTATCGAGGCATCAAGGTTCAACTTGAACTAAACCAGGAACAAACCAAAAGACAAAACCTAAATTTAAGTTGGACATTGAATCCAAGACTAAACAGTGACAGAACAAGAATAATCCAGGAGCAAAAGTAAGAAAACCTTGGAGTTAATTGAAACAAAACTAAACTCAAAGGCCCTGGCTACACACAGAGTTCCACATGTGCAGAGCCAAGAAAGACAGTGCTGCGATGCTTTTACATGCCATTGGCCTCAACATGGTTCGCCTCTGTCTGAGTCTCCTGCATCATTTAAGAGAAGCCTTCCACAGCGGGACGAGCTGGGGTAAAACCTGGTCCAGGACTCGGTCTGGTGCTCGGGGCCAGGGCTGGGAGGTTCTGAAGGGGTGAATGGATGGAGACATGACAAGACCAAAACTAAAGGTTCAGGGAGGTCTCAGGCTGCAGTGAACAAATGTGGAGAGTTTTGTAGGATTATGTGAGGGTCTACGGTCAGGTCTTCAGAGTGTGCACAACAGGACTAACACGGGACTAAACCTGCCCCAAACTTGCACTAACAAGCTTTTTAAAAAAAGAACAGGACTATGATAGATTTAAAAGCGGACTAATCCAGGACTTACTCAGAGATAGAGAAGGACTAAACAAGGACCTTAAAGCCTGGACTTAACAACGACCAAAACAAAGGCTAAACACAGGAGTTATGACTAAAGCTCTCAACACACGCTTAAAACTGGCTTGGACTTTTAATTAAGAAGGGTGTGACGTTTTTATTTTATCTTTCTTAAAAAGGTTGAAATGGCATTGTTACACTCTTCCTTAGACCCCATGACCCGTTTGAGTGGACACCAGGAGGCACATGTTTGGAGAAAGAAACAAAGCACTCCTGACACAGTTGAGTGGACACAAGCAGGAATGGCGCTCTCAGGGCCCAACACTCAGGTCTTCCTCCAAACGTTTCCAAATGATTTAGGACAAGCAGCTTTTTCATTCAACACTAGACATCTTTATAAGAAGTTTATCAAGAGATTTCCGAAAAGCTTTGATACAATATTCAGACATTTAATTAGAATATGAAAGGTACTCTTTACCAAACTCACCAGACGTGCGTGAACTAAATGGAGTTATATACTATGCATGTGCACCTAAGGTTAACGTCTTTTATCCAAGAAAATTTTGGCTTTAAAAAAAAAGGCTTTTACTGAAAAAACGGCAACAAAGTCTTTTCTGAACAAATGCATCACTGTTAAGTGAGTTATGGTGTGGTGTAATGTGGCAAACAACAGGCAGTATCAAAGACTAAAGGACTAACTGAGACAAATGCAAAATACATCACGAATGTCTTTGTTGTAACGTTTGTTTGTTTGTTTGCACTGATGTTAAGTTGAATGTTAACTTGAGATATGAAATTAATGTGTTAACTTAGGTTTGGGAACAAAGCCATTTTCTACACTTTAGCTTAGACTGACCATATTTTCAAACTTAGAATTTATGACACTTTAATTTTACCGTAAATCCAACAACAAGCCCTTAACAAATAGAAAATTTGACTCTATAGATTTCAGCTAGCATAATCCTTGGAATATGATCACACAAATTGGTCGCGAGCTCTGCAACAACCACACACTTTGTCTCTAAAGGGCTTGGTTTTCTTGTTTTATGACAAGAAACCATCAAAATAAATTGAAGGTTCCATATTTTGCGTTAAAATGTTAAATAGTTAAAGAGCTGAAAAATTAGAAAGCTAAGTCCAGATGCCTTTTCTCCAACCTGTTCTTCAAGATGACTTGGATGAATGAGAACCTTGACAGACTTAAAAACGAGAAAAAAAAGGGAATGTCTAGCATCGCAATAGCATAGTGCAGGGTTCTCAATTGTCCCAAATCTCTGACAATGACAATTATAAATATATATATATATATATATATATATATATATATATATATATATATATATATATATATATATATATATATATATATATTTCAGTCTTTGGTTTTACGACTGCTTTATTGTCATTCTCACTTGCAAAATACAACACTGATTTAAAGCCCCAATGTGTGGTTTAAATTTATTTTTGTTGCATAAGCTGTTGTTGAATGGACTTTAGGTTGATGTTATTGATCCACTGATGTTTGCTATAATCAGAGGAAGGGCTTTCTTTTGAAAAAACAGAGAGTGACATTGGCAGTGATTTCTAAGAGACACAAAACAGACAGCCTCGGTCCCAGTCGTCCCAGTAGCTGTCTCCTCGGTTTCTTGGAGTTGAAGTTTGAAGACAAGAGACGGTCCAAATGGCACCACTTCAAAAACCACCAGGCCCCTTCGTACTGGCTCAGCTTTCTGCCAAAACCAGCACCAAGAGGAGTGCCACCCTTAGCACCAAAAGACAGACTCTTTCCAGTGTTTAACACTTAACTAGAGCATATGAGTCCAGCTGCTTTAAATGCTTAGCTCAGTAGGTTTATTAAACAGAGCTACTCCTTCATTACTGCTTATGTTCTCTCTCGTTGTACTTAATGCTGTGATAATTTCTTGTTAAAAAAACTGTTTTCTTTTTGCCTGTGAGTCAGAGCCCAGGGAAAAGCTCTCTAAGAATGTTGTCTTTGAAAGTGTCCCTCGATCTGTGAGCCTTTCAAGTGCACCATCTCCATTCATTTACGCTCTCTTTCATGTTCAAAATTTGGTTTCATCATGGCAATTAGCTCCTGCGTGTCTCGGGCCAATTACTCCATTAAATTAACGGCTCTTGCAGGATAATAAGCCCGGTAAGTGATTTCATGTGGCAGCCCGTGTTGTTACACCTCATTTAAAAAGGCTTTTCTTCCTCCTTGGCCTCATTAGTGCTGTATCCACACTGTCAGCTCCGTGGCACACAGTGTAAAGTAATTTGTCAAACATTGTCTTTAATGGGATTCACAGAAGATGTACGACACAAATGGGCATTTGTTCCTCCCTTTCTTCTGCCTCTTTCATGCCCCCCACATCTTCAGGCGCGCTCATACATTTACATAGTGTTGGAATGAAGTCAAAATCGGGAATCGAAATGTGGGTCTATTGTATTAGGAACAGAATTCCCGTCAAATGGTGAATCTATAGTGTTCCTGGTGAATGAATCTGAGAGTGAATGTCTGTCTCTAAGGGTTAACCCTGCGACCAGCTGACCATTGTCCCTCTGACCTAAAGCTGCTGGAATAGGCTGCAGTCCCCTGTGCGCCCAAATAAGAATAATAATGAGAGATAATAATCAGATTCTATGATAAGCTCAGTGGATGTTCAGGTTGACTTTCCACATAATCTCTTCTAAATGTTTCTAAAAAAGGCTGCTGCTGATGCTACCTTTAAGTTTATTGAACTCATGTTTGCTGTACTTGTTAGTATGATAACAATAATAATAATACTAGTAACAATAATAATATTAATAATAATATTAATTTTGCATTTAATATATCAATACAGCAGACAGTCTGGCTTGGAGGCCAATTATGGCACAAGGTGAGATTTTAAATGGCTCACAGCTTCAGGGTTAACAAGTATTTTTACCACCTTTTTTAAGAGCTCAAATGAACACATAAAAAGACCAACACTCAGATGATATTAAACCAGAGAGAGGAAAAGGCGTGTGCTGGTTTGAGGAGAGGTGGAGCGGCGGTTAAATAAATCATTCATTAGTCTGAGAGAGAAAGGGAAATGCGGGGAAAGACCGTGTTCAAAGGGGAGTGCTCTGGATCTCAAGCCCAGTCGGAGAAAAGGGAGGTGGGTCACTCTGAGCCCAAGGGAGCCCCGTCTCGGGGCCTGGGTTTGGTGCAGACCCCCCTGCAGTGTGCCCCCAGGCCTCACTATCGCTCTAATGAAGCCCCTGGCCGCTCACCACACGCTGGAGCAACAGGACTACAGCAACGAGCAGATAAACAGAATTACAGAGTGGGTTTACCTGCAACAAATCCACTGACAGGGCCTTACGTCAGTCACTGCACTCATGTGTCATGTGGAGATAAAGTTTATGTATCTCCAATCATGACCAGCAGGGGGAGTACAGAGTCATATCTTTTGAACAGAAAACACAAAACTGCTCCACTCTTATATTTGAAGCATGATTAAGATCGTCCCATGTGAGTTTTCAGTAGCATTTGTCTCCTTTAGTCTTAAACTGGAAAAGGATTTGTTTATAGACTCTGAGATCCATCTTGTCCTACTCCATGTCATTTCTCCCGCTCATATTCAGACCAATGGTGTGGCAGGTTTACAGTTATGTGTGCAACTACTTTACTAATGAAAACAAAAGGCCGCTGCACTGATCTGATAAAATTATTTTTCTGCAAAGGTTTATTTTAAATGGTTTATTTATTTGTTCACATCTTTATTATTTTAATACTGCCTCCTTTCACAAACAACTATACTCATCTATGAGTCTGGACTTGGTCTAAGACTGTTCTAATTTCAAAACTGTTTTAATGGTGAGTCAGGTTCACCCTGTCTGAGTCTCGTTGGTCTTGACAGCATCAAGAGCCAGTATTCATGAAGAACTGAGTAGTGCTGGCAAATAACACAAAGAAATCTCAAAAGGATGAAAAATTGTTTTATATTCCCGACCTGACTTTTTATCCGCCTAGGATTTCAACCCACTTTTTGGGAATTACTGCTACAACATATTGTTAATTTAAGAAAGTGTATTGATTTAAAGAAGGTTTTGCAGCTAATGCAGTTTTAAATCTGAATAAAATGGAGATGCATAAATCACTGTGAGTATGATTTCTGCTGCATTGCTCTGTGAAGCCTGTACTGCTTTTGCTTCAGGCTGGAGCCCATAAATGGATCGTGGCATTGATAAACCCTATCGACCGACTTAATACACTATTGTATCAACTCCGCTGTAGTTAACAAGGGAGAGAAATGCACGTCTTCAGGCAAAAATCATCAAAATCCAGCCTCTATCTCTGCTTTTTTTCCCTCCCCTTTTCAATTTTCAGTCTTATTGTAATTCCACAAATGTCGAAATATCTTCAGGACAATCTCAGTCTATGAAGCCTCTAATATGTGTTTTTAAAGTGATTTCCTGGTTGGCTTTGCATTGCTGGCTCCTTCCACACTGCTTTAGAGAGCCACTGCGGCAAGTAATTAGATTAGCAGCTAAATTAAAACTTGATTATTCCCCAGATATCTGCTGGAAATCTATTTACACAGTGGCGTTTAACTTTTTAAACCTGCAGCTTTTGCTGAACTCTCAGCCGCTTTAGAGCAATTGCTGCGGGCCAGGTCTTTGGGGATTGAGATGCAAAAATGTGAGACGATGAAGCTCACACAAGGCGCTAAACCAGAGCTAATTAAGATCATCTAAATACTTTGAGAGTCCGTCTGATGAGGCTAATCAAGGCTCTTCATTAGCACGGCCTGATGAATGCACAAGCCTCATACAAAGAGTTAAAAGTCGCTCAGTAAGATGTCTTTTTATAGTCCTAAGTTTAGTCCTGCTTTAGTTCTGGTTTAGTCTTGGTTTAGTCCTGGGTTAGACCTGGTTTAGTCCTGGTTTAGTCCTGGTTTAGTCCTGGTTTAGTCCTGGTTTAGACCTGGTTTAGTTCTGGTTTAGTCCTGCTTTAGTTCTGGTTTAGTCTTGGTTTAGTCCTGGTTTAGTCCTGGTTTAGTCCTGGTTTAGTCTTGGTTTAGTCCTGGGTTAGACCTGGTTTAGTCCTGGTTTAGTCCTGGTTTAGTCCTGGTTTAGTCTTGGTTTAGTCCTGGTTTAGTCCTGGTTTAGACCTGGTTTAGTCCTGCTTTAGTCCTGGTTTAGTCCTGGTTTAGTCCTGGTTTAGTCCTGGTTTAGACCTGGTTTAGTTCTGGTTTAGTCCTGTTTTTAGTCCTGCTTTAGTCCTGGTTTAGTTGGTCCAGTTTTCTTCTGCTCCACTGACTGGCTGTGCTCCTGGTGCATGCTGGGTAAATGTACAGTAGAGTGCACAGAGTGGACAGCGCCGGCCGTAGTCACAAAAACAAGGTCCCCTATTCATTATTTAGAAACCTGAAGAGTACTGTAAGAGCCAGGTCCGTTAATGGAGTAATGTGGTCCACGGCCTGCGACGGAGCGAAAACATCTCTGCGCAGGTTTGATGGGGTTTGATCATGTTATTCTCTGCACATATTTGTTTAGAGAAAGGACATATGAGACGCCCCAAAACTATAAAAAACATATGAAAAACAATGTCCAGTAATAGTTTAGGGCTGGGTTTAGTCCTGTTAGTCCCTTCGTCTGGTCTTGGACATAAAAGTCTATAGGAAGTTTTAAACAAGTCTGGCCAACACTATTTCTGTGTATATCATTCCCAGTCGAGAAAACCCAACAGTCGCCCCTGAGCAAGTACAACACCAACAGTGGAAAAAGGTCCTTTGGGTAAAATACCTCAACTGACCCAGACCCTAGGAGAGTGGCTGTCTGTCAGGACCAGCTGCAATGTGTGGAAAACTAAGAAACCTCCTAAGATTTATAAATTGTGGTAGCTGTTTGTGGGTGTGTAGCTTGATTTATAAATGGAAAAAGATAATGGGTACAAATGTGGAGTGGGCCGTTGTAAATAGGAGAAAATATAAACTTGTAAAATTCTTTATTCAGAACCTATTTGATATTTCAGATGTCTCATCTTTGCACAAACAACAGCTCACAGCTTCCAAGCATCTTTCCAGCGTTCTAATTATAGTTCCTGAAGTCTCAATAAATCAGTACTAACACTAAATGAATTAATTTGCATTGTCTCTGCACTTTAGTATACTAATGATTTACACGTATAATATAAGACACAAGTGAAAAAAGCCATTTATTTCACTTTAAGATTAAAGTTAAAATTGACATTTTTAAGGGTTATTAGTACCCTAGTTTGGAAAAGGAAGCCAATCCAGTTATAAATGTGAAATTGTCCTGGGTTTGTGGTACTAGGCCGCGTCCGACTGCTCAAACTTTCCTCCCATTTGATGTGTGTTTTCCACCATTTGATCAGTCATTATCTGCGATGAATTATTAAAAGTACTAAAAACTTAATAACCACTCCAGAAATCTTTGGACTGAGCCGTAGAGGAGGGGCAAGGAAGTTTGACAGACGTTTACAGAAAAACTTAAAGCTCGGGTTAAAGAGTTGATGACCGGGAATATAACGGACAGGAGCGGCCGTTGGGAGGGGTTGATCACTGTTGGAGGTGTGGCAAACCGAGCCGAAGGGAACCGAGCTCTAATTGGTGCTTAAAGAGCCGCGCTGAGGAGAAACTGTTGCTATCATAAGAAATTGATGAACAAACTGCGAGAGAGAGAGCGGCCGACGGCGGGACGAAGCAGGAAAGAGAGCGTTGTGAATCTTTTAAGAGGATAACTTACTTGGGCAAAACAGTTGTTTATGCATTATTTGTGTGGCGAGACATTTAGCAGCGTTTAAGATGAAAAGCATGGTTCCCGGGCCGGGGGACGTGCCATTGGGGAGGGTCCATCATTCACTCATAAGAAAGGATGAAAAATTTATCTGCTGCAAGATTTTGGATTTAGAACTGTCAGTCTAAACCAGCGATTAAAGTTACAAACAGTCGACAGGGAGCTGAGACCACACCAAGTTTGTTAACACTAATTTATTAAAGTGTTGCCACAAGAACTTTGAATTAAAAGTGGAATTAAATAGGTTAAAATGGGTCACATTTTGAGGAATCAAACAGCGTTTAACCAAACTGAGGATAAAGTCAACCTCAAACAGGCAGAGATGGAAAAAGTTCCTGTTGTTCTAACAAACACATCCACGTAAACCCCAATCTGACTGTGTCTCTCTCTGAACAAGGTCATCAGGACTAAATGCAGATTAATCCAGAGTTCACACTCAACCAAATCAAACATAATCAATAAAACAAAGGCTTTGAGTCTCATGTTCAGAGATTTTTATGTTTATTTATGAAAACTACAGCAGCCTCAGAGGGTCCAAACCCAAACTACAGCAGCCTCGTAGAGTCAAAACCCAAACTAAAGCAGCCTCGGAGGGTCAAAACCAGAACTACAGCAGCCTTGGAGGGTCCAAACCCAAACTACAGCAGCCTCAGAGGGTCAAAACCCAAACTACAGCAGCCTCGGAGGGTCCAAACCCAAACTACAGCAGCCTCAGAGGGTCAAAACCCAAACTACAGCAGCCTCAGAGGGTCCAAACCCAAACTACAGCAGCCTCAGAGGGTCCAAACCCAAACTACAGCAGCCTCAGAGGGTCCAAACCCAAACTACAGAAGCCTCAGAGGGTCCAAACCCAAACTACAGCAGCCTCGTAGAGTCAAAACCCAAACTACAGCAGCCTTGGAGGGTCCAAACCCAAACTACAGCAGCCTCAGAGGGTCCAAACCCAAACTACAGCAGCCTCAGAGGGTCCAAACCCAAACTACAGCAGCCTCGTAGAGTCAAAACCCAAACTACAGCAGCCTCAGAGGGTCAAAACCCAAACTACAGCAGCCTCAGAGGGTCAAAACCCAAACTACAGCAGCCTCAGAGGGTCAAAACCCAAACTACAGCAGCCTCAGAGGGTCAAAACCCAAACTACAGCAGACTCAGAGGGTCAAAACCCAAACTACAGCAGCCTCTGAGGTCAAAAATTACATCTAAAAGTCACAAAACATTTCCTGGCAGGCATCATTTATTTATAACCAGCTGACTTTCAAATAAAATTCACATTTACCATTTTTTATTTTTTTTCAGGACTTATGGGAATTTGAAAATGTGGCTGTAGCTAAATGTATAGCTCTAAAACATGAATGAAACTTGGCCCGAGGCAGGTGTATCCATTCTGCTGTCGTCTTCCTGTTGCCGCGGTGATGCTGTCACCCTCCTGTCGCCACGGTGACTGCCTCCGGGCGACAGACAACAGTTGTCATGTCGACCTCTATGAAGCTGACGGGAACTGAAAGAAACGCTTTGTCCCTGTTTGTTTTTATCTAAAGCCACACCTGGGACCAGCTCCGAGACACATCCCTCGGCTCTGAGCCTGACCAGCCTTTTCCATTCCCTTGAACGGAAGAAAACGGGTTTTAAATTACTTCTCTTCACAGCCATTTACTCAGTACTCACTTTGCAGCTGTTTATCTAGGCCAGGCTTTTTGCAACGGTTTCTTTCAATTTGTTGTATGTTTATCCGATTTTAACCAGGTGCAGTTTATTTTGTGGCCTTTGGTTATCCTTCATAGAAATTATTAACTATGGCCACACTAATGTTTTATATTAAAGTCTATTTTTCAATTACTTGCTTTGACACCCATTTTAGTTGATGAGTAAAAAATGAGTAAAAGTAAGATTTATTTTTAAATGTTTTAGGAAATCTAATCATTAAATTAACCAGCATATTCCTTCAGTAACCTTTTAAAGAAAATGTACTTAAACCTCATGTAACTGAGCTAATCAGCTTGGACTTATCTAATGTTCAACCAGGACAAATTAGACTAACGGTGGAGTAAGCCAAATTTATGACTAAATCAGGACTAATATTGACCCAAGACTATCATACGATCTTCCAAATGACCTGTAATTTAGTTTTAGTTCAAAGACACCAAGACATTTGTTGAACAACCTTAACCTTGTGACAGTCAGTTAAAGCTCCAAGAGACTGGAGGACACAAGATACTGCTATGAACTCGTTCTGTTGAGTCAGATATCATGTTAATCTAATATGTCCTGCCCAGACAAGACAAACTGAGCACTGCTGTAGGAGAAACACATTAATTTAGTTTTATTTTTGAGCACACATTCTTGATGAGATTTTGTGAACTAAATAGATAGATAGAAAACTGTTTCAGTTTTATTTAAGTGAATACAGTATGGGAATATACTCGGTTTGTTTAGGGACAACATGTCCCTGCAGGGCTTCCATACTATCAAAAAATGCAATCTGCACTTCTGCCACTAGAAGTTGCCAAAAAAGAAGCACAAACACATATTAGCACATTTTGGCATCATTTGCTTTTATCTGACTAATAATGTGTTTGTTCTTGAACATGAACAAATTCCCCAACATTTCCTGAAAGAGATGTACCAAGAACATCACATATCTGTTTTGTTGAACCTGGCAGTTGTATAAATGGAGAGATTTGCAGTCGAATCGAGTGTTGGATATCACCATTCAGCGTGGATTGCAGAGAGGGTCGTGATTAGTTCTGATTTATTCTGCATTTGAGAGGAATAGACCCTGAAATGGTAATGTCTTTAAATGTCAGAGGAAAGGCGGGCTTCTCATCAACCTTTGGTCACCGTCCTCTTTGAATATTCTTATCAGCGTCATGTTTTAGTAATGAGAGTTGAAAAGTAAGTCAAATTTAACCTTCGCTGTACCTGAGACTATGAATATTAACCAGGCCCATTATGTGAACCGGATCTGAAAGAATTTAACCTCGTCGACACAACCTCTTAACTCATTTTTCAAGGATTTTGAATGCATCGCTGGAACTACAGCCTTCTTTAAAGACCATTTTCCAGGACTTTTCCAGGAGAATGTTGCTAAAAAGGACCAACCAACATGAATATTTTAAATGTTTCTCCAAAATGTTTGCCAATTTTTTCTCATTTTCTAAGACTTTCCCATGACACAGCTGGTTGTGTTCTGGTTTAGTCTGAGGTCTAATCCTGGATCAAGTTTAGTCCTGTGTTTATTTGTGTTTTCTTTTCCTGATTTAGCCCTACTTTTGTCCTGTTTATTAGTATTGACCTCAGTCTTGGTTTTTGGTTCTGTCTGAATTTATTCCAAAATTTAATCTTATGTTTAGTCTTGATAAATCCTGGTTTAATCCAACGTAAGCCCTAGATTGGTTTGTTCATTTTTCTTTAATTTAGTCTTGGTTTATGTCTAGTTCAGGGTTAAGTCCAATTAATTCCTGGATTTGGATTTGTTATGCTTTCATGGTTTATTCAATTTTCCTTAGAAAGTCTTGCTTTAATCCTAATTGAGTCTTTGTTTAGTCCAATGTCTTTTTTTCCCTATAGTCTTGTTTTGCTCAGGATTAAGTCCTAATTTTAGTTTTGGTTAGACCTGCATTTAGACTGAAGTTAACCCTTTAGTCTTGGGTTGGTAGAAAGTCAAGTTGGATTTCCAGGAGACGGAAAAAATGGATGCAATTGGACAGACTTACAGCTAATCAGAGTTCAGAGGGTAAAACCAGCAAACACAGAATAAACTGCCTATGGCTGGAGGGGTGTGATTGGGAGGAACGGCCCCCCGGATCTAAACCTGAGCGGTGTTCAGTTAATGGAATTCTGTGCTAGTAACAGTTTGTCCATAACGAACACCATGTTCAAGCATAAGGGTGTCCACCAGTACACATGACACCAGGACACCCTAGGCCGGAGATTGATGATCGACTTTGTAGCTGTTTCATCTGACCTCCGGCCGTATGTCTTGGACACTCGGGTGAAGAGAAGGGTGGAGCTGTCAACTGATCACCACCTGGTGGTGAGTTGATCCGATGGCGGGGGAGAAAGCTGGACAGACTCGGCAGACACAATTGTACTGTGAGGGTCTGTTGGGAACATTTGGCAGATCCCCCTGTCAGAAAGATCATTAACTCCCAGATCCCGAAGGGAGGTTGGAGACATTGAGTCCAAGTGGACCATGTTCTCCACCTCCATTGACGATGCAGCCACTCAAAGCTGTGGCCGTAAAGTCTCCGGTGCCTGTCGTGGCGGCAATCCCCAAACCCGGTGGTGGACACCGGAAGTAAGGGATGCCGTCAAGTTGAAGAAGGAGACCTACCGAGCCTGGTTGGCTTGTGGGACTCCTGAGGCAGCTGATAGGTACCGGCAGGCCAAGCGGACTGCAGCACGGGTGGTTGTGGAGGCAAAAACTCGGGTCTGGGAGGAGTTCGGTGAGGCCATGAAAAAAGACTATCGGTCGGCCTCGAAGAAATTCTGGCAAACCGTCCGACGCCTCAGGAGGAAGAAGCAGTGCCCTGCCAACACTGTTTACAGTGGAGGTGGGAATCTGCTGACTTCAACTGGGGATATTGTTGGACGGTGGAAGGAATACTTCGAGGGACTCCTCAACCCCACCAACACGTCTTCCGCTGAGGAAGCAGAGGCCGAGGGCTCAGAGGTGGACTCGTCCATCACCCAAGCCGAAGTCACTGAGGTAGTTGAGAAGCTCCTCGGTGGCAAGGCACCGGGGGTGGATGAGATACGCCCTGAGTACCTCAAGTCTCTGGATGTTTTGGGGCTGTCTTGGCTGACACGCCTCTGCAACATCGCGTAGTGATCGGGGACAGTTGTCTGCACTAGCAGACCGGGTTGGTGGTCCCTCTTTTCAAGAAGGGGGACCGGAGGGTGTGTTCCAATTACAGAGGGATCACACACCTCAGCCTCCCCAGGAAAGTCTACGCCAGGTACTGGAGAGGAGAATGCGGTCGATAGTCGAACCTCAGATCCAGGAGGAACAATGCGTTTTTTGTCCCGGTCATGGAACACTGGACCAGCTCCATACCCTCTCCAGGGTGCTGGAGGGTTTATGGGAGTTTGCCCAACCAGTCCACATGTGTTTTGTGGTGCCCTGTGGGGGGTGCTCTGGGAGTATGGGGTCCGGGGCCCTTTGCTAAGGGCTGTCCGGTCCCTGTACGACCGCAGCAGGAGCTTGGTTCATTGCCGGCAGTAAGTCAGACCTATTCCCGGTGAATGTTGGACTCCGGCAGGGCTGCCCTTTGTCACCGGTCCTGTTCATTATCTTTATGGACAGGATTTCTAGGCACAGCCAGGGGCCGGAGGGAGTCTGGTTTGGGGACCACAGGATCTAGTCTCTGCTTTTTGCAGATGATGTTGGCTCCATCAGACCAGGACCTTCAGTGTTCACTGGGGCGGTTTGCAGCCAAGTGTGAAGCGGCTGGGATGAGGATCAGCACCTCCAAGTCTGAGACCATGGTTCTCAGTCGGAAAAGGGTGGCTTGTCCCCTTCAGGTTGGTGGAGAGCTCCTGCCTCAAGTGGAGGAGTTCAAGTATCTCGGGGTCTTGTTCACGAGTGAGGGAAGGAAGGAGCGTGAGATCGACAGACGGATCGGTGCAGCTTCTGCAGTGATGGGGTCGATGTACCGGTCTGTCGTGGTGAAGAAGGAGCTGAGCTGTAAGGCAAAGCTCTCGATTTACCAGTCGATCTACGTTCCTACTCTCACCTATGGTCATGAGCTTTGGGTCATGACCGAAAGAACAAGATCCCGGATACAGGCGGCCGAAATGAGCTTTCTCCGCAGAGTGGTGGAGCGCTCCCTTAGAGATAAGGTGAGGAGCTCGGTCACTCGGGAGGAGCTCAAAGTAGAGCCGCTGCTCCTCCACATCTAGAGGAGCAGCTGAGGTGGCTCAGGCATCTGTTTCGGATGCCTCCTGGACGCCTCCCTAGGGAGGTGTTCCGGGCATGTCCCAACGGGAGGAGGCCCCGGGGAAGACCTAGGACACGCTGGGCGGGACTATGTCTCTCGGCTGGCCTGGGAACGCCTCAGTATCCCCCCGGAAGAGCTGGAGGAAGTGTCTGGGGAGAGGGAAGTCTTGGCGTCTCTGCTTAGACTGCTACCCCCACAACCTGGCCCCGGATAAGCGGTAGAAGATGGATTAATGGATGGGTTTAGTTCTGTTTTTTGTTAATGTTTTAGTTTGCATTTAGACCTGTGGTAGTCCTGATGTAGTCCTTGTTTAAATCTCATTTAGCCCTGCTTTGGTTATTGGTGTTAAGTCTTTGTTTAAGTCCTGATCTAGTTTTAAATGCAGAGTACACAATACATTGCATTGTCTGATTTAATCTTGTATTTAACCCCATCCACTTGAGGCTTAACTCTCATTGGAAATATTTGTGCAGCCGTTGTATGTTTAAACTCCAGAAAGCCCTGCGTCTGTTTCATATTCATACATTTTTCTGTCATCACTCTGCACTGGTGTCGTGCCGAGCCTGTTTACCATTCGCACATCGTGTTTGCACAAATTCGGCCAAAAGCGAGTCTGGATTATGGTTTGATGAAGGAGACCCCCCGCCAGTCCCCCGTTTCCCCAGAGACAGACCGGGACTGTTCAGAGAGGGATTTCTGCCTCTTCCTGCTGCGGACAACAAAGAACCAATCCAAGGGACTTCTTGTCTTTTTACTGTCAATTCTGATCTGCGTTTTGGCTTTTCAAAACATCTGGCAGAGTTTAAAGTAGAGATATCAAGACGTGACAACATGCTGTTTGAAAAGCTGTGTGACAAAAAGAGGAAGAATCCTCAAACAAGTGTGTGACTTTTTTTGTTTAACTTCAGTAAAATATTTTAATGACCTAAAAACATTTTGTGATAAGACTGATCTGTGAAAAATGAGACGTCATAGCTGAAGGTAGCTCTGAGTTTGTTAATCTTGGTCAATGCATTCTCAGGTTTCTGTGTATTTTCTAACGACATTTTTTCAGTGTTGACAAGCTGTGTTGACCAACAGCCAATGGGAGTGTCCCTAACTCAAGACACCGATTTTATACGAGCATGTGATCAGCCGAAGCTTCTGGTATGTTCTGAACATTCTCAAATAAATCATCAATAATAATAAATAAATACATTAAAAGAGGTCTTATGGTATTGTTTTTTTTATATATATGCTTCTTGTTACAATATTCCATTAGGTGTTTTTCCTTAATTTAAGAAAAATATGCATCCCATTTAAAAGGCCATGTAGGAAATTATCAAGGATTTTCTCAGATGAAAATACAACAGCATCCTTTTGTCAAGTACATGAATATACTGCTCAAATAAGGGCCTCTCCCAATAATTACAATTAATCAGTAAATGTGTCTATCCCAGCGCTGGCTATGTTGGCTTAAACAGAGAAATTGAAACATGCATATATGATGTCATCCAAAGAGACACCCACTGAAAAGTCAAAAGCTTTGAAAATTGTGACTAACAAATATGAAAAGATTTTACAATCTGCCAAAAATCAAAGAGAAACAGCTGGAATCTAGAGGCCAAGACTTGGGTGTGTGTTCACAGTAAACTTCTGTCTATGTTTATATCCAGTCTTTGGAGCCGGCTCTCAGGACTCATGTTGGGCTCTGATCTGGTCTAATGCACGTTTTGTGCCTGTGGTTTCAGTAGTGCAGCTCCGACTGTGTTCACTGCACTCTGAATAACTCCGTATTGATTTTGAGCAGGGATTCAGAGCTAATCCGGTCTCATTATCCCCGGCTAGAGCCGTAATCCACCGCGTGTCCACTCTGCCTCTCGGCCTCACATGGACCACAGTGGAAAAACAATGATGAAATATGACGTTTTTCGTTTTGGACAAATACTGAAAATTGAAGATGCTCATGCTGAGATCCTGCATCATCATCTGAAATAAAACAGTTAAGTTTTTATTAATCAAAAGGTGCTTTGTGTAAAATCTTATAAAATTTATATCAGAAATAAAGTAATATTACAACACTATGTTTTATTACATAACTATCTCCTCCATAATGCTGTTTGGGTTAGTTGCTAAGTCTCATCTGAAACAAAGTTTTACTGAATACTTTTGTTTTACCTTCTTTGGTAAACCTTCATCGTTGGCTTTTCAGTCTTTCTATGATTACGATTAATCTTTTGCGTGTATACAATCCACTTTTACCTGTCAGAACTAAAAAACACATTCAATTAAGGACAATACAAGTCCTGCGCACAAGCCAGGGATCAAATATTTGCCTGTTTGCACAAAGACTATTAATTGATCTATAATGTTAAAGATAATGTTCCTGAGTGGGCTTTTAAAAAGACAGTGGACAAATGTCACAGAGCTCCAGACCTCAGAGACTCACAATGCTGCATATGACCAGATAAAGACCATGGTGCATCTGCTTAATGATGATGACTAATTCAACATCAAGCTCTTAACAGTTGAGTCGGTGCCTGAGTCATGGAGTTTCTACTTAAAAGTATCTTGTCAAATCCAGTGCTGGACAGAACATGAAGGCATAATGCACAGAAAGATTTTTACCCAAAGTTGTTGGGTAAAATGTATAGGCTTTTGTTAGCGCTAGCACAGGTAGCAGCTCAAGAGCAGTTATCTCTTCTTACACTGCCAATGCCAGAAGTCCTGGTAATGTGCTGGTTAATGAGTTCTCAAAAAAGCAGGAATCTAGTAATAACCAGAAATCCACTTTCAGAGCTTGTCTCGTTTCCAGTCTGTCAGCCTTATCATACAACTTTTGATTTCTCATTTTCTATGGAGCCAGTACACGGTGGAAACCCTACCTCCTCGTTCAAACCTGCGCGTTATCGATCGGCCGCCGTGTGATTTTGGTGGGAGGCTCATTCACAATGCGGCAGGGGTCTGAATCTTTAACTGCGCCGATCGATACAGATCCCCCTGCCCCCCTTCAAAGACTCACAAACAGCAGAGAAGAGCCAAGAGTGACAGAGTTAAGACTTCAGCACTGTATAGTCTCTTCATTATTCTCTATAGACTCACTGCAGGACCTCGGGGTCAGACCTGCAGGGCCAGGAAGTCAGGGAGAGAAAGAGGAAAATATAAAACATCAAGGAAGACAGTAGAATGAAAATAGACCATAAAGGTATTTGATTAAATTGGTAACGTCTTAGGTGCCAGTATCTTACATTAGCTTGGTGTGCTAGTGGGGTGTGCCTACGGTAGCCTTGAAGGGACATGCTGGATTTGGGCCTATTGGCGAATTCACAAAATAAATACAATGATATGTTTAGCTCAAATAGTAAATGTACTAAACCTTAATGCAAGAGTATGTGCTTAAACATAAGTGTGCTTCTACTCCAGCAGTGCTTAGTTTGTCCTCTCTGGGCAGTTACAAACATGAAGTAAGGGGTCACGTGAAGTCATCAGATACTAGGCAGACATTTTAGTGAATGAAGTACCAGACTTTTCCATTAATTTGAACAATGGGCAAACAAGAGCTGTAAATAAAATTTAGTAGACGACACACCTACAGGTTGTTTTCCATGAAGTAAATAGCTTTAGCTTTAGATTTAGCATGATAGCAAAAACAAACGCTATACTCACACAATACACACAATGTTTCTGATGTTCTGACATTAACATGTCATCTGTTGGGGACCTTTGTCTAAACCTTCATATTAATGAGATAATTCCTCCAAAAAAAATGTATTTAGAAGCGTAACTGACGGCACCAAGATGCGCACGCAGCTTATGTTGTTCACAAACTCAAAAAGGGTCATATGAATTTAATCAGAATTCAGGAGGCAGTGCCAAGATACAGAGATTACTTACAACCAATCAGAAAAACAGAGCATTGCATAAGGCCTGTCCTAGTTTTTTGGTCGCTTGTATTATACTTGAGGGAGGTTTTTGACTTTGGGAGCATTTTCAGACTGAATACACTTGGGGAAATACACAAGAAAAGGTTTGTAATAAGTGTCGTTAAGCCCCTCCCTCTAAGCCCAGTCTGCTCTGATTGGTCAGATGGATGACTCTTTTATCGAGTAATTCTGAACTATAACTGGGTCAAAACCAGGACTAAACCCAAGCCAGGGACATTCTTTGGGTCTCATGTCCTTCTCAGAGGCCCATTGTGTTTCTTACAGGATGAACCGCTCAACGAGAAAACTCCTTTGTGTGACACAAAATACAAATCTTTTACTTACTTTATTACGTGGCAGTAATGACTCGAATGAATGTATGCTTATGTATTGCTGTATAGTTATTATTAATTAAACTGCACACGTCTGAGTTTGTGAGAAACAGCTGCATCTATGGAGTCAGAATAGGGTGATACATTTTTATTATTATTATTATTATTTTAAATATTGCTGCAGTGCCAGGAGTAAACTTGCCTCAAGAGCGTTTCCCGCCTCTCGTCTCCAAACTGTGGCCCGTGGCGTCATACACAATTACCCTTTGCTGATATCTTTCCCTTTCTTTGGCTGAGCTCGGCGCTAATTTGACGCTCCAGCAAGAAAGACGGTTGGCTTTAATACAAATCATCTTTCAATCGTTACTTGAAGACCTTAAGCCCCGGCGAGGCAGTCCTCAGGGCCGCTATAATGAGGCCTGCTGGGACTTCCATCAGTTTTACATCTGTTGAAAAATACTGAGAAGAGAGAGCGAGAAAAAAAACACACAAAAAAGGAAGAAATCATCGACCCCCTTTCCCTTTGCAGACCAAAACAAAATTGTTTTGAGGATTGATAATGCAAAATGCAAAGTGTTTTTTTTTACTCGTACTTTTGTGTTGTCTCAAAATTCTCTGGCCTTGAAAGCTCTCAGCACCAACTCGATGTTTATAAAAAGCCCTCCCCTCGACACTAAATAAATAAATCTTTCTGATATTAGGCACTTCTTTATTACCAACTTTGGCGAAGTGTATGCCACTGCTCGTTTGTATGTGTTCTAAATGATGATGCCCAAGGTCCAAGTCCAGCCAAGTCAGAGAAAGGGACTCTAGAAAAACACTTCTTGGTTAATTCAATGAATCAGGTTGATCATATACAGTACATGCTATAATAAGTTATTTTATTTAGACATTCAGGTGAGGTATGGAAACCTGTCAACCTTATAAAATGCACTTTTAGTTTTTTATTTGCTCGCTCTATTGTTAGTATTTGTTCTGAATAAATGTCTCTGTTTTATGTTATTGTGACTGAGCACTTTTCCGTTCGTCAGATTGTCTTTGACATGTTTCTGATTAGGTTTCTTTGAGCTTGTAGTGTTGCAAAGCTCTACAAAGTTTGTGTTTAGTAAAGTTGATGAATGAAAATGACCATTATCAAAGTGGTGTATGATCAGTTTTCAATGTTACTTACAAACTAACACATAAAAAACACATAAAAAGCAAAGATTACGTAGTTTTCTGTTTTGTATGGCTCTATTGTTCTTGCTATTCTACGACAGACCTGTGAAGCCGACTGTTTCCTAAAGTTGAAGTAATTTAAATCATGTCTGTATTAACTTTATATTACTAATAACATGTCTCTTTTGGCCCTGCTCCAGTTGGATTATTGTATTTCTCCAGTTCAGATCTAAAAGGAGCCTCTGCAGAAACACGTGCTCCACAGTAAACTCCGTCTACAAGAGACACACCCCCGTTGTCACGACGACAGTGAACACAGGAGACACGCCCCCGTTGTCACGACGACAGTGAACACAGGAGACACGCCCCCATTGTCACGACGACAGTGAACACAGGAGACACGCCCCCTTTGTCACGACGATAGTGAACACAGGAGACACGCCCCCTTTGTCATGACGACAGTGAACACAGGAGACACGCCCCCGTTGTCACGACGACAGTGAACACAGGAGACACGCCCCCGTTGTCACGACGACAGTGAACACAGGAGACACGCCCCCTTTGTCATGACGACAGTGAACACAGGAGACACGCCCCCGTTGTCACGACGACAGTGAACACAGGAGACACGCCCCCTTTGTCACGACGACAGTGAACACAGGAGACACACGCCCCCGTTGTCACGACGACAGTGAACACAGGAGACACGCCCCCGTTGTCACGACGACAGTGAACACAGGAGACACGCCCCTGTTGTCATGACGACAGTGAACACAGGAGACACACGCCCCCGTTGTCACGACGACAGTGAACACAGGAGACACGCCCCCGTTGTCACGACGACAGTGAACACAGGAGACACGCCCCCGTTGTCACGACGACAGTGAACACAGGAGACACGCCCCCGTTGTCACGACGACAGTGAACACAGGAGACACGCCCCCGTTGTCACAATGACAGTGAACACAGCGTCAGGGAAAGTGTGATTGTCTGCTTTTAAAAACTATACCAAACATTTCGTAACAATTTGTGAGTTTTTAGAGCAGACCTTCAAGAGCGACAACGCCTAACTCTATTTTAAACAGGATTAGGCCTAAACCAATACCTCAAACAACAACTGAGAACCGTGCACTTACAGACTTCTTGTTCTCTAACTTAAAGACCCCTATTTCTGTAATACAAATCTATCTATATTTATTCTCCACCTCATGTTCTTTTCTCTGGCTCGTCTCAGTCAGAATGTCCCGGGTGATGAGAAACTCCAGAAACTTTCCGTCTCGCAGCGTTTTTTTTAACTTCATTTAAAAAGAGTTGCCGCTCTGATGTAACTATTACAGCTTTAGCATCGACCGACCGACAGGCAGTGAACCAGTTTCACTTTAATTTGTCCAGCGAGAATGAGTCAGCAGCAAATTCAAATTCAAGTTTAAGGATTTCAGAGGTCGGGAGGATAACTCTATAATATAGAGAAAGCAAAATGGATTATAATCAAATGACACTTATGATTCTTGATTGTTACTTAAGAATTGAAGTTAAAATCTTGGTTTGGCTCACAGACAGAGTTAATATTCCAAAAGGTGGTTTTATTTCCACATTTAAGTCTACATTAATGGGGCCTAAAGTCATATCCACATTTTAAAACTCTTTAATTATCATAAAGCATCCAAAAAATCCAAATGTTAAAATAGCAATTACATTTTTTCTACTAGTGGAAGTGGCTCTGTATTTACCCTACGACTAACAGAGGTGTCACAGATAGCTCAAACATAAATGTTACAACGTCGTGCTAAAGGAAATAGATGACGTGTGAAGCAGCAGTAACCGGACAAAGATTATTGCTGCATTATTGCTGAATTTTGAGTGTTTTCTCTCCTGAACCTCTGCACCAGGGTCCGCTCTAAGAATTCACAAACTGTTAAACAGTGTTTGTTCAGTAACTTTTGATTTCTTCTATTTTAAAAGGCGGACTATCACACTTTCCCTGATGCTGTGTTCACTGTTGTCATGACAACGACGGGCGTCTCCTGTAGATGATGTTTACTGTGGAGCATGTGTCTGTCATTTTACAGTTGAACTGGAAAAATACAAGAATCACAATTTTATCATTTTTGGTTTTATTTTAATTAAAAAAAAAAATAAATAAAAATAAAAAAATAATAATAATAATAATAATAATAATAATAATAATAATAATAATAATAATAATAATAATAATAATAATGACGTTTAAATACTATGTCACACTGTTATGTAGAAAACCATTTGATGCATCACAAAAAGCTGTTTTGACTCTGCTGGTGCCATATAGAGAGTTAGTAGCTCAATAGGTTAGGTTTGTTGTCAGTGGATGGTTTTATTGACCTTCGATACCTGTTTACATTTACTCAGCGGGTTTCCTTTCAAAGCCCTGAAACAAAATCAAACATTTGAATATCAAGCAGCAGCACATCACGCAGCCTTTGAAGCCTCCTGGTGGAGCTGCGCCGGGGGGACCACCGAGCCGCATTGAAGTCTGAGTTAACCCTGCTCCTTCATCGGATCAGAAGACCCCCACAGTGATACGCCTTACCTCCACAAGACCACAATACAAGAGCAGACCACCTGACAGCACCCTACACCTGCTGCACTCGCTCTGTGTGTTGACCACAGCCGAGACACCAGCTCCATCAGGGGTTCAAATGTCAAGGCTAATGCAACATTTGTCTTGTCATCAAACTTGAAAAAGTGACATTACAACAGTTACCTCATAAATTATTAGTAAATGCTTGGTGGGAAAAATTTAATAACCCAACGGGCCACATGTGGCCCCCGGGCCGTAGTTTGCCCACCATTGGTCTACAGTGTCAGAACAAGTCTAAAAGTCAGTACATTATTATGAATTTTAATGAAAGTGATGCTTGAATAAGAACAATCCAAATGGCTGTTGTTCTATACATATATAGTATATAGTATATATACTTGGCCATACAGTTTGTATCATTTATCATTTATTTAAAGGAAGAAAATCCAGATCATTTCAACACCAACTGCAGGTACATTTTCTGTTGTTCTATTCTCTTTTTTAAACTATGAATCGAACACTACAAAATAATAATACGTTACGTCAAACCATTGTTTAATACAACTTTAGCCTTTTAAATTTGACTAACTTTTAAAAACGTGCTACACTTTGAAAAGAATGGAGAGAGTAAAAAAGTAAAAATGTATCTTGACTTGAAAACTATAGAGAACAGAACAGTTTTCATTTCCACTCATGTCAAACAG
This sequence comes from Neodontobutis hainanensis, assembly GCA_024349245.1. NCBI lineage: Eukaryota > Metazoa > Chordata > Actinopteri > Gobiiformes > Odontobutidae > Neodontobutis > Neodontobutis hainanensis. The sequence continues at coordinate 170,895 of JALDNG010000352.1, read as the reverse complement.
ACTAATGTATAAATCATGTCAGCAGTATTTTCTCCGTATCGAGTTCGATCTTTTCTCTGAGTGAGGCCGGCTGTCACTCTGGCACCGAACTAAACCGGGCCTGGTGCTCCTGTCCACGTCTCAGTGCCTCTCACGGCCGTACCTCCCTGACAGCCTGGGCCTGCTCAGCGCTGTTTGCTTGGTCAGCTGTCAGTTTGTGTGACAGAGGGTTGCAGCTTCTGCCAGCTTAGATTTCCCCTAATATTCAGGAAGAAGACTGTTTTAGACCACAGACCGGCCATGTACCTCAAAGAACAGAGCTCAAAAATAGATGTATGTTGGGTTTTCTTTATGTTATCACACAAATATCTAGTTATTTGGAATTTGGTGGCTTCAATAGATGCTTTCCTCCTATAGCTCAGCGGCATGGTGCCAGAGTGGATAACTCTCCTGCCTCACAGTAAAAAAGGTCCTAGGTTCAATTCCTATCTAGGGCCTTTGCATGTTCTCTGTGTGTCTGTGTAGGTTTCCTTCAGGTACCCCAGTTTCCCCCACCACAAAAGACAGAACTTCCCTGCAAAAGAGATTTGTAATCTCAGGGGGAAGATTACTTTAGGAAGCTTTTTTGTTATCCAGCTTTATCAAGACTAGGGGTTGAGATACCAGGGAACAGCTACAAAAAACTTGTTAGGGTTTCAAAAAACTCGTTAGGGTTCACCGACTCGTTAGGGTCAGTGTACAACAGCATTAAATGCATCAACGCTCAATAAGAACGCTCAAATATATAAACCTTTGATCTGTCACCAACACTTCCCACGTTTTGTGCCATAATAATTTTACATTCATCTACCTTGAGTCAATGACTTAGAGTTTATCTTAACAATTATTTGCTTATTTCCACCCCTCACAGATTTGGTCCACGACGCTAATGCTGAACTCCAGTCGCCCCTTCACTGTGTGAAAGTCGTCCAGCCTCCGATCTCACTGCAGTTCACTCTTATTCACTCGAAACAACTGTTGCAATGAACTGGCACTTCACACTGGGTTCACTGAGAATATATTTTAACCTCTGCCCTCGCAGTGACAGGAGCTAATCCCAGCTCACATACAAACACAGAGTGGATCAATACAAGGCCTTGAGGAAGGCTGGCTGTCAGTCTCTCTGCAGACGAGAAGACCCCCCTCACACACTGTCAGCAAACGGCTTATCATTTTAAAGATATTAAGGTTTCTATGCAGAATTAAGTTGCAAATATGATTAGTTCGACCCTTGTACAATCACATGTTTTTATAAAGGCAGGGTGTGTAGATTTTTTAGTTTTCTTTTTGGTTGCATCTGACTTTAAATGACCCCTACGCACTATACCCTTTGAGATTGTTTACTTTGAATGTAAGCACCTGTCCTATTTTCTTTTATAACTTTTATAACTTGTGTTTTCACTATTTCATTAATTCTCAGTTAATCTTCTTATAGCAATGTCTTTAATTTTTATGTATTTGAAAAAAAAAACAGGTGTTTTCCTGAGTCAGAGCTAAAGTCCTGCTAAGTCCATGTCTTTTTTTTTGATAAATAAAGCACACTTTTAAAGTAAATGTTTATGTTTTAAGTTGTTTTTGTTAAATGTAATCTCCAATTACAATGAAATGTTAAGCAATGATATAAACTATTGCAAAAAACTATAAAAAGCTACCAGATCCTAATTTTAGAATAGTTCGACCATTAGGGAGTGTCTGATGCTGTTCTGTGGCGTTGATTTGTTCAGAATAGAGCTTTACATTAGCAGATATTTAGTTACTTATTTAGACGCCGTCTGTCATGTCTGAACATGAAGTGAAGATAAAAATGATGTTATAATTAAAAGAACAATATCAGCAGAATTCACACCTTGTCCACCGTTTGTTTAAAAGACTTGTGGTGCATTATGGGTAATTTAGAGTGAGTTTCCACAGATGCATATTGGGTATTTTAGCCAAATGGAGAATGGATCCTGGTGACATTTCCACATTTCATACTCCTCCTTTTCTTGAGCATGTGAACAGCTACGGTAGCCCTGCAGGGACATGCTCTTGAACAAACCCAGTGAAAATAGGTCTGAAGGGGATTTTTAGGGATGAGTTTGTGCATCGCTAACATATCTTACATTACTTCTACCACAAAAGTAAAAGGTCCTATGGCTGCTCTAGTGTTGCTGCAGGTTTGAACAAGTTGTACCTAAAAGATTAAAGAGTGAGTTTATCTCTGGCGGATTTCACTGAACACTGAGCCAGGATAAAAGTGTTGGAGGCAGGTTTAACAAATCCATGTTTTATATCATTTCAAGTACAGACTGACTGCAGCACGAGGTATACACTGGCAGTCGATGCAACAGTGACACCCAGTGGACAGTTATTGTATGTAGAAGACGTTTGATATTTCATTCCATCCTTACTTTAAACAGACAACACAATGCAAAATGATATTATCAAGACTGTATTATCAGAGAAGAAATACTTTTTTTATTTCAGCCTTGGTTGATGTGATGTATGCTTTCTTTTTGTGTTTTATAATTTTTTTGAACAAGTTACATATGTGTTGGAATAATTCAGTATGAGGACTATTAGGCTTGAACGGTGCTTATAGATGAATTGTATTGATATTATTGACAAGAAAAATATATACAGTATACAGAAAAACAAATAATTCACAAATTGCCAAATTATTCCAATTCAGTGTCACAGAAGAAATGATATATTAGGTTTCTACATCAGTACAGTATGTATGTTCCATTAATACAACATATTAGATTTAAATATTAGATTTAATCCCTAGTTAAACTACAGCATGTCTTTTTCAGTTTATTCTTTTTTTCCAGTTGTAAGTTCAGAGAGAAACCAAAAGAGGGAGCTATGACTCTATTCAGACTTTAATCTCCATTCACTGATGTGTGTGTGTGTGTGTGTATATATATATATATATATATATATATATATATATATATATATATATATATATATATATATATATATATATATATATATATATATATATATATATATATATATATATATATATATATATATATATATATATATATATATATATATATATATATATATATATATATATATATATATATAAAAACTTTGTCCTTCACCCTCCATGGGTGGTCTCATCCTTGAGCTCGGGTCCTCTACCAGAGGCCTGGGAGCTTGAGGGTTCTGCGCAGTATCTTTGCTGTTCCTAGTACTGCACTTTTCTGGATTGAGATGTCTGGTGTTCTTCCAGGGATCTGCTGTAGCCACTCTTCCAGTTTGGGGGTCACTGCCCCGAGTGCTCCGATGACCACGGGCACCACTGTCGCCTTCACCTTCCAAGTCTTTTCCAGCTCTTCTCTGAGCCCTTGGTATTTCTCTAGTTTCTCATGTTCCTTTTTCCTGATGTTGCAATCACTTGGTATTGCCACATCAACCACAACGGCTTTCCTCTGCTGTTTGTCCACCACCACGATGTCTGGTTGGTTCGCCATTACCATTCTGTCAGTCTGAATCTGGAAGTCCCACAGGATCTTGGCTCGGTCATTCTCTACCACCTTTGGAGGTGTTTCCCACTTTGACCTTGGGGTTTCCAGTCCGTACTCCGTGCAGATGTTCCTGTACACTATGCCAGCCACTTGGTTATGGCGTTCCATGTATGCTTTCCCTGCCAGCATCTTACACCCTGCAGTTAAGTGTTGGATTGTCTCAGGGGCCTGTTTGCACAGCCTACACCTTGGGTCTTGTCTGGTGTGGTAGATCTGGGCCTCTATTGCTCTGGTGCTCAGGGCTTGTTCCTGTGCAGCCATGATGAGTGCCTCTGTGCTGTCCTTCAGTCCGGCCCGTTCTAGCCATTGGTAGGATTTTGTGATATCATTTTGTGATATTTTGTGATATGTTCCGGTGGTACATCCCATGTAGGGGTTTGTCCTCCCATGATGGTCCCTCCTCCAGCTCCTCTTCCTCTGTTCCCCATTGCCTGAGACATTCACTAAGCACGTCATCTGTTGGGGCCTTATCTTTGATGTACTTATGGATCTTGGATGTTTCATCCTGGATAGTGGCTCTCACACTCACTAGTCCACGGCCGCCTTCCTTACGGCTAGCGTACAGTCTCAGGTGCTGGATTTGGGATGGAACCCTCCATGCATGGTGAGGAGCTTTCGTGTCTTAACGTCTGTGGTCTGTATCTCTTCCTTTGGCCACCTTATTATTCCTGCAGGGTATCTGATCACTGGCAGGGCGTAGCTGTTTATTGCCCGTGCCTTGTTCTTGCCATTGAGCCGAGTTCTTAGGACTTGCCTTACTCGTTGGAGGTATTTGGCAGTTGCTGTTTTCCTTGTTACCTCTTCAAGGTTGCCATTTGCCTGTGGTATTCCAAGGTACTTGTAACCATCCTCAATGTCTGCTATTGTTCCTTCTGGTAGTGAGACCCCTTCTGTGTGGACTACCTTCCCTCTCTTTGTCACCATTCGACTACACTTCTCAAGCCCGAATGACATCCCAATGTCAGAGCTGTAGATCCTGGTGGTGTGGATCAGTGAGTCAATGTCCCGCTCGTTCTTAGCGTATAGCTTGATGTCATCCATGTGGAGGAGGTGACTGATGGTGGCCCCATTCCTGAGTCGGTATCCATAGCCAGTCTTGTTGATTATTTGGCTGAGGGGGTTCAAACCTATGCAGAACAGCAGTGGGGACAGAGCATCTCCTTGGTATATGCCACATTTGATGGATACTTGTGCAAGTGGCTTGCCATTGGCCTCAAGGGTGGTTTTCCATAGCCTCATCGAGTTTGCAATGAAGTGTCTTAGAGTCCTGTTGATGTTGTACATCTCCAAGCATTCAGTGATCCATGTGTGTGGCATTGAGTCATATGCTTTCTTGTAATCAATCCAGGCAGTGCACAGGTTGGTGTGTCGGGTTCTGCAGTCTTGGGTGACTGTTCTGTCAACCAGGAGTTGGTGTTTGGCTCCTCTGGTTTCTTTTCCGATGCCCTTCTGTGCTTTGCTCATGTATTGATCCATGTGCCCACTTATCTTAGCCGCGATGATGCCTGACATGAGCTTCCATGTTGTGGAGAGACAGGTTATTGGCCGATAGTTGGATGGGACTGTACCCTTTGTGGGATCCTTCAGGATCAGGATTGTACGCCCTTCGGTAAGCCATTCAGGGTGCGTCCCATCCCTTAGCAGCTGGTTCATTTGTGCTGCAAGGCGCTCATGGAGTGCAGTGAACTTCTTTAGCCAGTAGGTGTGGATCCTGTCAGGGCCCGGTGCTGTCCAGTTTTTCATACCTGAGACTCTTTCTTGAACGTCTGCCTCTGTGATGGTAACTGGATTCTGTTCAGGGAGGTTGCTGTGGTCCTCTCTCAGATCCACCAGCCACTGTGCATCGCTGTTGTGTGATGCCTCTCTCTCCCATATATTTTTCCAGTATTGTTCAGTTTCCAGCCTTGGTGGGTCGGCTCTGCTGTTATTATTACCCTGCCACTGAGCGTACACTTTCGCAGGTTGAGTTGCGAACAGCCGGTTTATTCTTCTGGCTTCATTTTCTCTTGTGTACCTCTTTAGGCGGCTGGCCAAGGCTTGGAGCCTTTGTTTGGCAGTTTCAAGTGCTTCAGGTATTGGCATCTGGTTGTACCTATTGGGTACTTGTTTTCTCATTGCACCTTTCTTGGCCTCTGTCAGTTGGCTCACTTCTCTCCGTGCCTTCTTGATTTTAGCCTTCTTGATTTTAGATTTTAGTGCATATTGTTTCTCATGGTTCCATGGTTGCTCTTATAGCCAAGCATCTCGAGGATCACTGCTGCTGAGGTGTATATCAGCTCATTGGTTTCAGTGATGGTTGCGGTAGGGATCGCTCTCAATGCTGCATTCACATCTTCTAGGAGACTTTCCGATGGTACTTCACTTAGCCGTTGTAGTTGGCGTCGGGGTTGCCTTTCATTCATTCTCGCCATGATCTTGTCTTTCAGGTCAGTCGCTGCCTCGTTCAGCGTTATTGCACTTATTGGGGCTTCGTACCCAATCTCTGGTTGGGGAGCCCTCGTTGGCTCCCCTCTGACCTCTCGTCCTGGCTCCCCCTTGCCGTAGCATTTGTGTTGTATCTCGTCAATCTCAAGTTGTGATAGCAGTTGCCGCTTGTGGATGTTGGAACACTGAGCTACTAGGTGCTTCGGTGTAGCGTGGACTGTGGGTTTGAAGTAACCATTCATCCCACATCCTCTTCATGTAACCCCTCTGACTAGGGTTACTGGAGTAGTAGCATTCCAACAGAGCCTTGTTATCGCATCTCGTCCATCTCCGTGCTGTTCCTGTTCCTGTTCTTGTTCTTGTTCTTGTTCCAGTAGCCCATTTGTCATCAAGTTGCTCTGGTTCCCCAACACCTGACGCAGACCTTGTTTGGCCGGTCGCCGTCTTATCCGGCTTCTCATAGCATTTAATGTCTCTCATCATTTTTATGAGGTAGGCAGTAGCGCGAAGGGTCTTGCCTAAGGACCCCCACTGGATAGCACCCCGAGGGGGATTCGAACCCGGGTCCCCCGTGTGAAAAGCCCTGTCCTTACCAGCTGAGCTATCCATATATATATATATATATATATATATATACACACACACACAGAGATTTAACAGGACTTGACTGCTGCCTGTGAGATCAGATACAAGTGGTGTAAAATTATTATTAAGTATCTGTTGTGCTAGAAATAACAGTTTATTAAATTCATGGTTCTCAGTTACAAATATATAGTGTAAGTCTGAAAGGAGGAACACACAGATTCTCTCAGATAAAGAAATACAAAATATTATAATAAATATCTCTTCCCCTATGGTATAGGCATTATATTTAGTAGAAAAAAGGACACTGGTTTGTGGATTTGTCTATATTTCAAAGATTTGTTTTACTTTTCCAGTGGTTGTTCCGCCTAAGCATTATTCTAGTTTACTCTACTTTTTCTGTAACCAGATAACAAATGCCTATTAACATTTGCCTTAGTTTTGTTCAATCTAACATTTTAAAACCTAAAGTAAAGGCTAATTGTGGATCCTTGAACTAAATGAACAACACCAAATTCTTCAAAAACTGTCTAATAAATGCTAAAAGTGAAAAAATAAATAAAATAAAAGTGAATAAAGAAATGTCCAATTCTGTAATTTAAATATTTTTTCCTATTTTTCTTGGAACATAAACCTTGATCCGACTTTGAGGTTTGGGGAAAGTCCAGGCAGTTTATATTTAGTCACAAGCTGCAGGAAATGGATGTAGAGAGGTCTTATAGGTTCCCACTTTCCCACAGCCTTCACTGAAAACTCTGGATTGAGACAGCTGCTGCTGCGCTGTGCATCATGGGAAATGTAGTATTGTTCACAGGAAGCGGGTCACAGAAAACACACCACTGCTGTCAGTTAATATATGTTACAACTAAATACACCAATATCTTCTAGGACTAGCTTAGATCATATCAAGTATAAACTAGACTTCCTTTAATTTTTATGAATATGAATTTCTGTTGCTGAACATAAAGTAAACCTTATTTACAGACTTTAATTTCCTAGTTTCACATGTACAAATGGACAGGGAGTCCACACAGCACTTAACCCCATTGTCAGAAATCCCAGCGCCATCACTGTTCGGCCCATTACTGTTCAGGAAATATGTTGAATTATTCAATCACTCCTGTGCCTTGTCCACACACAGGAAGCACAGCACTGTTCAGTGAAGAGTCGTGACCTACATCACATCGACCGCTTTAGCGTCATTACTGATCCAGGCCACAAGTAACGCCATTTTTGTTTGTAATGTTGAGTTATACTGAGCAAAGCCAACACTCCCAGTTTGGAGAAGCAGACAGGAGCCGGTGGAAACACACTAAAACAACTAACAGGGATTCTAAAAGGTCAATGGGTGCAAGTGTTACATGAAAACTATTTCCATGGATTTATTTTGAGTTTGATGACTGCTTTTTAATCTTTGAATCTTTCAGCTTGAGGTAAAAAGTATGTCAAGAGCAGGAGAGGGGCTGGAGGGTAAGTGAGGGCATGCTACAGTCCAGACCCTATAGTAAATGATAGATGGAGAGTGCATAAGCCCAAAATACACTTCTCACTTTATAATCGTTAAGCTACAGAGAGTTATTGACCCTGTCTCCTCTATTTGTTTTCTATTGTTTTGTGCTATTCTTTAAAAAAAAAAAAAGTAAAATGTTGTAGGCTTATGTCCACAGTGTACCCTGCCTAAGGCCCAAAGCTGCTGGGATGTCTCTAGTTACCCGCGACTCTTGACAGGACCAAGCAGAAGAAAATGAATGAATGGATTTTGTAGTCTACTATCATGGTTTCTTTTTAGTATTTGGTAGTAAAGTCTGATAATATTGTAAAACAGAATTATTTTCAGGACTGAGCTGTCT
>JALDNG010000352.1:0-152500 GCA_024349245.1 Neodontobutis hainanensis | reverse complement strand
AGACAGAAGCATGGACGGATGTGGGAATAATGCACTACGGGTTGGATGACTTTGGCCTCGTTCAATTTACTTTTGTTTGGTTTTGACGCATTTGAAGGATTGTCACAAAATGAATCACACTATCTTTGAGTGTGACTTTTAATGGCATATATTCAAGCTCATCTTTATGTAAACGGAAAGACAAAACTTTAAAACTAACTATGTTTACCCAGTACCAGGATTAGTTAGGTTTGATTACATGCCTTTTCTGAGGTTTGTCTATAATTGTCGAACTTTATCTGATCCTGTCTTTATTACTGCTGACAGCAATGACCTCAGGACCTTGTCTAGGCAGCACGATTTGGCGAATCACATGATCACATACAAGAGGCTCTGCTCCCATTTGAAAAAGGGACACTCCCTTTGGTGGAAAAATCCTACTGGTAGAGTCGTTGGCGGGATAGAGGGATGAATCAGAAAAGGAAAGCTAACTGAAAGATGATTATTGAGATTGCATTGGTCTAACACTGCAGTGCTAGATGTTTAGCTGTTTTAAATTAGTATGTACTAGTATATCCAGAGACAAACCGCTTCTGTTGATTTAACATAAAAATGCAGGAAAAAGCATTTGCTGTAACCATGGATTTTGTTTAGAATCTTGATTTTGCACTACAATGGTTTGATGTTTGACCATCGTCCGTATCCTCATTGTCCAATGCAGTATGATTTTAAATTCCATTATGAGAATAAAAATCTATAAAATAATCATTAAAGTGCAAGATTTTTAAGAAAAATTGCTTCTAATCTACACCAAACTAAAATGATGAGTGTCCTGAATGTATCAAAGGTTTGGCAGTTAAAAAGGGGGGACGCCACAGAATGACTTTGTAACGAAACCTGACCAGACCGTCAGAGCTCCACGGCTAAAAATAGAAAAGAGAAAGAGAAAGGAAGGCTTCTCCAGCTGGTAAAACAAGGATGCACACTCCATCCCTTAAATAATCCTCCACAATGACCCTCAAAACATTGTCCGTCTGACTCTTGGTCCTTTACAAATAAGCTTAAAAGCAGTTGAACTTTTTGTTGTTTGCAGATGTGTTACAGCTGTCTTTATTTGACTCAGAAATTTACCGTCCATACCTCGTCCATGTTACTCTGTCTTTTATAGAGGCTATTTCAAAAAGCAGTCCCTATTTAAGTCCATAGCCCCTTGATTTGTTGCTTTATGGGAAGAACAGGCTGGGTATTTTAACAATTATTAAATAGATTTTGAGTAGATTGCAGCAGAAGGCAGAAAGGAGAGGTGGTCCGTGACTTTGGTTAAGTTTTGAACGGCAGTCTTCAACAGGCACAAAACAAGCTTTGGTCCCTCCTGAGATGGAGATACAAGGTACATTAGGTGAACTAGACGCTTAGCTGTTGTAAGGAAAAAACCCTGTCTCTGAGAAACTGCAGTGTTATTTAATGTTTACACAAGTCCCACTCTGGCTTTCTCCCATTAACTGGTTATACATTTAGGCCCAAATCAGCAGAACTTTGCCACAGGTAACCTTATTTTCTGACTTGTTCTCTGGCCAAGATCTAATATACAAGAGTTATGTAGGGTTTCTATGGGTGTAGTATCACTCCTGGTCAATCTTGTCTGCTACTGAATGAGTTTGACTTGATCAGGGGATATGCCACAAACCACTAAAGGACACAGTAGGCCAGAGCCAGAGTTTTAGGAACTTTTTGAGAGAAGAATAGTTGGGGCTGAGAGGTAAATTTGTGTCTGACTAGTTTTTTCTACCCTCTTTTTTAAAGTGGTCCACACTGGTGACGTCATAGGCCTTTGGGGTGAGACTGGGTTCAAATTACTCATAAATAGGCAATGTTTGGGCATCTATTTTTTTGTTCAGAGGAAGGATGTAGTAAGTTTAGGTTTTATGGATAACAATGTAGTTTTGCATTGATAATTACAACTGTGGGAAACCAAAGCAGAAACCAAGTCATATCTGTGCAACAAATCTTACCTAACACCCATATCCTATAGTGTAGAGTACAATCCATTTCTGTACGGCAGCTAGTTTTAACTGCTCCAATGTTGTTTGAACCCAAAGCTCACAGAGGCTCCTTAAGGAGTTCTCTAACCATAACCCCCCTTTGAGCAAAAAACATAAATATTCTACATATTTTTTTGTGTAAACATTAAACAATGCCCCTCAGTATACTGGGTTGTACACATAGGTAGGTTTGTCATCATATTGTCAGCTGTGGCACCATTTTGTTTCCAGGACGGTGTAGCTTTGGCGACCGCTGAAGGGACAGGTTTTAAGTCTGTCATAAAAGTTTATCCATGGTCTTGCTTCGCAGCGTTGGTGGGTCGTCATTGGGGTTTGAAGCTGAAATCTTACGGCAGACGGTGTTGGTATTGGTACAACGACAGCCGGGACGCGTGGCTCGGTCATGGGCGCACTGGCAAAGGGCAAGGCACAGGCGGGCTGGGGGGTAGCAGCAAAGACAGGGCAGGCATAAGGCAAGAAGCGTCATTGTGCCCCACCGAGCACAAGCGTTGGCTGAGGAGCATGAGCATGGCCGGTCGGCGCAGCTTTCCTCATCGTCCTCAGGGGAGCAATGGTAAAACAGTCCTTTGACGCAACACAAACACGTCCCATTCTCCACTATACTTTCGGGTGAGCACAGACAGCGCTGGTTACACGCCCAACAAGACGGAAGACGGCGCGGCATGCAGCACTCGTGGCATTTACAGCAACCGCACCGTTCACAGATGAACATATGTTGCCCCATTTCATCCTCAGTTAAGCCTTTCCCAAAAGAAATGTCGTGTTTTAAATCCCCTTTAGGCTGGGACCGAATGACGGATCCCAAACCAGAGTGCGACGGAGTTAAAGATGTGAGAAGGCGTTGATCCGACGCAGCACTTGTTCTAGACAAAGTGGAACTAACGGTGCTAGAGCGACTCAAATAGGAAAAGTGCGGTTGTTGGCTTTGGCTTCGGGGCAAAGCGGGTGGGCCGTGGACAGGGTACACTCGGTCTTCGTGGACGTAGAAAAATCCAGTTTGAGGGCCCGGTTCGAGGGCCACAGGGCGCTCCACATAGTCATTGTTGGCCCTGATGGCACGGATCTGTTCCAGAGAGAGTACAGGGACCTGGTCTAAGCCCTCAAGGTCCATCCTGAAAGAGCGGGGGTCCATTGTGGTGTGTCCCAGTTTAGCCCCAGGATTAACAGCTCCGGAAAGTCACGGGACATCAGACAAACCTGCAACCATAAAGACAATTGAATTAGAGGCTTTTTTATTATATATAAGACTGAAAACATTTTCCTTCCTGGCCTTGCCATTTTGTTCAATCAGATCTTTGGCTGCATCAGGATACATTAAGAAACACACTCAATATACAAGACTGCACAAAAATGTAATTGTGGCCTTAATCCAACCAAAACTGGACTTTTAAAATGCCTGTTAATGTCTTGCTTTGAGTATGAGCACAGCATTTTTAAATGACACTTTCCCATTTAATTTCTGTTGCATTGCTCCTCCTCCAAACTAGAAGTGTATTGTCTACTTTCCTCTGTAAGGAATAAATTATCTCTGAAAAACTAGAATGTCAGAATAATAAAAAAAGAAAATATACTATTGCCGCTGGCTCAGTTGTTTTCATTCTGTGTCTGGAAGAAAACATTGGAGAAAAGACTTTAGACTTTCATGATATAAAAAACAGTGTTTTATGAATGTGTCTCTGTTCAGCATCAACAGGCCTTTAGCTCTGACTTATCTCTGATCTGAGCAGCTTTACTTCCATTTGGCCTCATTTCTCTGAGAGGGTGGCCCACATTTTCCCCGACTGCTTTTTGGAGCCAAAACAGCTTCTGTGACTGTGATCAAAATGGACTATCTCATAGATAGAGGGAAATAAATCCTCTACGTTTCCATTCATACAGTAGCTGTTAGGCTGCCAGCTCCAGGTTTGATGTTGCTTTGACGTTTCTTCTAGTAAAAGCAAACTCATGAGTTTAGTTGTTGTCATGGTTTGTTTGTGCTCATGGGAAAGCTGTCATTCAAATTCTGGTGCGTCCTGAGTTCAGTCTTGGTTTAATCCTTGTTCCAAACTTGTATAAAACGTCACCTCTTGTTTGAGTCTTGTATCTAAAACCCAAAGCTGCGCCACAGAGACTGAGCTCAGTGTCTGAAAAATCCAATGCAAAAACAATCAGAGGACGCAATTTAAGACTCAGTGTAATTCGAACGGACATCCATCACCCGACTTATGGACAGGCAGGCTCAACGGGATTAGCTGCTGGTCTGAGGGGTCGCCCGTCAAGTTGGATTCAAGAAAAAACAATGAACCTTACAATGAAAAAAAAACAATGAAACCTGTCCTTTGATAATTTCTGTTCATAAACATGCAGTGTACACTGTGTTTATTCACCTAATAGCAGATTGTTTTAATATTGATCTAAGGAAAAACAGTATCGTAACACGTCATCTAGGCTTTATTGTCAAGGGTTTTAATAGATGAGCATGTTCTGTTGCTGATCACATACTCCCATACATTAAAGTCTGCTTCCATTAGATTAAGAAATACTCTCCTATTGGCTCATGGTTTACACAGCTACACAGAAAATCCTGGGAATGTGACTATTCCGGCGCTGGAAATAATAAAACAGTGCTAAAAGAAGAACAAAAATACCATACAAAGAGAAAATGGAAGCAAATAAATATAATATTGTTCAAAATAATAGCAGCACAATGTGACTGACCAGAATACTCCAGTTTTTTAGTAAATTTTCTTTACTAAGTGCCAAACTAGTTACCAGTAAGTGCAGTAGATGCTCGGAAAACAAACAAGACCCAGAATTCATGATTAGCTGAAAGGGGTGTGTTCAAAAATACAAATCTCTACCGCTGACTGTACAATCACAATTATTTTGTACAAATGTTTTTGTTTCTAGAATTTATCAATCCTGTGAATCACAAAACTAATATTTAGTTGTATGACCACAGTTTTTTAAAACTGCTTCACATCTTTGTGGCACCAACTATCAGCTGTTATTCCACTCCATGATTCTTTAACAACAGTCCACTATTAATTTACATTTTTTCTTTTGCTTCAGAAACAGCTTCTTGATTGGATTAAGGTCTGGGATTGGGCTGGCCACTCCAAAAAATGAATTTTGTTGGTTTGGAACCAAGACTTTGCTCGTTTACTTGGGGTCATTGTCTTGTTGAAACAAACATTTCAAGAGCATGTCCTCTTCAGCATAAGAGCCCACCAAAGAAAGAGAAACATGCCCATATCATAATGCTTGCTTCACTGTCTTCACCGTCTTCACTGTCTTCACCGTCTTCACTGTCTTCACCGTCTTCACTGTCTTTACTGTCTTCCCTGTCTTCACTGTCTTCACCGTCTTCACCGTCTTCACCGTCTTCACCGTCTTCACCGTCTTCACCGTCTTTACCGTCTTCCCTGTCTTCACTGTCTTCACCGTCTTCACCGTCTTCACCGTCTTCACCGTCTTCACCGTCTTCACCGTCTTTACCGTCTTTACCGTCTTCACCGTCTTCACTGTCTTCACTGTCTTCACCGTCTTCACCGTCTTCACCGTCTTCACCGTCTTCACCGTCTTCCCTGTGTTCCCTGTCTTCACCGTCTTCACCGTCTTCACCGTCTTCACCGTCTTTACCGTCTTCACCGTCTTCACTGTCTTCACTGTCTTCACCGTCTTCACCGTCTTCACCGTCTTCACCGTCTTCACCGTCTTTACCGTCTTTACCGTCTTCACCGTCTTCACCGTCTTCACTGTCTTCACTGTCTTCACCGTCTTCACCGTCTTCCCTGTCTTCCCTGTCTTCACTGTCTTCACCGTCTTCACCGTCTTCCCTGTCTTCACTGTCTTCACTGACTTCACTGTCTTCACCGTCTTCACCGTCTTCACCGTCTTCACTGTCTTTACTGTCTTCACTGTCTTCACTGTCTTCACCGTCTTCACCGTCTTCCCTGTCTTCCCTGTCTTCACTGTCTTCACCGTCTTCACCGTCTTCACTGTCTTCCCTGTCTTCACTGTCTTCACTGACTTCACTGTCTTCACCGTCTTCACCGTCTTCCCTGTCTTCATTGTCTTCACTGTCTTCACTGACTTCACTGTTTCCACTGTCTTCACTGTCTACACTGTCTTCACTGTCTTCCCTGTCTTCACTGTCTTCCCTGTCTTCCCTGTCTTCACTGTCTTCCCTGTCTTCACTGTCTTCACCGTCTTCACTGTCTTCACTGTCTTCCCTGTCTTCCCTGTCTTCCCTGTCTTCACCGTCTTCACTGTCTTCACTGTCTTCACTGTCTTCACTGTCTTCCCTCTCTTCACTGTCTTCACTGTCTTCCCTGTCTTCCCTGTCTTCACTGTCTTCCCTGTCTTCACCGTCTTCACTGTCTTCACCGTCTTCACTGTTTCCACTGTATTCCCTGTCTTCACTGTCTTCACCGTCTTCACTGTCTTCACCGTCTTCACTGTCTTCACTGTCTTCACTGTCTTCACTGTCTTCCCTCTCTTCACTGTCTTCACTGTCTTCCCTGTCTTCCCTGTCTTCACTGTCTTCACTGTCTTCCCTGTCTTCACCGTCTTCACTGTCTTCACCGTCTTCACTGTTTCCACTGTATTCCCTGTCTTCACTGTCTTCACCGTCTTCACTGTCTTCACCGTCTTCACTGTTTCCACTGTATTCACTGTCTTCACTGTCTTCACCGTCTTCACTGTTTCCACTGTCTTCACTGTCTTTACCGTCTTCACTGTCTTCCCTGTCTTCACTGTCTTCACTGTTTCCACAGTCTTCACTGTCTTCACTGTCTTCACCTTCACTGTTTCCACTGTCTTCACCGTCTTCACCGTCTTCCCTGTCTTCACTCTCTCCACTGTCTTCACTGTCTTCACTGTCTTCACTGTTTCCACTGTCTTCACTGTCTTCACTGTCTTCACCGTCTTCCCTGTCTTCACCGTCTTCACTGTCTTCACTGTCTTCACTGTCTTCCCTGTCTTCCCTGTCTTCACCGTCTTCCCTGTCTTCACTGTCTTCACTGTCTTCCCTGTCTTCACTGTCTTCCCTGTCTTCACCGTCTTCACCGTCTTCACTGTCTTCACTGTCTTCACTGTCTTCACTGTCTTCCCTGTCTTCACCGTCTTCCCTGTCTTCACTGTCTTCACTGTCTTCCCTGTCTTCACTGTCTTCACTGTCTTCACCGTCTTCCCTGTCTTCACTGTCTTCACTGTCTTCCCTGTCTTCCCTCTCTTCACTGTCTTCACTGTCTTCACCGTCTTCCCTGTCTTCACTGTCTTCACTGTCTTCCCTGTCTTCACTGTCTTCACTGTCTTCACCGTCTTCCCTGTCTTCCCTGTCTTCACTCTCTCCACTCTCTTCACTGTCTTCTCTGTCTTCACTGTCTTCACTGTCTTCCCTGTCTTCACTGTCTTCACCGTCTTCACAGTCTTCCCTGTCTTCACTCTCTCCACTGTCTTCACTGTCTTCCCTGTCTTCACTCTCTTCACTGTCTTCTCTGTCTTCACTGTCTTCACTGTCTTCCCTGTCTTTACAGTCTTCACCGTCTTCACCGTCTTCCCTGTCTTCCCTGTCTTCACTCTCTCCACTATCTTCACTCTCTTCTCTGTCTTCACTGTCTTCACTGTCTTCCCTGTCTTTACTGTCTTCACTGTCTTCCCTGTCTTCCCTGTCTTCCCTGTCTTCACTGTCTTCACTGTCTTCCCTGTCTACACTGTCTTCACTGTCTTCACTGTCTTCACTGTCTTCCCTGTCTTTACTGTCTTTACCGTCTTCCCTGTCTTCCCTGTCTTCACTGTCTTCCCTGTCTTCACTGTCTTCACTGTCTTCCCTGTCTTCACAGTCTTCACTGTCTTCCCTGTCTTCCCTGTCTTCACTGTCTTCCCTGTCTACACTGTCTTCACTGTCTTCCCTGTCTACACTGTCTTCACTGTCTTCACCGTCTTCCCTGTCTTCCCTGTCTTCACTGTCTTCACTGTCTTCCCTGTCTTCACTGTCTTCACTGTCTTCACTGTCTTCCCTGTCTTCACTTTCTTCACTGTCTTCCCTGTCTACACTGTCTTCACTGTCTTTCCTGTCTTCCCTGTCTTCACTGTCTTCCCTGTCTTCACTGTCTTCCCTGTCTTTACTGTCTTCACAGTCTTCCCTGTCTTCACTCTCTCGACTGTCTTCACTGTCTTCACAGTCTTCCCTGTCTTCACTCTCTCGACTGTCTTCACTGTCTTCACTGTCTTCCCTGTCTTCACTGTCTTCACTGTCTTCCCTGTCTTCACTGTCTTCTCTGTCTTCCCTGTCTTCCCTGTCTTCACTGTCTTCACTGTCTTCCCTGTCTTCACTGTCTTCCCTGTCTTTACTGTCTTCACCATCTTCCCTGTCTTCCCTGTCTTCCCTATCTTCACTGTCTTCCCTGTCTTCACAGTCTTCACTGTCTTCCCTGTCTTCCCTGTCTTCACTGTCTTCCCTGTCTACACTGTCTTCACTGTCTTCCCTGTCTTCCCTGTCTTCACTGTCTTCACTGTCTTCCCTGTCTTCACTGTCTTCACTGTTTTCACTGTCTTCCCTGTCTACACTGTCTTCCCTGTCTACACTGTCTTCACTGTCTTCCCTGTCTACACTGTCTTCACTGTCTTCACTGTCTTCACAGTCTTCCCTGTCTTCACTCTCTCGACTGTCTTCTCTGTCTTCCCTGTCTTCCCTGTCTTCACTGTATTCCCTGTCTTCCCTGTCTTCCCTGTCTTCCCTGTCTTCCCTGTCTTCACTGTCTTCACTGTCTTCCCTGTCTTCACTGTCTTCACTGTCTTCCCTGTCTTCCCTGTCTTCACTATATTCCCTGTCTTCACTGTCTTCCCTGTCTTCCCTGTCTTCCCTGTCTTCCCTGTCTTCACTGTATTCCCTGTCTTCACTGTCTTCCCTGTCTTTACTGTCTTCACTGTCTTCACTGTCTTCCCTGTATTCCCTGTCTTCACTGTCTTCCCTGTCTTCCCTTTCTTCCCTGTCTTCCCTGTCTTCACTGTATTCCCTGTCTTCCCTGTCTTCCCTGTCTTCACTGTCTTCACTGTCTTCACCGTCTTCCCTGTCTTCCCTGTCTTCCCTGTCTTCACTGTATTCCCTGTCTTCACTGTCTTCTCTGTCTTTACTGTCTTCACTGTCTTCCCTGTCTTCACTGTCTTCACTGTGGCTTGAATTCAAAGTTTGGGGGTCGTCTCACAAACTGTCTGTGGCCGTTGGACCCAAAAAGAACAGTTTTACTCTCATCAGTCACAAAATGTTCCTCCATTTCTCTTTAGGGCAGTTGATGTGTTCTTTAGCAAATTGTGACCTCTTCTGAACATGCCTTTATTTTAACTGAGGGATTTTTTGGGGGATTCTTGAAAATAGCTTCACACAGACGTCTTCTAACGGTCACAGTACTTACAGGTAACTCCAGACTTTGATCCTGGAGCTGATCATTGAGCCTTTAACATTCTGCTTATTTTTCCATCCTTTTTGATGGTGGTCTTCCGTTTTCTTACACGTCTCTTTGGGTTTTCTCTCCATTTTAAGGCAGTGGAGATAATTTTATCTGAACAGCCTGTACTTTTTTGCACCTCTTTAAAGGTTTTCCTCTACTCCAATCAACTTTTAATCAAAGTTCTTCTGAACAATGTCTCAACCAACCAATTTTCCTCAGTATTTTGACTGTGGTGATTGTATGAAAAGTTGAATCATTTTATATTTGCATTACAAATCTCAGTCTAAACCTGCCTTCTTCACCAACACTTAACCTGGTGCTGCAGCTGGATTCTCCCGAGATTTTACAAACTCACAAAAATCCTTGAACTGATCCAAGCCTGTTTTAGGTTTAAAGATGTAGAGACAGCTTTATCGTTATGAAGGTAAACAACATTGAGGTGATCTGTTTGGACAAAACTGCAGCTGATGTCGTCATTCACCTGGAAGGTTGGCGGTTCGATTCCCGCTCTCCCCACAGTTCATACTGTTGTAGTGTCCTTGGACAAGACACTTAACCCTTGCCTCCAGTGGTTTTCCAGCTGTAACACTGGTGAATGGCAGCTTCATTTAAGTTGCTTTGGATAAAAGCGTCTGTTAAATGGCTAAATGTAAATCCAGGAGTAAAACAAAACTAGTTCTACACCAAGAATAAATACAAAACCATGATTAGATTCTAACTAAAGCAGTAAAAGTAAAAGCCCTGGTGTCTGTCAAAGCGTTAAGGTCAGTGCATTAAACGCTGCAGACTGGGGTTGGTCCTGGTTGTATCAGAGCCATAAAGAGCAGATAAGCAGACCAGGTTGGACAAAGCCGGATGTGTTTCCAGATTAGTCGAAGAGCGAGGACTAATGAGGTCTGGCCTGGACTATCACCACATCTACTGCCCACAAAACAAATCTGTAACCTCATTTTATTATCTGCATTTACTGTCAGTGAGGAAATGCTTTTAGTCCTGCTTTAGACTTGGTTTGGTCTTTGTCTATACTTAAATTATAGCCTGAGTTTTGTCCCATTTTAGCGAGGTTTGGTCTTGGTATAGCCTCTTATTTTAGTTAACCCGTTAAGCCTGGTCACATGTCACAAATAAAAAGCATGATACAATACACACCCCAAGCCTAATCTGGCAAAGCAGCACATCAACTTGATCAGCTGAGACTCAGCTACAAGCACATCTACATTTACTCCAAACACAGACCAAACAGCAGCAAACAAAAACAGGTGGTGTCAAAATGTGCCAAATTCCCCCATATTCTTTATAATGGACACTGAGCATTTCATAATAAAATCTTAATAGTTTTGGTTTGTCTCACATTAGAACAATTATATTTGGTGCAGGTAAATGTTGACATGTGTGGCTGTGATTTAAAATAGTGTTTGAGCTTCAACTGCCTTCAACTAAAAGGATATGAATTGAAATATTGTTTTTTTTTTTAGGTGGAATTTTTTTGGGGGTTATTTTCCTGTTTCCATCTTGATTTATTCTGAAATTGTAACATGCACATTGAAAGTGCCCCCTTCATTTTGACCAGAATTACTGAAATACACCTTGTAGTTGCAGAGATACAGTCAATTTACTGTGGACATGTCCTTTTTGAGCAGACACACCATAAAACAGGCTTGGGTTCAAAGGGTTAGTTATGACCCAAACCTACTCAAGTAAGACTATAACATCCTTCAGCTGTGGGACACCGCTGCAACTATTAATAAAGAGAGATAACATGAAAGACGGAGAACAAACTTGGCTGATCAAATGGTGGAAAGCATGCCCTTTCCGCTGCTTAGATCTCTATGTTATAATTTCTGCAGTATTAGCCAGTTTTCAGCAGCTTTTACAAGTAACTTTTACATAAATACAACATGTTTTCAACACATTTTACGGCTGATGTACTTTTCTCATCTATTTTGTGTTTTTTTGTTTGTCACTCTTTACATTCTCAGGGTTTACTATAATTTTAAACAAATTAGATAATTATTGCCAGAAAATGCTGCTAAAATGTTTCTTTACTCTATGATTATTTCACACATTGAATATTGCATTACAAACTGGTCAATGACAAACCAGTCTGCCCTAAAACCAATTGAATCACTACAAAAGAGCCTTAAAAATATTTGATCTATCCATCCATCCATCCATCCATCTTCTACCGCTTATCCGGAGCCGGGTCGCGGGGGCAGCAGTCTAAGCAGAGAAGCCCAGACTTCCCTCTCCCCAGACACTTCCTCCAGCTCTTCCGGGGGGATACCGAGGCGTTCCCAGGCCAGCCGAGAGACATAGTCCCTCCAGCGTGTCCTAGGTCTTCCCCGGGGCCTCCTCCCGGTGGGACATGCCCGGAACACCTCCCTAGGAGGCGTCCAGGAGGCATCCAAACAGATGCCCGAGCCACTTCAGCTGCTCCTCTCGATGTGAAGGAGCTGCGGCTCTACTTTGAGCTCCTCCCGAGTGACGGAGCTCCTCACCCTATCTCTAAGGGCGCCCGCCACTCTGTGGAGAAAGCTCATTTCGCCGCCTGTATCCGGGATCTTGTTCTTTCGGTCATGACCCAAAGCTCATGACCATAGGTGAGAGTAGGAACGTAGATCGACTGGTAAATCGAGAGCTTTGCCTTACAGCTCAGCTCCTTTTTCACCACGACAGACCGGTACATCGACCGCATCACTGCAGAAGCTGCACCGATCCGTCTGTCGATCTCACGCTCCTTCCTTCCCTCACTCGTGAACAAGACCCCGAGATACTTAAACTCCTCCACCTGAGGCAGGAGCTCTCCACCAACCTGGAGGGGGCAAGCCACCCTTTTCCGACTGAGAACCATAGTCTCAGACTTGGAGGTGCTGATCCTCATCCCAGCCGCTTCACACTCGGCTGCAAACCGTCCCAGTGCAGCTGAAGGTCCTGGTCTGATGGAGCCAACAGGACAACATCATCTGCAAAAAGCAAAGACTACATCCTGTGGTCCCCAAACCAGACTCCCTCCGGCCCCTGGCTGCACCTAGAAATCCTGTCCATAAAGATAATGAACAGGACCGGTGACAAAGGGCAGCCCTGCCGAGTCCAACATTCACCGGGAACAGGTCTGACTTACTGCCGGCAATGAACCAAGCTCCTGCTGCGGTCGTACAGGGACCGGACAGCCCTTAGCAAAGGGCCCCGGACCCCATACTCCCAGAGCACCCCCCACAGGGCACCGCGAGGGACACAGTCGAGTGCCTTCTCCAGATCCACAAAGCACATGTGGACTGGTTGGGCAAACTCCCATAAACCCTCCAGCACCTGGAGAGGGTACAGAGCAGGTCCAGTGTTCCACGACCGACGAAACCGCATTGTTCCTCCTGAATCTGAGGTTCGACTATTGGCCGCATTCTCCTCTCCAGTACCTGGCATAGACTTTCCTGGGGAGGCTGAGGAGTGTGATCCCTCTGTAGTTGGAACACACCCTCCGGTCCCCCTTCTTAAAAAGGGGGACCACCACCCCGGTCTGCCAGTCCAGAGGTACTGTCCCCAAACGCCACGCGATGTTGCAGAGGCGTGTCAGCCAAGACAACCCCACAACATCCAGAGACTTGAGGTACTCAGGGCGTATCTCATCCACCCCCGGTGCCTTGCCACCGAGGAGCTTCTCAACTACCTCAGTGACTTCAGCCTGAGTGATGGACGAGTCCACCTCTGAGCCCTCGGCCTCTGCTTCCTCAGTGGAAGACGTGTCGGTGGGGTTGAGGAGATCCTCGAAGTATTCCTTCCACCGTCCAACAATATCCTCAGTTGAGGTCAGCAGATTCCCACCTCCACTGTAAACAGTGTTGGCAGGGCACTGCTTCCCCCTCCTGAGGCGCCGGACGGTTTGCCAGAATTTCTTCGAGGCCGACCGATAGCCTTTTTTCATGGCCTCACCGAACTCCTCCCAGACCCGAGTTTTTGCCTCCACAACCACCCGTGCTGCAGCTCGCTTGGCCTGCCGGTACCTATCAGCTGCCTCAGGAGTCTCACAAGCCAACCAGGCTCGATAGGTCTCCTTCTTCAGCTTGACGGCATCCCTTACTTCCGGTGTCCACCACCGGGTTTGGGGATTGCCGCCACGACAGGCTCCGGAGACTTTGCGGCCACAGCTTCGAGTGGCTGCGTCGACAATGGAGGTGGAGAACATGGTCCACTCGGACTCAATGTCTCCAGTCTCCCTCGGGATCTGGTCAAAGCTCTGTCGGAGGTGGGAGTTGAAGATCTCTCTGACAGGGGACTCGGCCAAACGTTCCCAACAGACCCTCACAGTACGTTTGGGTCTGCCAAGTCTGTCCCGCCTTATCCCCCGCCATCGGATCCAACTCACCACCAGGTGGTGATCAGTTGACAGCTCCGCCCTTCTCTTCACCCGAGTGTCCAAGACATACGGTCGGAGGTCAGATGAAACAACTACAATGTCGATCATTGACCTCCGGCCTAGGGTGTCCTGGTGCCACGTGCACTGATGGACACACTTATGCTTGAACATGGTGTTCGTTATGGACAAACTGTTGCTAGCACAGAAGTCCAATAGCAGAACACCACTGGGTTCAGATCCGGGGCCGTTCCTCCCAATCACGCCCCTCCAGGTGTCACTGTCGCTGCCCACGTGAGCGTTGAAGTCCCCCAGTAGAGCGATGGAGTCCCCGGTTGGAGCACTTTCCAGCACCCTCCCAGAGACTCCAAGAAGGCCAGGTACTCTACACTGCCATTTGGCCCGTAAACACAAACAACAGTGAGGACCTATCCACGACCCGAAGGCGCAGTGAAGCGACCCTCGTTCACCGGGGTGAACTCCAACACATGGCGGCTGAGCCGGGGGCAATGAGCAAACCCACACCGGCCCGCCGCCTCTCACCGCAGGCAACTCCAGAGTAGTGGAGAGTCCAGCCTCTCTCGAGGATTTGGGTTCCAGAGCCCAAGCTGTGCGTGGAGGTGAGCCCGTCTATCTCTAGTCGGTATCTCTCAACCTCCGCACAAGCTCAGGCTCCTTACCCGCCAGCGAGGACATTCCATGTCCCTAGAGCTAGATTCTGTGTCCGGGATTGGGTCGCCGAGGCTCCCGCCGACTGCCACCCAATCCACATTGCACTGGCCCCTTACGGTTCCTCCTGCAGGTGGTGGGCCCACGGGAGGTCGGTCCCACGTCGCTCTTTCGGGCTGAGCCCGGCCGGGCCCCGTGGGGAAAGACCTGGCCACCAGGCACTCGCATTTGAGCCCCAACCCCGGGCCTGGCTCCAGGGTGGGGCCCCGGTTGCGCCATACCGGGCGACGTAGCAGTCCTTGTTTTTAAAACGTCCATAAAGGGTTCTGAAAAAAATATTTGATAAAAAACCTTATTTATATCATCATTGCCTGATACTTCCGAAATTATTCAATTATTCATAAATTATTCAAACAATTTAAACTATTTAAAAATTAGCTTTAGATTTATAAAAGTCTGCATGTTTTTTCACCACCGTCTCTGAATGAGTTTATTAAATTCAGATCCGGGACAAGTGTGACCAGAGCCTCTGCTCGAGGTGACTGTGCAGTTCCTTTGAGACACACAGCCTTCAGTTGACAAGTGCTGTCAGTCAAAGGCATCCCAGCTGAGATCAGAGACAGTCGGACAATAAACACATTTCAAACAAACCTGAAACGTTTGCTCAAGAGGAGCCAGGTCTGTGAGCATTAAATCTGAAATGTTGTTAAGTGTTGATTAAGTGTTGTTTAAGTCTAATGTTGTCATTTGTATTGAATTATTTATCTATTTTTGGAGTATTTATATAGCGCTTTTCCACCTAGTGGAGGCAAGGTGGGTTAAGTGTCTTGCCCAAGGACACAACAACAGCATGTGGGGAGGCGGGAAGTTATAATGTTTTGGAAAGGTTTGGGATGTTTCTTTTGTGTTATATGTTGTTTCTTGTCCTGACCTGCCAGGGACTACAGATGAAAAGTAGCCACTGTGCTTATTCTGGCATATTTACATTTTTAGGTTCATCAATATGCACCCTATTAAATAAAAATAAAAAAATATCCATCCATCCATCCATCTTCTACTCCTAATAAAGTATTTTTTATTGCAGTTGGAGTTGAAGTGAGCACTTATCAGTATTCCTTGTAAAGACTCAATGTGTGTTTGTATAAGCCATGAGGCGTGAGAGTCGTGGGGCAGTAGGACCCAGGGGCTTCTGGCAGCGCCCAGTGGGACTTCAGTGAGATTGAATGACAATAAACTGGACAAATTTCCGGATGTGCTGAATCTGAACCCAACGGAAAGACTGAAATAGAGACTGCAGAGTCCAGGCCCCGAGACCACGACCAGGACCAGGCATGGGGATGGAGGGATGGGAAAAAACTTTATTCAAAACAAGGAGGACATCATTTAAATTGTTACTGTTCACCTGCTTCACCAGTGGTTCTCTCTTCTGATTGGATAAGAGGAGTTAGGATAGCACTACTGCTTAGTGTGAAGGGTCAGGGACAGATTTAAGTTAATAACTCCACACTCTGACAGGGCTTACTTTACTTTTACTTTAAAGCACAATCTCACTAAATCTTTACAAACCCCGCCTCAAAATAAAATAAGGGCCAAAAATACAGCTTTTCGATCCAGACTAAGGAATCTAAACACTTTGAGCAAAAAAGTGTTGACAGCAGGAAATGATGTCCATAAAATCACCACCTATAATAAACTCATGGACTGATCCGGACGAGAAGAGACATACAATCTACAGATTCTGGCAGACTGTGAATATGACAAAATAATATGCAGTGCTGAAAATAGTGTATAAATAAATAAATAGAGCACTTTGGATTGGTTCGTTTCCTGTTCTTTCTGGTGCTGCAGGGCATTATACTTCTCACTCTATTCTACATCCATTCATCTGGATTCACTCACTCCGCCTCCATGTTTCCACCCACTCACAACTCTGAGTAGTCAAAATAAGAATTAGCAAAACCAAACATGTATCGTAGCAATACCAAGTTAAATCACATGGTTGTTTTTTATTCTTAATTTAGGACAAAAACTGAAAGCCATTTTTAATAAACAACTTCTGTTTATAGAGTTACTGCAATTTTCTAAAGGTTAGCCCTGTGACTAACTGGCCACTGTCCAGGGTGTACCCCGCCTCAGGCTCAAAGCTGCTGGGATAGGCTCCAGTCACATGACCCCTAACGGGAATAAGCGGTAGGAAATGAATGAATGAATGAATGCATGTTTTTAGAGTGATCTGTCAGAATTGTGATCAATATTGTTGGTGAATTAATATAATAGAGTTAATTAACACAACTGTGTAAATTAGATACTTCCTCTTCACAAATCCCAAATCGTCTTGTTATAATAGTTATAATAACACATTAATTAGCCGTATAAACAGTACCTTTTCTCATTGTGACTGGATTAGTGTTATTTTAAGTTTTCTTCAATAAAAATACTTTCACTAACAACTTCAGGTAAAAAAAATAAAAGACAGATCCGTTTAATGCACTCTCTGTCTCTGAAATAAACCGAAACTAAACCAGGACTAGATCTGGTGTGGTCCCTCCCTCCTCTGTCCCACAGCGGAGATGGATATTGACATTTAACATCCGACCTTGAGCACGATCAATGCCAACCCACATGTCCCAATCACATCACCAGAGCTAAAACCAGTAGAAACCAGGTCTAAACCAGAACTTCACCAGGCTTCACCAGGACTAGAGCAAGACCCGCCATAAAAAGCAAGTCTAAACCGGAACAAAAGTTGGCCAAGACCATACCAGCAAAATACAGGAGTTTACCAAGACTCAGCCAGGACTTTACAGCATGATCAGGATCTTCTAAATAGAGCTAAAACCAGGACTAAACCAGGACTAAACCAACACCAAAAAATTTAGCTGTGAAGATTAATAAATTAAGCCAGGACTACCTCAGGTCTAGCCCAAGGACAAACCCAGGACTAGACCAGCGGTACTAGACTAGACTATATACGTTTCTTTTCAGACTGAGATGACAACATAAGCAACAACCTAAAAACTAACTTGAAAATATAACTAGACAAGAAGACTAAACCATAAAGGAGGACTTAACTAGGACTAGACTTAAGACTTAACTTGGACAAAATTTCTGATCAAATCCTGGACTAACATCAGGCCTTTACTGGTCAACTATATAGTCCTTAATTTATTCCTAAAGGAATAAATAAAAGAATAAGATTTAAAATGGACTAAATCTGTATTAATTTTGTGTCTAAACTAGAACTAAAACTGGACAAAACCAAAAAGACTAAACCAGATCAAATTTGGAGTAAATCTGGACTAATCTTGGGTTTAAACTAGGACTGGATTAAATGTGGACCTAACATAGACTAAACCTGTAATAATCCGGGGTCTAACCAAGGACTACAACCGGACTTAATTTGGACTTAATCTGGACTGAATCTGGACTAATTTTGGGTCTGAATTAGAACTAAAAAGAAAACCAAAAAGACTGAACCAGATTCAAACCAAACTAAACCATGATAAGATTTCCTTTGACCGTTTAACATTGTCCAAACTTTTACAAAACCAAATCAAAAGCCTTTTATTGTTTCTAATTTATCTTTAGTATTTTTTTTATTTATTTAAAACAGCAAACAATATATATATATTGTTCTGTTGAATTGAAAAAAACTAAAACATATGTCTTATTATTTTGGACCCAGAGCATTAATAAACATGATAAGCTCCTCAAATGAACTCAGATCCACTCAAGTCCATTAAGAGCTTCTAAATCCCTGCCGCTCAAACGTGACTGCTGCATCCGTCCAGCGCTCTTTGCTCTCGGCCCAAGGTCATGCACATCATCAATAGTTTAGCAGCAGATCGGATGGCGACAGGACATATTTATGCTTACCTCTGACTGGGGGCAGCTCCATGGCTTTTTCCGTTGAGTTCAGACTCGTTTTGTGCAGCTTCTGTTTTTGTTTGTTATTTGGTTTATTTGGCAGAATTCGCTCTGTGATATCCTTGTTAATATTTAATGATTGTTGGCTTGTTGGGTGGATGCTCTTTCTCAATGCCCTCCGAGTCTTCCTTTTCTTAAGAATCCTTGCAGTTATCTTCAGAAATCTTGAAAAAAAACTGCCTTAAGTTGATTTCTCTCCAAACAAAACCCTTCAAAAGAGTCTTCAATTTTATAATAGCACCAGGCAGTGAGATTTTTTGCAGGATAAATGAATCCAGATCTCCAGAGAGGTTAAGGTTACCACTTTTATGCAGATTTTTTTTTCATTATAATGGACGAGTTTGGTGTCTGTGGCGTCCAGTTGGAGTTGTCTGTCGTTTCTCTCAGAGCTGGAATGAATGAGCGAGGCTTGGATGCACTTTCGCTCTCACAGACACAGCCCGCCTCCCATTTCCTGAGCCCCCCCCCCTCCCTTCACCACATCCCACTCTCATCATTCAATTCAATCCAATTGTGCTTTTATGAACATGACGCTGCAGAAGCAAACCAGGCTCCACTGCTGTTGCTGGAAATCTCCAAGAAGTGAAAATCCAAAGCCTCAGATTCATGTTGTATCCACATTCAGATATTTCTGTGAATATTTACTGTGTAAGAAATGACAATAAATCTGCTCAGTGACATTTGAGGTTCAACTCAGGCAGAAGTAGTTCAAAAAGGTTTGGTTGAAGTGGGTTGTAAAGAAAGTGTTGTTTGTTTGAGTGGGTCCCACTGTACCAAACTTAAAATATCCAAACTGGACTTGTCATTTCAAGAAATAATCACTTACTTTTATTGTTTGATTTTTTTCAAAAGAGCCCAGTGATGACATAGTTCTAGTCATTACACAAGAAAATATAACTAATAGATAGACAGAGTTATTTAAAGTGGTTTTATGTGGCCGTATAAAATCTGAAATGACTAAATAATATTTTTACAGTGTAATAATCGTAATAACCTAACTGTAGCAAGGGCTGAGAAGGGCATAAGTGACATTTTAGGTTAAATTGAGATTAACATATCAAATGAAATCTCTGGATTTAGTCAGTGTTCGTAAGTGCAAACACTGTTAATCGAAGAGATGATAGTAGCAACAGTGTTTCTCAGACTGTGGTGTGATGGCCAGTGAGATTATTGAGTGGTACTTAGTGAGTCTTTATGATTCATTTTAAGATTGAACTACTTGACCTGGAAACTTCTAAATGTAAAAGTCCATTTCTTTAGTAATTGTTAAACATGTTAAACATGTTGCACAAGAGGTCTGTCGTCTGTTTGTGTGTATATTTTATTATTCAGGTCTTAGATCAAATCAAAAGATGCTCTTATTTTGGTTCCTGTAAAGTCAGTGACGTCCTTTTGGTTTTAAATCCCATCATTTCAACAACTGTGTTTATGTTTAGCCAGAAATGCAAACCAGTTTGTCTGGAAAACGATTGATTCTAGAGACCTTTTCAACCATCGGCTTTAACAGTGTACAGGCCACTATAAACAGACTCCTTCAGTAACAAGGCAATCCTTTTTGTTTGTTTTAATGGTTGTCCAGTTCTGATAGAAAGACGAAATCTTTGTGTCAAATAGAAATATGGATAATAGAGTATGGCTGGCCAGGCTACACAGTATTTAGTAAAGCAGGTGCTTTTCTTCTGTTTCTATGCAGTGTGAGAAACTTCAAGGAGCAAAAGAAATATAACAATCCTACAGCCATTTTTAGCAATACTTTAGCTCGCCTGCTATCGCTAACGTGGGGGGTTGCTGGTGTTTGACCATCAATCAATCAAAGAATGATCAAACCCCGATGATCATCAGCGATGGTCTTTTTCACTTCAAACGCCCTTCCATCCTCTCAGCAGACATGTCGTCAACAGGAAACAGAGGTCCCCATTGAAGCCCAGTGTCCGGTTACATTGATGTAGCTGCTGAGTAAGGACGCGGCGCAATAAAGAGGCCAACGCACATTCACGATATTTTCACAAAAAGGAAAAAGCACAGTTCGAATTACCGTCATGCTGCAAATTTATTATTCTCCGTTTGGTGAAAAAAAATGGCCCTAGTTTCTCTGGCGTCTGAATTCTAGCCTGAATGAGACCTACTTCAGTTGGCTTCACCTGTTCACCTGTTGGAGAACCCTTCTAACTCAGAATACACACGACTAAACCAGGCCCAAAAGCAGTCTGTCACCAGGAATAACCCAGATTTTAAAGGTACACTGGCAAAGGTTTTAGGCTGGATGCCTATTCTGGCCAGCCATTCTAATAATTTTTTTATTCCGTTCAAAGAGTCAGTCTGGTCCTGCTCGACGCCAGTTTGATTTCAAGTGGATGCAGATTAAACCAATCAGAGAAAGGACCGCCTGACGTAACACCTACATCTGAAAGAGAAAGGACACATCTCGATTTAGTTCCAGTAACGTCTGAAAAGGCTTGTGTTTCAACTGAGCTGTGTATTGAGACAGACGTCTGCTGCAGAATCAGAGACACAAGTGTAAATCCCTGGTGTGTTGGGTTAGGGTCAGCAGGTGCAGCTGTTGCTGCACAAAACACTAAGAAGAAAGAAAGAAAAAGAAGACTGATTGCCAGAGACTGATCTTTTTGAACTTTAAACTGGTTCTGGTTAGTTTGTACTTGACTACAACGCTCAAGTCTGTCTGATATGTATAAATGCTAATACTCTGACTCCCTCTGGTCTTTGTCGGTCCCCTGCTCTCGTCCTAAGTGCTGGTGATATTTGGTTGTGGAGCAGGTTTGCAGCGGACAGTCCATTAAGTGACCAGGCCTAGTTGATTGGTCCGGACGTTAGCCCTGAATATAGCATGATTGGCTGTCGGCCAAGCCCCATTTCCTGTGCGTCTGAGAGAGCGGCCCAAATGCATTTCCTGACTGAGGATAAAACTTTGCTAATGAGCAGGAGTGCATCCTCTCACTCATCAAAGACACGACTCAGGAGGCAGCGGAAGACCACGGGAAAGGCCGGTTCTTTGTATTTTATGGATAAATGTTGAGTATACGAGTCTGAAGCCACATTTCCGCTGAGTGGAATGGTGCAGGTCTTGTCAGTTTGGCAGAGTTTAGCGCCACACAGAAAGTATATAAGGTACAAATTATATTTGAAAGTTTAGAAACTTAGATGCATTGTCGTTAAATTGAATCACGAATGCTGTAAATCCTCTTTTGTAGCAGAGCAAGAGACTGGAGCTATAGTTACATAAACTAAACAGAAGCAGAAGCAGCTTTATTTTATTTCTGCTGAATTTGAAGGAGTTTCCTACATCATGGTTTTGGTTCATGTCAAGTTCTGCTCCAGAGCTGCTCAAGTTTAATGCAATGTGGAGAATACAGTGTTTTGAACTCCCAAAGTAAGTGTGTCTAAAAGCGTCATGGTGTTTTAAAAATAGAACATTTATTATTCTGTCTTCTTGAAATAGGAAATGCTTTATTTGAGACATTGCTGTTTTATTTTTATTCTCTTTCCCTTCTCATATTCATTTATGTAAGGCCACAAAATGTTGACAGACTATATTTTTCTGTGTGGAGTTAAAAGCTAAAAAGCATCTCAGATTCAGGTCTGAGCCAAGGACACAGCCCTGGTAACTCCACACAATGTATTTTGGAAAAGAAAGACAAGTTAAGCAAGGAACAAAACTAGACACAAAAACAAAAAAAAGTACATTATATTTTTACATTCATATTCTGATGTTTGTGTTACTTTTTAGAATTCTGTTTGGGGCGGAAGTTTTCAGGGACTTTTTGAGCTTAGTCCCACAATGTCAAAGGAATGGTGTTTACTTGATGGAGCCTAGACTTGGAGTTGAGTTATCTGTACACAATAACTGAGTGGGAAGTGGGAGCTGAGGAACTTCAAACCTTTATGCATCATTATAAAGTCAGTACCTGTACCTGCAACTAGAGAAAGTTGGATTGCTCTTGTTTGTTGTGTTTATTGCCACAGAAACGTTTATCTTTTAAACAAGTGCAAAATACTGAGTGTGTTTACATGCACTTGAGTGTCCCGGTTAAGGTTTGGGTTTGTTTTGTATTTGTGCATGTAAACAGCAAATCCTGATTTCAGAAACCAGGACAAGCCAGTATTCCGGCTTTAAGAAACCTGGATGGACTACCTGGAGAATTACAAAAGAAACGGGGATACTGTGGCATGTATACACTGTATCCTGGTTTCTGACGGGGAGAAATGAACTGAGCATGTGCGAACGAGTCCAGTGATGCACAGCCAAACAAACTTGGCATGAGCGCCATTTTTCACACGACAACCTGATAATGGTGCTTTTAAAACTTCAGACTGCGATATTTTACAAAAACAGTGCATTTTGTGGCCACTAAGGCCACTTTCAATTTTTAAGCCGCTGGTTTGTGTGCTGTTGTCTCTGCTGCTCTAATACAGCTGCTTCTTCACAAAGTTGGGGTGTTTATTTAGAGACTTTTTGTCCCTGTGTAGTTGGAAATGTGGTGAAAAGGACATGTCTGTACGACTTTGTCATTAAGCAGCATTAACTTTGCTATTTGTCCCATACAATGAATCAGGGATACCATTGTCTGTCATGTATACAGGAATATTAATAACCGGGCTTCTCTGTGTGCATGTAAACACTAAATCCCAAATATTGTTATATCCGGGATTATGTTCATAACCGGGATAATGCTCATAACTGGGATTGTGTTCATAACTGGCATAATGTTCATAACTGGCATAATGCTCATAACTGGCAAAATGCTCATAATCGGCATAATGCTCATAACCGGGATAATGCTCATAACTGAGATAATGCTCATAACTGGGATTATGTTCATAACCGAGATAATGCTCATAACCGCATAATGCTCATAACTGGGATAATGCTCATAACTGGGATTATGTTCATAACCGGATAATGCTCATAATCGGGATAATGCTCATACCGAGATAATGCTCATAACCGGCATAATGCTCATTACCGAGATAATGCTCATAACCGGGATAATGTTCATAACTGGGATTATGTTCATAACCGAGATAATGCTCATAACCGGCATAATGCTCATAACTGGGATAATGCTCATAACTGGGATTATGTTCATAACCGGGATAATGCTCATAATCGGGATAATGCTCATACCCGAGATAATGCTCATAACTGGGATTATGTTCATAACCGAGATAATGCTTATAACCGAGATAAGGCAGATAACTGAGATAATGCTCATAACCGAGATAATGCTCATAACTGGGATAATGATCATAACTGGGATTATGTTCATAACCGAGATAATGTTCATAACTGGGATTATGTTCATAACCGAGATAATGCTCATAACCGGGATAATGCTCATAACCGAGATAATGCTCATAAATGGGATTATGTTCATAACCGAGATAATGCTCATAACCGAGATAAGGCAGATAACTGAGATAATACTCATAACCGAGATAATGCTCATAACCGGATAATGTTCATAACTGGGATTATGTTCATAACTGGGATTATGTTCATAACTGAGATAATGCTCATAACCGAGATAATGCTCATAACCAAGATAATGATCATAACCGGGGATTATGTTCATAACCGAGATAATGCTCATAACCGAGATAATGCTCATAACGGATTATTTTCATAACTGGGATAATGTTCATAACCGAGATAATGCTCATAACGGATTATTTTCATAACTGGGATAATGCTCATAACCGAGATAAGGCAGATAACCGAGATAATGCTTATAATGGATTATTTTCATAACTGGGATTATGTTCATAACCGAGATAATGTTCATAACTGGGATTATGTTCATAACCGAGATAATGCTCATAACTGGGATTATGTTCATAACTGAGATAATGCTCATAACCGAGATAAGGCAGATAACCGAGATAATGCTCATAACCGAGATAATGCTCATAACCGGGATAATGTTCATAACTGGGATTATGTTCATAACTGGGATTATGTTCATAACTGAGATAATGCTCATAACCGAGATAATGCTCATAACCAAGATAATGATCATAACTGGGATTATGTTCATAACCGAGATAATGCTAATAACCGAGATAATGCTCATAACGGATTATGTTCATAACCGAGATAATGCTCATAACTGGGATTATGTTCATAACTGGGATAATGTTCATAATCGGGATAATGCTCATAACCGAGATAATGCTCATAACCAAAATAATGCTCATAACCGAGATAAGGCAGATAACCGAGATAATGCTCATAACCGAGATAATGCTCATAACTGGGATAATGATCATAACTCAGATTATGTTCATAACCGAGATAATGTTCATAACTGGGATTATGTTCATAACCGAGATAATGCTCATAACTGGGATTATGTTCATAACTGAGATAATGCTCATAACCAAGATAATGATCATAACTGGGATTATGTTCATAACCGAGATAATGCTCATAACCGAGATAATGCTTATAACGGATTATTTTCATAACTGGGATAATGTTCATAACCGAGATAATGCTCATAACGGATTATTTTCATAACTGGGATAATGCTCATAACTGGGATTATTTTCATAACTGGGATTATGTTCATAACCGAGATAATGTTCATAACTGGGATTATGTTCATAACCGAGATAATGCTCATAACTGGGATTATGTTCATAACTGAGATAATGCTCATAACCGAGATAAGGCAGATAACCGAGATAATGCTCATAACCGAAATAATGCTCATAACCGGGATAATGTTCATAACTGGGATTATGTTCATAACCGAGATAATGCTCATAACCGGCATAATGCTCATAACTGGGATTATGTTCATAACTGGGATAATGCTCATAACTGGGATTATGTTCATAACCGAGATAATGCTCATAACCGAGATAATGCTCATAACTGGGATTATGTTCATAACCGAGATAATGCTCATAACCGGCATAATGCTCATAACTGTGATTATGTTCATAACTGGGATTATGTTCTTAACCGGTATAATGTTCATAACTCGGATTATGTTCATAACCGAGAGAATGCTCATAACCGAGATAATGCTCATAACCGAGATAATGCTCATAACTGCGATTATGTTCATAACCGAGATAATGCTCATAACTGAGATAATGCTCATAACCGAGATAATGCTCATAACTGGGATTATGTTCATAACTGAGATAATGCTCATAACCGAGATAATGCTCATAACCGACATAATGCTCATAACTGGGATTATGTTCATAACCGAGATAATGCTCATAACTGGGATTATGTTCATAACTGGGATAATGTTCATAATCGGGATAATGCTCATAACCGAGATAATGCTCATAACCAAAATAATGCTCATAACCGAGATAAGGCAGATAACCGAGATAATGCTCATAACCGAGATAATGCTCATAACTGGGATAATGATCATAACTCAGATTATGTTCATAACCGAGATAATGTTCATAACTGGGATTATGTTCATAACCGAGATAATGCTCATAACTGGGATTATGTTCATAACTGAGATAATGCTCATAACCAAGATAATGATCATAACTGGGATTATGTTCATAACCGAGATAATGCTCATAACCGAGATAATGCTTATAACGGATTATTTTCATAACTGGGATAATGTTCATAACCGAGATAATGCTCATAACGGATTATTTTCATAACTGGGATAATGCTCATAACTGGGATTATTTTCATAACTGGGATTATGTTCATAACCGAGATAATGTTCATAACTGGGATTATGTTCATAACCGAGATAATGCTCATAACTGGGATTATGTTCATAACTGAGATAATGCTCATAACCGAGATAAGGCAGATAACCGAGATAATGCTCATAACCGAAATAATGCTCATAACCGGGATAATGTTCATAACTGGGATTATGTTCATAACCGAGATAATGCTCATAACCGGCATAATGCTCATAACTGGGATTATGTTCATAACTGGGATTATGTTCATAACCGGTATAATGTTCATAACTCGGATTATGTTCATAACCGAGATAATGCTCATAACCGAGATAATGCTCATAACTGGGATTATGTTCATAACGGGGATAATGCTCATAACCGGGATTATGTTCATAACCGGGATAATGCTCATAACCGGGATAATGCTCATACCCGAGATAATGCTCATAACTGGGATTATGTTCATAACCGAGATAATGCTTATAACCGAGATAAGGCAGATAACTGAGATAATGCTCATAACCGAGATAATGCTCATAACTGGGATAATGTTCATACCTGGGATTATGTTCATAACCGAGATAATGCTCATAACCGGCATAATGCTCATAACTAGGATTATGTTCATAACTGGGATTATGTTCATAACCGGTATAATGCTCATAAAAGAGATAATGCTCATAACCGAGATAATGCTCATAACCGAGATAATGTTCATAACTGGGATTATGTTCATAACCGAGATAATGCTCATAACCAGGATAATGCTTATAACCGAGATAATGCTCATAACTGGGATTATGTTCATAACCGAAATAATGCTCATAACCGAGATAAGGCAGATAACTGAGATAATGCTCATAACCGAGATAATGCTCATAACCGATAATGTTCATAACTGGGATTATGTTCATAACTGGGATTATGTTCATAACTGAGATAATGCTCATAACCGAGATAATGCTCATAACCAAGATAATGATCATAACTGGGATTATGTTCATAACCGAGATAATGCTTATAACCGAGATAATGCTCATAACGGATTATTTTCATAACTGGGATAATGCTCATAACTGGGATTATGTTCATAACTGGGATAATGTTCATAATCGGGATAATGCTCATAACTGAGATAATGCTCATAACCGAGATAATGCTCATAACTGGGATTATGTTCATAACTGAGATAATGCTCATAACCGAGATAATGCTCATAACCGACATAATGCTCATAACTGGGATTATGTTCATAACTGGGATAATGTTCATAATCGGGATAATGCTCATAACCGAGATAATGCTCATAACTGGGATTATGTTCATAACCGAGATAATGCTCATAACCGGCATAATGCTCATAACTGGGATTATTTTCATAACTGGGATTATGTTCATAACCGGTATAATGTTCATAACTCGGATTATCTTCATAACCGAGAGAATGTTCATAACCGAGATAATGCTCATAACCGAGATAATGCTCATAACTGGGATTATGTTCATAACCGAGATAATGCTCTTAACTGAGATAAGGCAGATAACCGAGATAATAATCATAACCGAGATAATGCTCATAACCGGGTTAATATCATAACTGGGATTATGTTCATAACCGAGATAATGCTCATAACTGGGATTATGTTCATAACTGAGATAATGCTCATAACCGAGATAAGGCAGATAACCGAGATAATGCTCATAACCGAGATAATGCTCATAACCGGATAATGTTCATAACTGGGATTATGTTCATAACTGGGATTATGTTCATAACTGAGATAATGCTCATAACCGAGATAATG
Organism: Neodontobutis hainanensis; assembly: GCA_024349245.1. Taxonomy (NCBI): domain Eukaryota; kingdom Metazoa; phylum Chordata; class Actinopteri; order Gobiiformes; family Odontobutidae; genus Neodontobutis; species Neodontobutis hainanensis. The sequence continues at coordinate 124,575 of JALDNG010000352.1, read as the reverse complement.
CTCATAACCAAGATAATGATCATAACCGGGATTATGTTCATAACCGAGATAATGCTCATAACGAGATAATGCTCATAACGGATTATTTTCATAACTGGGATAATGTTCATAACCGAGATAATGCTCATAACGGATTATTTTCATAACTGGGATAATGCTCATAACCGAGATAAGGCAGATAACCGAGATAATGTTCATAACTGGATTATGTTCATAACTGGATTATGTTCATAACCGAGATAATGTTCATAACTGGGATTATGTTCATAACCGAGATAATGCTCATAACTGGGATTATGTTCATAACTGAGATAATGCTCATAACCGAGATAAGGCAGATAACCGAGATAATGCTCATAACCGAGATAATGCTCATAACAGGGATAATGTTCATAACTGGGATTATGTTCATAACTGGGATTATGTTCATAACTGAGATAATGCTCATAACCGAGATAATGCTCATAACCAAGATAATGATCATAACTGGGATTATGTTCATAACCGAGATAATGCTTATAACCGAGATAATGCTCATAACGGATTATTTTCATAACTGGGATAATGCTCATAACTGGGATTATGTTCATAACTGGGATAATGTTCATAATCGGGATAATGCTCATAACTGAGATAATGCTCATAACCGAGATAATGCTCATAACTGGGATTATGTTCATAACTGAGATAATGCTCATAACGAGATAATGCTCATAACCGACATAATGCTCATAACTAGGATTATGTTCATAACCAAGATAATGCTCATAACTGGGATTATGTTCATAACTGGGATAATGTTCATAATCGGGATAATGCTCATAACCGAGATAATGCTCATAACCAAAGTAATGCTCATAACCGAGATAAGGCAGATAACCGAGATAATGCTCATAACCGAGATAATGCTCATAACCGGGATAATGTTCATAACTGGGATTATGTTCATAACTGAGATAATGCTCATAACCGAGATAATGCTCATAACCAAGATAATGATCATAACTGGGATTATGTTCATAACCGAGATAATGCTCATAACCGAGATAATGCTCATAACGGATTATTTTCATAACTGGGATAATGTTCATAACCGAGATAATGCTCATAACGGATTATTTTCATAACTGGGATTATGTTCATAACCGAGATAATGTTCATCACTGGGATTATGTTCATAACCGAGATAATGCTCATAACTGGGATTATGTTCATAACTGAGATAATGCTCATAACCGAGATAATGCTCATAACCGGGATAATGTTCATAACTGGGATTATGTTCATAACTGGGATTATGTTCATAACTGGGATTATGTTCATAACTGAGATAATGCTCATAACCGAGATAATGCTCATAACCAAGATAATGATCATAACTGGGATTATGTTCATAACCGAGATAATGCTCATAACCGAGATAATGCTCATAACGGATTATTTTCATAACTGGGATAATGTTCATAATCGAGATAATGCTCATAACGGATTATTTTCATAACTGGGATAATGCTCATAACCGAGATAAGGCAGATAACCGAGATAATGCTCATAACGGATTATTTTCATAACTGGGATTATGTTCATAACCGAGATAATGTTCATAACTGGGATTATGTTCATAACCGAGATAATGCTCATAACTGGGATTATGTTCATAACTGAGATAATGCTCATAACCGAGATAAGGCAGATAACCGAGATAATGCTCATAACCGAGATAATGCTCATAACCGGGATAATGTTCATAACTGGGATTATGTTCATAACTGGGATTATGTTCATAACTGAGATAATGCTCATAACCGAGATAATGCTCATAACCAAGATAATGATCATAACTGGGATTATGTTCATAACCGAGATAAGTCTCATAACCGAGATAATGCTCATAACGGATTATTTTCATAACTGGGATAATGCTCATAACCGAGATAATGCTCATAACTGAGATAATGCTCATAACTGAGATAATGCTCATAACTGGGATTATGTTCATAACCGAGATAATGCTCATAACCGAGATAATGCTCATAACTGAGATAATGCTCATAACTGGGATTATGTTCATAACTGTGATAATGCTCATAACTGAGATAATGCTCATAACCGAGATAATGCTCATAACTGAGATAATGCTCATAACTGGGATAATGCTCATAATCGAGATAAGGCAGATAACCGAGATAATGCTCATAACCGAGATACTCAAGTGCATGTTAAATCATAAGCTCTCATGAATGCAGCATTTGAGCAGAGGTCAACCATAACTAAATACTGAACAGTGCAATTTCTGCGGCAAGTGCTATTTAATATTATATTTACGATTAACACAAAAATGAAAATGGGACTCAAAGCAGTCACTGTATTAAGCCGTGCTTTCTCTTGACCAAGGCCAAGAAGGATCCGAAGATGCATTCTTGTTATTTAAATCAAGGTGTGGCTTTGGACCGTCCTTCAGACGCAGGTCACAATGTGGGTTTCTTACTAGTCCTCTTCCTAAAGAAGGATCTAACAACCTTAATTTTTTTCATTTGAATTATGTCTTTTACATTTAAAAATCACTTCAGATTCACTTTAAATAACAAAACAGAACGAGGATGAACACGCAGCCCACATCTGACTGATCTGTCCCGTCCTAGCTTTTAGTTTCTCTGAGGCTCTTTTCTGTCGGAGTCATGGAGGGGAAGGGGGCCTTGTGGGTGGCTCGGTCCCATCAGAGGAAGGCCTCGATGGGACGCTGACCCCTCACACGAGGCCAGAGGGGTCAATGGGAGCAGGACCAGGTCAAATGCAGGGGGCTTTAGTTTTCTCTGGGGTTTGCTTTTAGTCAGTTTGAGGCGGCTTTATTTTTAACACAGTTTAGTCCTGGTTTAATTAAAGATTATGTGTTTTGTTTAAAGACCTTTGTTGTTAGGTTATGATTCTTCTAGTCTAATAACATGCATTTCTTGTAAACTTTGATATTATCACAATTCAGGCTTTGTTCTGTGGCCAAAACACATCTCACTGGTGTTTTGTCCAAAGGCATTTACAGTGCAGCTGATGAACTCTGTGGCCAACATCGATATGACGTCCTGTTGATGGGCTGATGAGGCGTATCGATGGAAGTTAGGCTGGAGTGGGAGGGTAATGGGGGAGCATTGATTTTGATGGATAACTGTGTGGATAACACATACTGGCTCTAAACTGCAAAGCCCCTTTAGACCAGCTCAGTCTGGCCCCTTCCGGGAAACCTCCATGGAAAAAAAATGAACAAGAGTTAATGGTGCTATTTTTTGATTCTTTTCCCTGATTTTGTGTAATCCCTGCGGTCGTCTCTTAGACTAGGCTCTCTCCACAATAAAGCAGTTTTCAGAACAATCAGGAACAAAGCAGGTCACTTTGGCACATTTTACTTTGTCCTTTATTACCTTCTATGTATTTGTATCGATACACGTCATCAGTATGGGACTTGTATACACCCTACTTTAGTCTATTTTCTATGGATTTTTTAATTTGTAATTTTATTTGTGAAAATTACCAATGCCAATTATTAATAATAATGCATTTGATTTATATTGTGCTTTTTTCCATCGGCTTGAAGCGCTCACATTTTTCATTCACTCCACAGTCACACACTGGTGGTAGTAATCTACATCTGTAACCACAGCTGCCCTGGGGCAGGTCTTTCCCGGTTAACTTTATTTAATCATTTAGTAACTTGTGGAAATAATGAAACATTGGTATAGGGCTCAGAATGATGTCACACAGTTTGATTAAAAGAAATTGAATATAATGAATAATAATAATTATTTCATGAGTTGCATTTGAGAGGAACATTGTCTGCACCTGGATTGTGGACGAGCGCAGACGACTGCGTCAGGTGGCAGTTTAAGAGATGTCTGTTAGACACATTTCTAAACCATTGCTAAAATGGGGTCCGAAACATCTCCAAAAAAAGCGTACGGTGATACATTGAGGATGCTTTGGCTCCATCAGTGTGGTCCTCTTTTGAAACACTAGAGCTAAACACTGCAGTCTGTTGTATGAATGCTGCATTATTCTCACTTTCAAAAGGAAAAAAAATAAAGGAAGCATTATATAATTTATTTTTTTAATCCAATGCAATTCAACTTTCATTATGTTTCCAAGAAAGGATGTCTTGTGATAATCCTAAATGTACTTCTCTTCAAATACAAACTAGTGTTTATTAGCTGCAGTTTCTCCTAGTTTCAGAGTCATTCAGATTCAACGTCCTACAAAACCCGGTTCAACATTGTACTTATCGTCTACATTGCTTTAAACAAAAGCAGGAACTGTGACATTAAATAGTGAGTCCCAAAAATGAAGGACGCTGCTGTAGATCTAAAAATTAAAAGCTCTGAAAGCTGGGAATGAACCAGAAACAGTATAGGATTTACACATCCAAGTTTTAAGAGCGACTAAATTATCCACAATTTATCTTTTGCCCATTCATTCCCGTCACCATTATCACCACTGTCCTTGTTTTTTACATATTTCTGCCTCGTAAACCCTGAGCGTGTATCTGTGCTTTGTGGAAGTCGAGTGCAGTCAGTGAAAACATCGTGAGGCAAACGAGCCGAGCCCTACAGATCTGACATGACCTCATTCTGCATCAGCTCCACTCACTGAGCCCAAAACAGAGCAGAGGGGCAGGACGGGACAGTGCCATCTACTGGAGGCTCAGGAGGTGCACAACTGGAGAACTGACATGAGATTAAAGCGTTTTGTTGGTTTTAAAGGCAAATGCATTACGATTTTGGGTAAAATCCTGTTTTTAGTCGTTATCCGTCCAGCTTTAATTAAGATTTATTACAGCTTTGGTCTTTGGTTTAAGTTTTGTTCAGGTTTAGTCGTGATTTAAAGCTGGCCCAATTTTTTAAGAAATATTTAAGGGTTGAGTTTTTATTATTTGTGAAGAAAACCACAAATTATTAATTAATATTAAGTTACTTTACATGAGGAAATCTTAACATTTAACGTCATTTACAAGTGAGTCTTGAGATTTTGTCCTCAAGTCCCAAGTCAAGACAGTGGAACAGTCTGCCCTCGGCCTGTCAGGTCACCCACTGCTCCACATATTAGACATGCTTTTCTTAATTTTCTTTCTTTTCTCTCAAGCACTTGTAACGCTTGTTAAGAAAGCTGCTCTATAATAAAGTTTATTATTTTTATTATAATTATTATTATAAGTTCCACATCAAGTCCCAAGTCCCTAGTCCTCCTTTTGAGTCTCTTCAACAAAAGACACAACTGATGCAAGCTTTTAAATCTGTATTCATTTCTTAACAAAGTCTTTTAATGTTGGGGGAGAAGCATTTAGCCTTTCTTAAGTCCCAGGCTCAAGTCCAAGTGTCAAGAGTCATTCAAGTCCAAGATTAGTCCACACCTCAGTATTTTAGTGTCAGATACTGTTACGTATTAAAACTGTACTTTGTGAACATGAAAATTGGAAAAGAGTTGCTTGACAAAATATATTCTTAGTATGAGAGAAATCACACAAATGACTTTAAACAAAATTTATGAAAGTTTTATTTTGTAAATGTAGCCTGGAGTCTTTTGTAAAATAGTCCAAATATATATTAAAACATCTATAAACTACCAGTGTACACTTCATTCTCCCAAAAAACAAAAACAAAACAAAAAAAAGTACCATTAAGGAAAAGCAACAATGTAGTAGTTTCGTGGGATTAGCTTTAAACTCACAAAGTAAAGGCCTTTAAAGAGAAATCTGAGGTTTGAGGAGCATTTCCAAAATATCTATATTTTTAATGTTTAATTTTTTTTAAACATTGTGCTTTAAAAATGTCATCCACCAACAAAATAAAACATGCTTCAGTCCCATTTCCCACAAAACCTTCATTCATCCCACTCCACCGTGTGATGTCTTCAGTGTGAGACATCACTCCCTCAACCAGGCCTCACTTGTCGTGTTTCCATTAAATTAAAAATTAAAATTGACTCTGAAAAATTCTATAATCTCAAACTATATAGCAGCCCTTAAAAAGTCTTCTGAACAAAGAAGAATATGAAACAACCTTGTGGAAGAAACAATTAACAATATAGCTACTGTGACTAATGCTGCTCTACTGTTAGGCCTTGTTTCCACTGGAGTATGAACCCAATTAGTCAGTTTTCATTTGTCCAAAAGGGGTAATAATAAAAAAAAAAAAAAAAAAAAATATATATACCAAAAAATATAACATTGAGTTAGTTTGGTCGCCTTTCTCAGGAAACACACTAGATGGCGCTATCAGCCCAAATGCTAATAAGGCATTTTACCTCCTCAGTGCTCAACACAGCAAGCGTTAAACACCTATAACCCTCAGCTTTTGGTCTCAATAAGGTACATCAACCAAACATTGGACCAATTAAAGAAGCAAAGAGAAGAAAGAATGAAAAATGTAGGTGTTACACAGTCAGTGTTTTACAGCTTTAGTTTAATTTAGTTAAAACAATGCACTCAAAGCAGTTAAAAAAAAAGAAAATTGTCTTTTTTAATGTAAACAAAATGCTTTTAATGTTTTATTCGTTTTTTATAGAGTATTGTGACCTTTTAATATTTTAAAGCTTTTAAAGTCAGCTTTAAACTGCTGGGCATCACTCTACCAACCCTGAAACAAATCTACACAGAGTGGTTTAAAAGGCAAATACTGTGGCTGATACTCAACATCCACTCAGCTCGTCCTTGGGCTGCTGCCTCTGGGCGAAGCTGCTGCCAACCTCTTGTTTCCAGAAATAGAACTACGTTTTCCTTTGTGCTACAAACAATGAAACTGTTGAATGGATCAAAGTCTCTGTAAAGTCACTTTATCACTTATCCTTTTTGCTGTTACTGATTTTTTCTGATGTTTTTGTGTCTGTTTTCTAATGCCTGGTGATAATGTTACTAACCTATTTCTGCACGAGGACAAAAAAAGCTTTGAATAAAAGAGTTCCAAGAATGTAGGAGACAGCTGCAGCTCTCTGAATTGAAAGTTTTGAAAGCTGGAAGTGAAGACAATCCTCTTTTTCTATGCTGTTAATAATTTTCAACATAAAAGTCTCCAGCGTCATCTACAATTAAACGGTTTGCTCTTCGGGGGTTACTTTTACCTGTTCAGTTAAAAGTGGGAAGTTTTGACACTAAATATAACTCTCATAATCTGTCAGCTCACTTTCTTTTCACGTCGAACGGCCCAGACATAAACCATATCCATAACAATAATTCAAAAGCTGTTGGAAACACGACTAGTGTCTTATACAAACATAACGGACCCAAGCACCAGGACCACATCATAAAAAAAAAAAAAAAAAAAAAAAAGATTATAAAAACACAGATAGAAACAAGAGCAAGCAAAGCAAACTATACCCTTTTCAAATATTTATACAAATGGCTGCTCTACAGAAATAAATTCACAGAGCTCACCTTCATCACGACATACATGTTAATATTTACATGCAGGTATTCCTTGTGCTCGGGTCGAGGCAGTGGCGTCTGTGCTACAAGCAACAAGACATTTTAAATAAACAAAGCCAAGAAGACAAACGCAAGGATTTTGGACATATTTATTTCAAACTGTTAATATTGATGCAGGAGCCTTTTGTTTGAAGGTGAGAAGTTCTGTGTTAAAAAGATGAACTTCCCAGTCATCAAATCCAACTGGAAAGAAGTTTTTCCACTGCATGGTTTGTGTTTTGGTAGCTCGGTCTAAATAGTGTTATAGTGTGGACGGTTCCTCTTTTTTACTTTATTTTTTTTATTCATTTATCTGACGCTTTTATCCAAAGCGACTTACATTGTTCTACAGTAATTACCAGTGTTACAGTTAAGTGTCTTGCCCAGTAGAGGGACCTGACCATCATAATTCATATTTGATATATTCAAATGTGGAAAGAATTTGGGCAGGTTTGAAGAAATCAGTAAAAACTGCTTTTGAGAATATAACCTTTATTCATTTACTGGTTAACCGTAGGAACGGGTTAACCGACAGTTTTTAATGAACCGGGCTGGTGACAGGACTAACCACAGATCTTCTGAGGACGGAGGCTAGCGTAGACAGACTCCAAGAGGTGGAGGTCAGGGCCACACATGAGTCCTTATGCATCGTTAGAACTGTGTCACATCTACACAACCATCCATAGAAAGGGCAGGTAAAAGAATACCTGGAGGTGACTGGATTTATCAACCTCAGTTTTATCCAACCAGAGCAGCTCAAAGATGTTAACGTTCAAACCTAAAACAGGCCCAGACCTGTCAGAGCTGCCACATCATTGGGCGAACTGAAGGTCCCTGAAGCTACTGCATTCTTTACATTATTTCTTAACACCTGCCTAAAACATCTGTGTGTGGCTTTTCATTGAATAAATGAAATTTTCTTGATGCATGGTTAATGCAGTTGTTTGTAAAAAACACAAATGGATGTAGCATTAGTTCTGTCGATCTGTCAGCTTTAGAAGTCACCATACATTTGTTAGTAGCTAGAGTTTTCTTTAATATCCACGTCTTTGTGGGTTTAAAACAGAGGAAGTTGAACTGTGACTGTGTACTTTTTTTCTTATTTATATACACGGGTGGTTTTCCTTTTAAATCTGGAGAATGGGGAAAGTTAATACTGTACGACTGTACGATGCAGTGGAAAAGCAACTCTGTGCAGCTTTATCTCGTAGCACAGTAAAAAATATTGGATTTTCTTTTTTAAATCAAAAACCCAAACCAAACATGCCCCAATGTGAGCCCAAACAAAGTGAACAGCACCACCACCTTCGGCCTGAGCCCTGAGGACGAGCAGGGTCTGGGGTAAAATAAAAAGGGGGGGTATATAAAAGAGAGGAGCATGCAGCTGCTCCGGATCCAGGCGTCGTTCGATCATTCCTGTCGGAGAGAAGCAGTTTCTTTAAGGAGTTGTAATGATTTCCTGTTTCGAAATAGAAACACAGGCACGGTATGTTATTTTAATAAAAAAAAAACAAATAAGTGCAATAATAAAGAGAATGGCTAAAAATTAAGGAAATACCTTTTTTATTTTGAACAAATCCTCCATTTTACCATTTCAGAAAATAAAAAGCATGTTTGTTATAGTTCCTTAGCACTTCAGTGTAACAAATAAGAATATAAAATAATGCACTGTGAAAGTCTACTTTGGCGCCATCTAGTGGTGATACTAGGATGGAAATAAAGAGAACAGGACTTCCTTTCTTCTTTGACAACAGAGAAGCCTGAGTCTGACCTCCTTTTGTGTCACACTGTCATTTTCACTTGTGTTTTGTGTCGACATAAGAGATATCATTAACATAAAGAATTAGTTTTTGTTTGCCCACAAAGGGAAGCTAGGACACTGCTCTCCATTGACTTCCCTTTTAAGGGAAAGAACATACAGCACTGTGCACAGCTTTATGCAGCTGTGGATTTAAACAGGGAAGTATAAACTATTTTTATTAGTTTTGAAGATAATTCAAAATCAAATCAAACTTGGTGGGACTAAAAACAGCAACAGTTCTTGTGGTTCCACTGTCTCTGGATCTGTTCAAACATTTGGACTAACCCAGACAGAACCAGGCCAAACAGGACGATGTTGGGTTCAGGGTCGACCGTGACATCAGGGATCACTTTTTTAGTCTTTTCACTCTGTATTTTGGTATTGCCCTTTATCTTCCTAAAACCTTTGCACAGAACGGTACATGATGGTCATCTCTAGTCCTTTCAGCCGTTACCTGTTCCGTGTATTTTACCTGTTTGATCATATGTCCCGAGCTCGATGACGATGGTTTTGTCCTCTTTGATCGGTGAAGTGACCTGGTAGTCGTCACTGAGCAGACCCAACATGGGATACTGGTTCCTGTATCTGAAAAAAACAAAACAAAACATATGCACTTTTGAATGTAATAAGTGAGATTAATACAGCTGTGATGTTTCTTCCTCCAAACTGTGACGAGTCTGAACACACACTTTATCTCCAGCAATTGTCTCTTTGACTGATTAGAAAATAAAATGTTTTGTTACTTCCACTTTGCAAACAGCAAATAAAAAGAAAAGAAACTAAGAATATAATAATTAATTCATTCATTTTATTTGATACATAGATTTAGTTGGTTTTCCATTTGGAGCAAATCAAGACATAAAACCAGTTAAAGAAACAAAACGGTGCATAATAAAAGTTATAATGGGTCCAACTGGATTTCTTTCGAGTGGAAAAGGATTCTGCACCTTTTCCACTCGAATATCTTCGTGTTTTAAGCCTAACAATCCACGTTTGAATGGAAAGAAGGTGAGAAAAGCCAGCTGCTGTTTCTGTGGAAACCTCTAAATGTCTCTTTGAACCCAGACTTTCTGTGGTCTACCTCTTGGTGATAATGGTCTTGGTGACGTTCTTGGAGCCGTCGTTTTTCTCCTGAAGCAGCCTCTTGATTTCCTGAAGATCAAACACAATCTGAATCAGAACTTTTAAAAATTGCATAGAAACAAACAAACATGACCAAGAATCCATTTTAATCTGGTGTTGTCTTTAACTGTTTAAGGTCCATTTTCTCTTTCTCCAAATCCTTCCTAACGGCATTTACTCGACACAGTCACTAATCATAAAGAAAGATTTATAATATATCATGACATTGAGTTAAAATGCATAGTTTCTGTGGGATCTGATCACATGACCCGAAACACCAGGTGTGAACAGGTGACAAACATACCTCAGGGTTGTCAAACCAGAAAGTTGAGAAAATTAAGCGTTTTAAGTTGGACATAAAGATCTTCTCAGTCAAACACCTGTTGTTTCAAGCTTGTTTCTCTTTGAACAAATGAATAATTTCATCTAACCACAGAAAATTCCAAGTATCTTAAAGTATTATCTACCCACAGACGTTTTGGAAAAACACAGACAAACACTATCAGAACTAAAAGGGCAGCTTTGGCTGGAGATGAACAGCTGTGGAGACGATTGGCTCTGAACACGTCGAAGTACAGGCCCCTGACGAAAACACTAAGATACTACATTTAAAAAAAACACCCTCCTTCATAAAACCAGTAGATAAAGATCTGCATTGTGAGTATTTCTACCGACCGCTTCCTGTCGTGTGATGGTGGTCTGCCTCTGCTCCAACGTGGTCAGCAGCTCAGAGATCTTCAGCTGCAGGCTTCGGTCCGAGGAGGTCTTCTCGGTGGAGGTCGAGGTCACCTGGGTCTGGATCCGTGTGATCTGGGACTGAGCACAACGGGTGAGAGACAAAACAGTCACTACTTGGTCTTTTAAACTATTTTTATCCTTTTGGTAAAGTATTAATTATGTATTATAAACAGATGAGGAATGTTGAAGAGCTGTATTAACTTGTTCAGCTGAAGTTAAATTCTTCTGAACAAAGGTTTTAGGCAGGTGTGAGGTATTGCTGTAAAGAAAGAAGGAGTTGATACCCTGAGGTTCTGGATCTCCGGTCCTTCTCTTCTCTCATGGAGCCGAGCTGCTCGTTGTACTGACGAGACAACTCCTCCGTCTTGATCTGCAGAGTCGAACTGCTGGCCTGTCCCGCCAACTGAGAGGAAAAAAAACACAGAACCTGGCTCACAAAAAGGCATCTGGACGCAAGTTTGGCCGCTTCAGGGGACCCACAATGGCCCCAAGTTGGACAAAAAAAAAGATTTTGTCTCTTTCCTTCTCACCTATTGTTCGACAATTAGACAATATATATTTTGAGAAAAAGCAACTCTCTATTAAACAAAGATTACCTATATTTTTAAAAGGTTAATCTCCTAAAGCGTATTGAAACAGGAACCATCTGTGGAAAAATAAGACCTTAAGACATCATCTTAGCTTTATAATTTAGGATTTTACCTTTAACTTTGTCCAATCACAGCTCGCTTCAGGGAAAAAGGAGTGCTCCCATTGGTAGACATAGACATAGTCAACAAGGAAGGACCAGGAAATTAAACCCGGAGCTCTGCTAAGAAAACCAGCTAACCCAGTGAGCTAGGCTTATTTGGAGAAGTTAAAACAGACTGATCCTGAGTCAGTCTCTGGACACTTGTGCAGCGGCTGAGTCTAGTCCTGAGCAGGTTTAAGATCAGGCTCAGCCAACATTCATTTATCACAAATGAAGAGTAAAAGCACTTATTTTAGATCTGTCTCTAATGTGTAGTCTGTATTTCATTAAAAAGCATTATAATCCGAAATATCACATGTATTTTACAGGTTTATGTAAATATTAAAGTGTTTCTTTATTTAATCTGAGTCATTAACAGATTCAATTGTGCCTGTGTTGTGTTATTCTTGTGCTGATTTTTCAGTCGGAGATAAAGGTCTCAGTTCTCTTGTTCACCCTAACCCTAACCCTAACCCTAACCCTAACCCTCGTGAGTGTCAAAGGGGTGTTCAGGAGGAGGCTGTAGTTTTTCACCGAGGCTCGAGTGACTCAACGCACAGTGTAATGGTCTCTGATCCAGTGAGACTGGCTCTGAGCCCAGGTCTTTATGGAACAGGACAAGCCTCAACTGTTTATTCTAATGCAGCTGGAATTCAGGCTGAAGCCACGCTTTTCTGACACCCCTCAGAAATGTGTCATTCTGATTTTTACAGCAAAACAAATAAAAATATTGTCAAAATGTTGGCAATGTTTAATGAGTCCAATGGAAAACTAAGAGATAAACCTTTAATGTCATGCATTAGTTTTTTGTGAAGGAATTTTTTTTATTTTATAAAAGAATCAGAAAATGTTTCTACGCTGCTGTTGGGGGAGAGAGGTCAACCTAAGAACTTTAAAGAGGTTTTTGAAAAATGCTAATTTAACAAAGAGACACGATTAACATCAGGCTTTCCTTTACATCCACTTCTTCAGCAATCGAACATAGACAGGTCTAAAGCAACAGTACTTCCACTTACTGCCTTCGAACATATTGCCTGAAAGTCCTCTCGATGGTGAAGTGTACTTCTGCACAAACAGACTCTGCTCTTTGTAAACGGCGACTAAAGGCTTTTAGAGACAGACTGTCAGTCCACATGTGTTTGTGGAGTTACCTTCTGTCTCAGCAGCTCGTTCTCCTTCTCCATCGCTCTCATCCGTCCCTCCAGCTCTTTAATCTTGAACTCTCGGCTCGAGTCTGTGTTTTTGCTGCTCATGAGCTGACTTTCCAGAGATCGCTGGGCTGTAACGGCCTCTTTTAAAGACGTCTACAGAGAAGAAATAAAACCAGTTAATGCAGACCATCCTCACCTCAACACCTGTGTGCTTACACTTCAGACGTGTGTGTTAATGAAACCGTCAATATCAGATCCAGCTTGTAGCTGGTGTCAGTTTTTCATGCCATTACTTTTGTCAAAGAAAACCCTCTGAGGAGTGTAATGTTTTTGGTGAATAAGAAAAACTGCTTTACCTGCAGTTGTCTGTTGTTTTCTCGAACGTTCTCCACAAGCATGTCGTACTGTCGAGCCTGGTCGGCCTTAAAGACCAGATCCCGCTCCAAAGACTCCTTCTCACTTTCCAGACGCTGCGAGTTGAAACAGATGATACAAATCAGATACAGTAGATAAGCTTATTCAAAACAGGCCAAAACAAGTGGCATCCACGTTTAGCCGGCGACAGAGTGACCTGAACATGCCTTTGCCGGTCTGAACACGCACGAGTACAGCTCTAAACACTAGTCTTTATGCTTTTCATTTTCACTTTCAACCTGAACTCAACAGAACTACAGGTAGACACAAGAGTCTGACAATGAAACACATTAAAGTTGTTTTATCAGCGTTAAAGACTACGAGAGGCTGATTGAACTGAAGGTGTTAGTTTAGAGACTCTGGTTGAAGCAGAGGAGCAACAGAACACAACAGGATGCTCTACCCAACAACACGGACATGTTCACACACAGATGGGATTATATACTGGAGCCTATATTATTACAGATCTTATTATACATCCCTACGTCTGCAGCGGGTCTCATTTCTGAAGGTCATTATTAAAGCCTTACACCTTCATTTGAATGAACGAGGGCAAAGGGCAAAGTCAGAGAAATGGGACTGGGCCTAAGACTAACACTGACACAGATAGATGTAAACACGCCTAATGCACAAACATCTATGACTCCATGTCTGGGGAATGAGTCTGTTTCATCAGGTTCCTCCCTTCAATGAAAACACCAGCTTTAATTCATGCAGGTAAATGAGATCACACTGCAACCTGACTCAGCTCATCTTAAAGCAGTTATTACACGTGTTAGGATCTGGCCTGGAGCCTGAGAACGTGCGTCTGTGTGACTTTCATTAAAGCCAAGTGAGAAGATCTACGTTGGACCTGTGGCTACATGTTAATATACAGCCACAACATTAATGTCAGCTTGTTTTTAATCAGATGTGGCCTTTAATTTAAAGATAGAGCAGGTTTTGGAGCAGAGTCCCATTGTCCACTCTTTTGGCACATTTGTGAACCATTTCCCTTTCTGTTATATCTGACTTTACGTACACAGGAGCAAATAGAGCTTTGTTTTAGAAGTTAAAGCTGTGATCCGTGAAATGTAAAACTGGGTCTGTGAACATCGAAAATGATTTCCAGACTATGTCTATGTCTGATATGAGACGAAAATACATTGGGACAACTTTTTCATTTGGAACCTGCCCCAAAAGAAAGAGAAGCACAGAAATGCATCCTAAGGACTGATAGCTGGAGCTTTTTTCTTTTAAGCTTTATAATGTAAAAAAACAAGTTTCCCGGCTACGGCCAGCTTCATCTGTCTTGTGTTTGTCGACTGTGGAGTCCCACTAAGCACAGTTTGATTGTCAAAGGTACGAAGCACCCAAATAAGTTTACTCCACATGTTGGGTCACCTCTCACTGTGGTTTCAGAATTGAAGTAGAGTAATCATTATATGCACTGCTACACACAGATTCCTTATGCTTTATAGCTCAAACTAACAAAGACTCCACAGAGATCTGTGGAAACAGACGTCTCTAAGGGTTACCTGATCCAACCTGTCCCACAGCGCGAACGAGAAACAGACTAACTGTGTAGGTCATGGCAGGGTTTAGACGGACTCTGGTGTAATGCTCTCACCCTGAGGTCTTCAGACATGTGCAGCAGATCCTCTCTTAAACTGCTGAAGGTGGACAGCAGCATACGCATGCTTTTATCTGCCATCAGGCGAGTCTAAAGACCAACACAAGAGTCCACTTTTAAACGCTTTCAAATGTTTAAGATCACAAATACACTGAATAATGTACGAATGAATCTAGCTTTATTTTGAATAAAGTTCAAAATATTTTATAAATGTAGAGACAAAAACATGCTTTTAATTATGTTCTTTTATCAGGATTAAACTAAAACTAAACCAGGACCAGACTAAGACTAAAGTTAGAACTCAGACTATACCTGTTCTAAAAAAGACAAACCCAGGACTAAAGCAGGACCTGGACTAGCAGTCCTCCTACGGTTCACGTTAAAGTCGAGTGTTCTGACCTGGAGCAGGTAACGGATTTGCTGTTTGGTCAGTTCAGTCGCTCCTTTAGGAAGCAGAGCCTCCACCTCCTCACGCTCCACCTACAAACACATTTTATATTAAAAAAACGTTTACAGAGGCTTATCTACGGCAGCTTCAGCTTCAAGAGAAACATTTTACCTTGAAGTTGCTGCTGGAGTCCAACTGCTGCTTCCTGAAAAAAGAATGTATGGAATATGTAGATTTACAACAAGCCTGTGTTAAAGTTAATCGCAGGGTTAACATTTAGAGACAGACACTGACAGAAGCATTCACCCTCACATTATCGGAGAGAACCTACAAACACTCGAGGGGTCACTCCACAAATCCGGCAGTAATCACAATAATATTATGGTCCATTTACAACTGACCTTCCAATGAGAGCCTTAATCCAGCGTTGGGCGAGGGTTGAGCTTAAAATGACACATTTAAATGTTGTAGTTGTTTTTGTGCCAGATCAAGTACATATGTATTGTGTACATTTATCTCAACAGTGTCAATGTCTCATTTACTTTTCGATTTATTCTTTGGTGCCCTGTAGATAGTTTTTAGAAGTGTTTAAGGTCATACAGATTTTGCAATAGTCAACCTTTTACCTTTCAGGATCCTTCTGTCTCTTTGTGTAAATCTCCGCTTTTTTACTATAAAGATACTCCTGATGACTTTGATTGTATGTTTGGAGTTGCTCACTTCACTTTTCTTTCAAACTTTATCTAAAATTTCTTCTATCTAGACCTGAAAGTGTTCTGAACCCTTGTTAATGCACTGCTTGTGTTTGTATTAAAGCGCTGAAATGAAAACAGGGCGGTGTTATTAAAGGAGAACATAGACCGAAACTCGACTCGCCTATGGCCTGTTTGAACACGCAGCCTATGATCCCAGCATCTATACAGGGATCCTAAAGCAACAGTCGAGTAATAAACTAAAAACATCATAAAGACATGTATTCTCCTCAAGCAACGCCATCGCATTTACACATAACGCTGTCTGGAGTGTGTCATTTATTATTGTGTATTTGAAATGAACTGTGAAGAGATTAAGTGTTCGGCTAAAACCTGAGGCGCGTTCAAGAACAGGTTCTGTAATATCCTAAAGCCAGAGGCACATGACCTCCGTTACAGTGTGAGGTAACTATGTAACATCAGGCTCAGTAAAGGAGACGAGAAACAGTCAGAGGAGGAAACTACAGTGATCAAAAGAGATCTGTATCTCTTCCAAATAAAATTTAAATAAAACTTGAACCAACTCCAATCAGTGATTATATTACCTACCTTTATTAATCATCTCACCTGGTGTCTTATCATTAATCTAAATTGCACAATACCTGAGCCCATTTAATTCAAAATACAATAAATCATCTTTATATTAAGCATTTGTTGATGTTATGTGTCACAAAATCTAATCAAACTCCAGTGTTACCAAAGGTCACATGTAACCGTCAGCAGCAGTGTGACGAGTGGAAAAGAGTCTAGAGACGGTATTTCTTCCAGCATTTTAATATAAATGAACTTTTACTATTGAAGAATAATATGCAGAGAATCATTGTGTGGATAAAAGTGTGAGGGAACTGTTTTGAACAAACAGATGCGCTTTGCAAAATCCGGATGACGTTGCAGTCTTAATATTACATAAAAGGTGTATTGTCTGTTAACTTTTACTTTGTCAAAGGGGACATTACACCACAGTGGACTAAACTACACACTGCTACACTCACAGACAATATCAACAACTATATGAAATGACTAAACATTAATGTAATGGGTATAATAGCTTTTGGGAGCAACAGCTGCTGCAGTATTTATTTGTGCTTTCATTCATGTTGAGAGATAATACAGCCTTTAGAGCGTTAGAGTGATTTAAAACATGTCTGTATTAACTCTATATTAATAATAACACGTCTCTTTATGCCCTGCTCCAGTCGGATTATTGTATTTCTCCAGTTCAACTGTAAAAGGACACATGCTCCACAGGAAACACCGTCCACAGGAGACACGCCCCCTGTTGTCACGACGACACTGAACACAGGAGACACGCCCCCTGTTGTCACGACGACAGTGAACACAGGAGACACGCCCCCTGTTGTCACGACGACAGTGAACACAGGAGACACGCCCCCTGTTGTCACGACGACACTGAACGCACGAGCCACGCCCCCTGTTGTCACGACGACACTGAACGCAGGAGACACGCCCCTGTTGTCACGCGACACTGAACGCAGGAGACACGCCCCTGTTGTCACGGCGACAGTTAACACAGGAGACACGCCCCTGTTGTCACGACGACACTGAACACAGGAGACACGCCCCCCTGTTGTCACGACGACACTGAACACACGAGCCACGCCCCCTGTTGTCACGGCGACAGTGAACACAGGAGACACGCCCCTGTTGTCACGACGACACTGAACACAGGAGACACGCCCCTGTTGTCATGACAGTGAACGCAGGAGACACGCCCCTGTTGTCACGACACTGAACACACGAGCCACGCCCCTGTTGTCACAACGACACTGAACACAGGAGACACGCCCCTGTTGTCACGGCGACACTGAACGCAGGAGACACGCCCCTGTTGTCACGACGACACTGAACACAGGAGACACGCCCCTGTTGTCACGACGACACTGAACACAGGAGACACGCCCCTGTTGTCACGACGACACTGAACACACGAGCCACGCCCCTGTTGTCACAACGACACTGAACACAGGAGACACGTCCCTGTTGTCACGACGACACTGAACGCAGGAGACACGCCCCTGTTGTCACGACGACACTGAACACAGGAGACACGCCCCTGTTGTCACGGCGACACTGAACACAGGAGACACGCCCCTGTTGTCACGACGACACTGAACACAGGAGACACGCCCCCTGTTGTCACGACGACACTTAACACAGGAGACACGCCCCCTGTTGTCACGACGACACTGAACACAGGAGACACGCCCCCTGTTGTCACTATGACAGTGAACGCAGGAGACACGCCCCCTGTTGTCACGACGACACTGAACACAGGAGACACGCCCCCTGTTGTCACGACGACACTGAACACAGGAGACACGCCCCCTGTTGTCACGACGACACTGAACACAGGAGACACGCCCCCTGTTGTCACTATGACAGTGAACGCAGGAGACACGCCCCCTGTTGTCACTATGACAGTGAACGCAGGAGACATGCCCCCTGTTGTCACTATGACAGTGAACGCAGGAGACATGCCCCTGTTGTCACTATGACAGTGAAGCGCAGGAGACATGCCCCTGTTGTCACTATGACAGTGAACGCAGGAGACACGCCCCCTGTTGTCACGACGACACTGAACACAGCGTCAGGGAACGTGTGATGGTGCTTTTAAAAACTGTAGAAACCGTTACTGAACCTAACGAACAGAGCGTAACAGTTTGTGAGTTCTTCGAGAGGACCTTGGGGCAGACTTTTAGGAGAAAAGGCTCTGACACTAGAGGCCTACAGTTGTAAAAGAAAAATGCATTTTACTAGATTGCTGTTCACACTAACAAATACCCTTGACATATACAGTAAGTAACTCCTTTTGTTTCCTCTTTGATATCTACAAGGACAAGAACAGTGCCAACTTTAGGACAGAACAATGGCTGTTTTGTTAACTTCTGCTGTCTTCGACACATTTAACCCTCTCCACAGAAAACAGATTTCCTGACTGTCTGTAATGTGTGTAATCCTTCTGCAGAAAGAACTTCACAAAGACAACTTGTCTCAAGACCTTTCATTTTTTCTCACACAAGTTATTCAAAATAATGTCCATGACACAAGTCAGAAGGAACACATTTATTTGTATCGCCTGAAGAAGAAGATGCTCCGTTTGTGTCTAGAGCAAGACGTGGATACAGTTTTCATTTAGGACTGTTTTATGACCTTTTGTTAATAAGGTGAGGTGAGAGGTTGTTTAACTAAATAATCTGACTGCTGTTAGTCTGGCTGTGTGAGTCTAGAGTAGTCTTTATGGAACAGGTTTAGCCCTGATTCCTATGTTTCGGGCAGTAAGTCTTTCTGTGACTTTTACGAAACAGTCCTGCATGGTTAAGTGCTTGATTTGTTCCTGATTTGACACTTTAGTCACTGTTTTGTCCTCGTTTACTTGTGACGACGAAAGTTTAACCTCCATTTACCTGAATGGTATTATTGCATGAGTTTACCTCTGTCTGTTGCCAGCGTGTGTTGGCCTCAGACAGAAACCTCAGAGCTTCAGTTCTTTCATTTTTAAACCACATCAGTTTTTTTTATTGTGTCTGTTTTTTAAAACTCACATGGAGCATTAGTATAACAGTATTATTGCGACACCATATCCAACATTATTGTTCTGTCAGACATTTAACAGACATCTCTTTTTATGTTGTTGTCTAAAGAAAATCATCTTTTGAAGGAATATAATTCTTACAAGTGTCCAGTGAGGGAAATAGTCTCAGGGAAAAGGAGAATGTCCAATAACTATCCAAGGCTTTTTTAAAGAGTAGAATGTACTCACCGTCCTCTGATCTTGGTCACATGCTCCGAGATACAGGAGTGGATGTCGCAGTTCTTGCGGTAGACCTCGGCCAACAGTTCTCCGAAGTATCTGGTGTCCATCTTTGCTGGCTGCGGAGTTTCCCACAGCTCGGTCCTGATCTGGGTCCGAGGATCCTTTCTTTGACAGAAGGTGGTTTCTGCTGAATGATGTTCAAAATCTCCACCTCCTCCACCTCCACTTCCTCGTCCTCGTCCACCTACAGGACACAACGCAGAAGACTGTCAGGACTTTGAATAGGTTTATGTTTGGACTGAGGGCTAACAGTGAGAGACAAACACAGACAGACAACCTTTCAGACTCACATTTATTCACCATGGGACATTTCAAGTCACCATTGAGCCACAGTAGCACAGTTTTATACCCTAAGTTTAGTCTTGGATCTAGTCAGTGCTTAGTTCTGATTTCATTTTGGATGTGTCCAGGATTGTCCACAAGGTTTTAGAAATACTGAGGATCAAAACACACACAACGTGCCAATATATTAGGCATAGAATATTTAGTCATAGTGTCCCTCTTAGTCCTGTTAGAGGACACAGCTGATGGATGTGTATCCCAGCAGCTTTGGGCCTAAAGCAGGGTTTACTCTGGACAACGGCTAGTTAGTTGCAGGGTTAACACTTAGAGACAGACAGTGAAAAACCATGTACATGCATGTGTGGTGGGAGGAAGCCGGACCCGGAGAGAACCCACAGTAACACGGGGAGGACATGCAGACTCCTTTAGAGAGTGTTGGTCGGCTCGAAAGATCAAACCCACGAGTCACAGCAGGTTTAGATAAAATCCCTAACATTTACATGAATTTGGAAGGAAAAAAGTCACTTCAAGCCTCTTCAGCATCTTTTAAAAACATATCACGCATATAGATGGCATTTCATTTATGCAGATTGTTGGTTAATCTGGTCAGTTTTTTTTATTTAACATTTCACAGAATTAGCACTTTATGCACTGTATACTGACCTCTGTCTGAAAAACTTAAGTGCGTGTATAAAACAAATACATGACATAACCTCAAAGATCACAAAGATTCAGTCTTTCTCTTGAGTTTGTCCTCATTAAAGCCTTGCTTGATCCTGAGTTTAGGGGTTCACAGATTGAAACTGAATGGTATTATTGCATGCGTTCACCTCTGAGTATGTTGCCAGCGTGTGTTTGCCTCAGACGGAAGCCTCAGAGCCTCAGTTTGTGTTATTTTTGAACCACATCCATTTTATTTCAGTGCGTCTGTCCTCCACATTTGAAATGCTGCACCAGCCGTTATTACGGCTGTGTTCTGTATAGATTTAGTCTGGGATTTGCCCTGGTCAAGTCCTGGTCTAGTCCTTGTAGAAAACCGCTCTTCTTGATTTAAACCTAATAACAGAATGGGAAACCTCGGTTTATTTCTTTAGTCATCATGACATTGTCTGGGTTCAGTTGAATCCTGTATTAGCCCTGGTTTTAATCTATTGTATTATGGTTTAGTACATTATTTATTCTCTTTGATTTATTAAAAAATAAAAAAATAAAAAAATAAAAAGCTTTCTTTTAAAAAGGTGATCATAACAAACGCATGCTCTCCCATGGTCCACCTGAGTCCACATTCCTCTGTTGTAGTGCAGCTTATTGTAGGGCCACACCTCCGGCTTATCTCACACAAAGCTTATGTAAGGTCTTATCTAAGACTCAGTTCTGGCGTGGGCTCACCTTCACTCTCACCTGTGTGTCACCTGTGTGTCACTCAAACCCAACAGTTTTCGGTCTATTATTAGGTCCTGGAGCTTATTTAAACACAACACACAGATGCTGCTCTGCTTTAACCTCATTTCAACTGTTTACTTATCTATGAGGTTGCAATTGTTGACATGGTTTATTCCCTGTGTTTAGTCCTAGTTTGTTCCTGGTTTAATCCAGGTTCAGCCTTTAATATATTAGCCCTTGTTTTAACAAGTGGAAGTCTTGTGTCTCAATATACGTTCAGTTTTACTAAGTCAAAGAGCATTCAGATACTGCAGGCCATATCTTTATTGCAGTATTCAAAATAGTCATCACATGTTTTGCTGAAATATTTGCAGCCCAACTTTAGATTAATGTAGATTAAGTTATTGAGGCATTTGGAGGTTATAAGTGGAGAGTATTAATGATTAATGTATCTGTGCAATCATCAACAAATGTATTATCACCTTAACTGACATTTCTCTGTGTGAAACACAGCTATTTGTCTTTTAATTTAGCATTGATTTTAATTTTAATTGATTTAATTTATTTATTCTATACATCGATGTTTTTTGACTAAGCTCTAAGGCACACTTTGTATGATATTAATAACTGTGTGTGTTTTAGTGTTGCATGTCTGGAGTTATATCGGAGCTTCAGAGCAGTGCACTGAGAGACGATGTTAGGAGGAATTCGGAGTGAAACATGAGAACTTGTACTAAACGATAAAACCACTCACTTAAATGATTTAGGTTAAACACAGTCTGGTCCTGCACTTCCTGCAGCTGCAATAAAAGTGTTTGAAAATGTTAAAGGACCCAGTTCAAAAGCTGTCTGATTGGGAGCCAACTTTCACCACTACATCTTAGAATAAGTTCAGTGTTTGTTCGTCCATTGGCCTGAAGACAGACTGCAGCTAAAATAATCTGTATGAAAAGTACAGTAAAGACTGACTTTACATTTTGTTTTGGAGTCTAGTCTTTGAACTCAACGTGACAGTGACAGTCTTACCTTTATGTGGTGGTGGATGATTGTGGTAGGTTTTTAACGTGACACTAATGCTCATGAGGAATGCAGCAGTACTGTACATTAAAGTGAAGGGTGTGTGTTTGAAACCGCTGCCTGGGACCGTCACATGCCAGTCATTCTTCAGAGAAAAGGGAAAAAGCACAACGCACACTCTTTAAGCAAGTTTTTCTGTTTGTTCTTGTGCAACATGGTTAGTGTTGGGCATGTAGCTTAATAAAAACTAACCACTCATCACAGTTTGTTATTGTGGAAGAATACTCCATACGGGCTCCACAGCTACACGTAGACCTGGAGTTAGACCTGGTTTGGGCTGATGTAGGTCAGGAGTAACTCTAGAGGCACCGTTGGGACAGAGTCATGTTTCTCTTTGTTCTTTGTTTCTCGTTGAAAAGCCCTGTTTGTTCAAAGCTTAAGAGGTGACATCAAGAATCTTTTTTTCTTTTTATACAAAATTAAGTGACACTGATGTAATTTCTCCAACTCACACTGTGTGACTTTGGCCTTCACTGAGAAACAAGTCATCATCATCATCATATAGCTGAACTATAAAGGCTAAAGTCAAGTACAAATAATGACAGGGCTCTGTGTTCAAGCGCCTAACCTTACGTCTTTTATACCCTAAACTGAAACAGACCAGGGCTAAACCAGGATTAAACCAGAACTAGAGACTAAACCAAAACTAGGATCATTACATAGAAAAAACAAGGATGAAACTGAGACTACACCAGGTCTAAACTAAAACTGAAGGAATAAACTAAACCAGGACTAACCAGGACAAATAAGGACCAGTGTTGTTGTGACGTTACAAAGACAGGAAACAGGAAAAGGAGAAAGGGAGGAATGACACTGGGCAACCTGAAATACTTCCACAGTGCTTCCTGCTCAGTCATGAACATAAATTTACAATATAAGTCCTAAAATAACACCCAACAGGGTTAAGCCCTTTTAAAAGAGGCACAAATTGAGGTAAAGTAAATAATGTGTAAAAACAAAGCCTAAAAGAAGGACGTTGAACTGATGTGATAAAGACTGAAGATGAATACTTCTATTCAAACACTTAATAAATCAGAATCCTTTTCAGGGGTATCTTTTATTGTTTATTAGTTTTAACTTCATTATTCAATATTCTATTATATCTGCGGCAGTATTACAAACTAGTATCAGACTGACTTTCTTTCGGCCCTTGGTTTAATTGCGCTCTCAGTTTTAAGTCGTCGCAATAAAGATGGGCGATACAGATTAAATAAAAGTTAAAAATGGTGTTACAAGATGTGTAAGACTCTACTTTAGCTCTTGTTACATAAAAAAAAAGACATTATGTGAAAAGTGCTCTGGTGAATTGAAGCACAGGCCTAATTTGCAGAAGTCAACAGGAATACAGTGAGTCCCAGAGACGTTATTTGCATTTATGCCCCTCACTAAACCATCACAGGTCACATGACTGCCCTTCTCTGGACACTAGTAGCAACAGAAGCCTCCACAAAGTGCACAGCATGTATCTAATCTGAAAAACAAAGTCCCTGTGAGTCCATGTTGGATGGTTTTCAAGTCACTTCCAGTCTTTGTTTGGACAGTTTCCCAGGAGTCCTCACTTGAGCCCACTGATCCCAGCCCTTGGCACATACATATATATACATACACACATACGTACATATAAATATTTTAACAGCTTGGTTTTTGAGCAATGCACAGGAATTTAGCGTCTGCTGCTCGCTGGGTTGGACTGGGTCAGAGTCAAGAGAGGCTTAGAACCGTTCAGATAGGAGGTCTGAGACGAGAGACACGGTACAACAGACATGTTTCAGACCTGGTTGAGACTCTTCTATGAGACTGAAGAATACAACAAGTCTTTGTAGCAAATAATCCAGTGCCCGGTCTCTTTAGTCCTGCTTTAAACTTCCTGATTGTCCTTATATAGTCTTGCCCTTGTCTAGTCAAGGTTTGGTCCAAGGTTTTAAGTTGATCTGGTTTAGTTTTGGATTGACCCTGGTCAGCTGTAGGCCAGTGGTGGGCAAACTAAGGCCCAGGGGCCATATGTGGTCTGTCAGTCTGTTTAAGCTGGCCCATCAATCATTTTCTAATAATGTATTGATAATTAAACACTGCATATATTTCCCTTTTTCCTTCTAGCTTGCATCTCTACTGTCAGCGGGAGATAGTATCCTCTGGTTTTACAAAAATAATATAGAGAAGGGCTCTAAAACTGAGGAGGTGCAGTTGTTGATTACTGTTGATGTTGACAGTGTTTATTGAACATAATATGTTGTTTAAGTTCGTATTTCAAACTATAGTTCACTGTGTTGTCGGCCCTCCACAAGAGTCCCATGTTCTAATGTGGCCCTTGGGGAAAAGAATTGCCCAGCCCTGGTTGAGGCTTTGATTTTGATTTTTGTCTTAGTCTAGTCCAGGTTTTAGCCCCCGGTTTTAGTCCTCTCTAAGTCTGTGTGTAGCTCTTTATTTGTCCTGATTGAGTCCTGGTTTAAACCTTGAGTGTAGTTTTAGTTTAGTCCTGGGTTTAGCCTCGGATTAGTCCCTGGTTTGGTCCTGGTCTTGGTATAGTTCTTTCTTAATATTTATTTGTCCTGGTGTACTGTTAAGTTTTGTTTAGTCTTCATTTTGTCCAGGTTTAGTCCTGGTTTAATTTTCGGTTTACCCTAGTGTCTGGGTTTTTTCCATAGTCTACTTTTGTTATAGACCTGGTTTAAGCTTGGTCTAGTCCTGATATAGTCCTCGTTTTAGTCTTGGTATGAAGTTTTTGATTAGAATAGTCCAAGTTGTAGTCCAGTCCTGGATTTGTCAATAATTTCATTTATTGTTTAATCCTGGGTTTAACCACCATTTTTTTATTTTCTCTAATAAAAAGAGCATGTTTTTCCCACCAGCATTATGTCAAAACCAAATTTCATTAAGTTCTTTTTAGACATTAACAGCTTGAACACTTATATCATGTGTAATTGTTTTATTTAGCCCAGACATTCTCAGGTGTCACAGGAACAGCTCACATTTCAACAACGTAAACAGGAAACGATAATCGGACTCTCTGTAACTCAAGCTTTTGGCAGAACTCCACTGGTTCAGTCCTGGTTTAGTCCTGGTTTAGTCTTGGCTTTTTCTTAGTCTGAGTCCTTGGTTTAGTTCTGGTTTATTTCTGGATTTAGACCTAGGTTTTTGTCCTTGGAATAGTCCTGGTTCAAACCATGACTAGTTTAACCTTGGTTAAGTCTTGACTTTAAAGTTTAAGGCCTGGATTGGACTTGGTTAGACCTGGATTGGACCCCGGAGTAAAGCAGGACTGAGTGAAGGCCTAAACCAGAACCCTCCTAAGACTAATCCAGGTCCACATCCATGTGAGTTTTTGTCTTTAGTTCCCCACAGAGCCCCATTCTGTTTCTTTATCTCTGTAAAACGAGACTCCAGACTTGGAAAGACTAGGATGACATTTAATCTAAGCATAAGACAAAAAAACTATTTCAAGCATCTCATCGTTTTGAAATGTTTCAAGAAGAAAACTAATGACAACCACAAATACCGTGACATACTGTTCTTGAGACACAAGCCGTGTGAAATTATTCTGTAACTATCACATCAGCGTCTCATATCTGTTATCACATTAGTGTGAACGCAGCCGAGACGTGTTGTTTAAAATCCCACTGCAGCGTCCCGCCCTTCTGTGGAAGCTGTGTATTTACTCTACGCAGTGCTCTATAATTACTCGTGTAACTCCAGCGAGCATCGGCTGGAGTTAAAACACAGATCAATCCAGACAGACTTCAAACTGTGTTAAAGAGGGTCGGGCTTTATCTGTCCCAGAAACACTTTAACCGAAGATCACAGTACACACACCCACACACACATATATATTATATATACACATATATTACATATATAATATATATATATATATATATATTACATATACATATATATATATATATAAAAATATATATATATATAAAATATATATATATATATATATATATATATATATATATATATATATATATATATATATATATATATATAAAAATATATATATATATATATATATATATATATATATATATATATAAATATATATATATATGTTCGAATCCCCTCGGGTGCTATCCAGTGGGGTCCTTAGGCAAGACCCTTCGCGCTACTGCCTACCTCATAAAAATGGTGAGAGACAATAAATGCTATGAGAAGCCGGATCAGACGGCGACCGGCCAAACAAGGTCTGCGTCAGGTGTTGGGGAACCAGAGCAACTTGATGACAAATGGGCTACTGGAACAAGAACAAGAACAAGAACAGGAACAGGAACAGCACGGAGATGGACGAGATGCGATAACAAGGCTCTGTTGGAATGCTACTACTCCAGTAACCCTAGTCAGAGGGGTTACATGAAGAGGATGTGGGATGAATGGTTACTTCGAAACCCACAGTCCAGGCTTACACCGAAGCACCTAGTAGCTCAGTGTTCCAACATCCACAAGCGGCAACTGCTATCACAACTTGAGATTGACGAGATACAACACAAATGCTACGGCAAGGGGGAGCCAGGACGAGAGGTCAGAGGGGAGCCAACGAGGGCTCCCCAACCAGAGATTGGGTACGAAGCCCCAATAAGTGCAATAACGCTGAACGAGGCAGCGACTGACCTGAAAGACAAGATTATGGCGAGAATGAATGAAAGGCAACCCCGACGCCAACTACAACGGCTAAGTGAAGTACCATCAGAAAGTCTCCTAGAAGATGTGAATGCAGCATTAAGTGCGATCCCTACCACAACCATCACTGAAACCAATGAGCTGATATACACCTCAGCAGCAGTGATCCTTGAGATGCTTGGCTATAAGAGCAACCATGGGAACCATGATAAACAATACCCACCATGGAAACAAAGGCTGGAGGCTAAAATCAAGAAGGCACGGAGAGAAGTGAGCCAACTGACAGAGGCCAAGAAAGGTGCAATGAGAAAACAAGTACCCAATAGGTACAACCAGATGCCAATACCTGAAGCACTTGAAACTGCCAAACAAAGGCTCCAAGCCTTGGCCAGCCGCCTAAAGAGGTACACAAGAGAGAATGAAGCCAGAAGAATAAACCGGCTGTTCGCAACTTAACCTGCGAAAGTGTACGCTCAGTGGCAGGGTAATAATAACAGCAGGGCCGACCCACCAAGGCTGGAAACTGAACAATACTGGAAAAATATATGGGAGAGGAGGCATCACACAACAGCGATGCACAGTGGCTGGTGGCTCTGAGAGAGGACCACAGCAACCTCCTGAACAGAATCCAGTTACCATCACAGCGGCAGGCGTTCAAGAAAGAGTCTCAGGTATGAAAAACTGGACAGCACCGGGCCCTGACAGGATCCACACCTACTGGCTAAAGAAGTTCACTGCACTCCATGAGCGCCTTGCAGCACAAATGAACCAGCTGCTAAGGGATGGGACGCACCCTGAATGGCTTACCGAAGGCGTACAATCCTGATCCTGAAGGATCCCACAAAGGGTACAGTCCCATCCAACTATCGGCCAATAACCTGTCTCTCCAGAAGGGCATCGGAAAAGAAACCAGAGGAGCCAAACACCAACTCCTGGTTGACAGAACAGTCACCCAAGACTGCAGAACCCGACACACCAACCTGTGCACTGCCTGGATTGATTACAAGAAAGCATATGACTCAATGCCACACACATGGATCACTGAATGCTTGGAGATGTACAACAACAACAGGACTCTAAGACACTTCATTGCAAACTCGATGAGGCTATGGAAAACCACCCTTGAGGCCAATGGCAAGCCACTTGCACAAGTATCCATCAAATGTGGCATATACCAAGGAGATGCTCTGTCCCCACTGCTGTTCTGCATAGGTTTGAACCCCCTCAGCCAAATAATCAACAAGACTGGCTATGGATACCGACTCAGGAATGGGGCCACCATCAGTCACCTCCTCTACATGGATGACATCAAGCTATACGCTAAGAGCGAGCGGGACATTGACTCACTGATCCACACCACCAGGATCTACAGCTCTGACACTGGGATGTCATTCAGGCTTTGGAAGTGTAGTCGAATGGTGACAAAGAGAGGGAAGGTAGTCCACACAGAAGGGGTCTCACTACCAGAAGGAACAATAGCAGACATTGAGGATGGTTACAAGTACCTTGGAATACCACAGGCAAATGGCAACCTTGAAGAGGTAACAAGGAAAACAGCAACTGCCAAATACCTCCAACGAGTAAGGCAAGTCCTAAGAAGTCAGCTCAATGGCAAGAACAAGGCACGGGCAATAAACAGCTATGCCCTGCCAGTGACCAGATACCCTGCAGGAATAATAAGGTGGCCAAAGGAAGAGATACAGACCACAGACGTTAAGACACGAAAGCTCCTCACCATGCATGGAGGGTTCCATCCCAAATCCAGCACCCTGAGACTGTACGCTAGCCGTAAGGAAGGCGGCCGTGGACTAGTGAGTGTGAGAGCCACTATCCAGGATGAAACATCCAAGATCCACAAGTACATCAAAGATAAGGCCCAAACAGATGACGTGCTTAGTGAATGTCTCAGGCAACGGGGAGCAGCGGAAGAGGAGCTGGAGGAGGGACCATCATGGGAGGACAAACCCCTACATGGGATGTACCACCGGAACATAACTGAAGTGGCTGATATCAAGAAATCCTACCAATGGCTAGAACGGGCCGGACTGAAGGACAGCACAGAGGCACTCATCATGGCTGCACAGGAACAGGCCCTGAGCACCAGAGCAATAGAGGCCCAGATCTACCACACCAGACAAGACCCAAGGTGTAGGCTGTGCAAACAGGCCCCTGAGACAATCCAACACTTAACTGCAGGGTGTAAGATGCTGGCAGGAAAGCATACATGGAACGCCATAACCAAGTGGCTGGCATAGTGTACAGGAACATCTGCACGGAGTACGGACTGGAAACCCCAAGGTCAAAGTGGGAAACACCTCCAAAGGTGGTAGAGAATGACCGAGCCAAGATCCTGTGGGACTTCCAGATTCAGACTGACAGAATGGTAATGGCGAACCAACCAGACATCGTGGTGGTCGACAAACAGCAGAGGAAAGCCGTTGTGGTTGATGTGGCAATACCAAGTGATTACAACATCAGGAAAAAGGAACATGAGAAACTAGAGAAATACCAAGGGCTCAGAGAAGAGCTAGAAAAGACTTGGAAGGTGAAGGCGACAGTGGTGCCCGTGGTCATTGGAGCACTCGGGGCAGTGACCCCCAAACTGGAAGAGTGGCTACAGCAGATCCCTGGAAGAACACCAGACATCTCAATCCAGAAAAGTGCAGTACTAGGAACAGCAAAGATACTGCGCAGAACCCTCAAGCTCCCAGGCCTCTGGTAGAGGACCCGAGCTCGAAGGATGAGACCACCAGCGGAGGGTGAAGGACAAAGTTTTTATATATATATATATATATATATATATATATATATATATATATATATATATATATATATATATATATATATATATATATATATATATATATATATATATATATATATATATATATATATACACAGTACATGTCCAGTACATGTCCCAGTACATGTCCAGTACATGTCCCAGTACATGTCCCAGTACATGTCCCAGTACATGTCCCTGTACATGTCCCTGTACATGTCCCTGTACTCGGTGATCTTCGGTTAAAGTTTTAACCTGAGCTGAGAGAGTGAGAAAGAATAGCAGACTCATGAAACAATTTAACTCAAAAACACAAAAATGTTAAAACTGATCAAAAGTCACTCTGCAAGTTTGGATTTTGTTCTATGTTTAGACCCATTCAAGCAATGAAAAGTCCTAAAGTTAGTTTAGGTTTGATTGGTTTAGACTCTATTACTTTAAGTGTTTGTCTTGGATTAATTTTACTCATTAAATAATATTAAGTCCTGGTTTAATCCCAGTATTTGTCCTTTTTTAGTCTTTGCCTAGGCCTTGTTTAGTCCTGCTTGAATCCTGGGTTTATCTGACCAATCAGAGCAGACATGGCACAGAGGGATTTTCCGTGTCAATGCAAATGCACAAATGTCATCCCACTTCTACATTTAACCCTTGTGTGTTCTTTGGATCAAATGAATAAACAGAACCACCTCAGTTGCTTCCCACAGGTCGAAATTGAAAAACATTTGCACACATGTGACTCTGTTAAAAACACACCTGACATTTGAGCGGGCCACACCTTCCACTGTACAACTGTTCGTAAATCACAGGAGTGGTTCCAGCTGCATATTTGTCTGTCAGTGTCTTTAGCACCGGGCTGTGACACAACGCTGAAAGTGAAGTGCATTTTGTGTTGGAGTAAACACGCATACAAAGTTGCTTATTGGTGTTAGAAGTCTTTAAAATGGACATGTGCTGGAGCTAAACATTATTATACGTCTCAGCAGCTGTCCTTTACAACACTCTTTATTTGGATTGAACTCAGGACTTTCTTTCAGCCATAACGGTAATAATCAGTGGCACAAACCTGGGTCTCAGTCAGCTTCTCTATGTCACGTTTCATGGTTGACTGAGAATAATTATTTATTTATTTGATCATTTTATTTTAAGTGTGGATGAGGCCTTCGACTGTAAATCTGCTGTGTCATGGCAGTAAGATCTAGGGCTGCACAATACACACATTTATTCTAAATTACAAAAGAACCATCCAAGAAAAAATATTTACTATTTTAATCTTTAACAATTACCACAAAGTTTATTTGGACATTTTTTAGGTTTATTACCCATCTTGTGTGTAATATAGTTTACACACCACAGACAGTTGTTATTAAAGATGTAAAAAGTGCATGGCTGATCTGCAGAACTCAACAAAAACAGTACATTTTGTTGAACTGTTTGAGATAATAAAAATCTTTACTATCCAGAGTCACTGTAGTTATTATTTAAGCTGCTTTGTTGTTAGCAGTAGCATTAGCCACAAGACAAGCGTTAAAGGAAGCGTTCTTTTAATGTCTTTTTTTAACATTGTTTACAGCAGAAACCTAAAACAATCACACTTACTTCATTTATAGCCTGGCCCTGTGCTTGACATTTATCCTTTGTATATTTATCCACACCTCATCTCTGACACCAACTGCCCACAAACTGGAGCTACACTGACTTTGATTGGGTTGTGACCAAGCGTCTCTCATGGAAACTCCTAAATGATCTTCGCGTAAGGGCGCCGCCATACGGCAAAATACGGCGATATACTGCCGTCCACCAGAGGGCAAGCTCCAAAAGTGGAAATATAAGGAGAAACCCAATGACAACTTTCCAAGTGTCCTTGTTTTTTTTCCACCTAGTAGGCCCTCAAAACGCTTTACCAGTGTTACAGATGTCCAGGAGGCAAGGTGGGTGAAGTATCTTGCCCAAGGACACAACGACAGAATGTAGGGGAGAGTGGGATGTTATGATGTTTCGAGCGGGGATGGAACCGCCCACCCGTCGGTCGATGGACGGCTTCTCTACCCACTGAGCTACTGCCGGCTGACAGGAGCCCTGACCTCCACTGCATCCACCTCCGGGAAACTGCCTGTAGTGTGTGTGGCCTTGAGCGTCTCCACAGGGTTACTATTTAACATTAAAAACTGTGCATTGATGTAAAATCCTCACCCACAAAAATAAAAATAAAATATTCTTATTAATGAAATCCCAGAAAAGAGAAAGTGCATCCTTTGTGTTTTCTTTCAACCGTCGGCAGCCCTTAGACAAAGCAGGGAGTGGTTCATTACAGAAGAAACGGTAATGGCTGTTACATAGGTGGCACAATAATTATAATAGTTACTTTCTAGACAATAGGTAAAAGTCTTTATTATAATCTTAAATGTAGGTTCAACAAAAGCGATATGCACCACTGATGGGAACGCCCAGAACAGCAGGCATTTCTCACACATATTAAAACAGATATCACTTTTTACTTATGACCTAGATAAAGAGCACGTCAAAATTAGACAAAAATTAGCCAAGAGATCATTAACACCAGGTTGCTGGAAGCGTATTTTAAATGATCTACGTTTATTCGGCTGAAAAAAAACGCTGTAGTAAGTCTGTCAGGCCAGTAGGGGTGCTGCGAACACATCAGAGGTCCAGTTCAAAACAAACAACCTTTAAATCAGAGCCCAGCTGCACAAACACGGTTTGGGTTTTTCCCAAGTTTAGTTTGGTCCGACTACGAGTCTTGTGTCTCCAGAAGGTGGCCGGGTTTGAGCAGGTTTGCTGTGAGTTTACAAAAGGTGCGTTCTAGATGAGCCAGGCCTGCAAACTGTGCGTGCCTGCACGGACAACAAGGTCTGAGTGCATGATGGGAAATTAATACCTGTCAGTGTGAGCAGTGATGGCTGATTGGACTCGAACGCTCACTCTTTATTGCCCCCTTTTCCTCCACCCACACCTTTATTTGTTTTAATCTTTTCTAGACAAAAAGACAGCTTTAATCAAATATGGATAACAATGAGATGGATTCCTCTTTTTTCAAACTAATGCTTTCATACCAACAGTATATGTCTAAATGTAAATGTAATAATCATCTGTGTCATAAATGGATTCAGTCAGTGGTGTGTTGAAACATAAACTGCAGTTTTATTGAGCAAATACACTCTGTTCTTTGGCCAAGAGGCTGATCTGAGACAAACACGCAGGTTTGTGTTCCTGAACTGTCCGACTTTAACGCAGCAGATTTTCCCGCCACTGTTGCAGCTGCCCGCTCGCGTCTACAATCCAAGCCAGGTGCAGTTCATCTCAAACACACCTGTGTCGCGTAAAAATCCACCTTCAACTGCTCCAAGCAAAGCATCTGTGTTCCGACTGGCTGTAGTTCGACCAATGACGCGCAGTACTGACAGTTCTGGGTGTGTTTAAGGCCCTCCTTGTTTTTACTTAAATACATGACGCAGCAGGTTTAATTTTAAAGAATGCACCTGATGCATTCACTGCCGCAAAGGCCTCTGGGAAACGCCTAGATTTAGCACCAATAGTTTGTTAAAGACGTAACAGTTTTAAGACACCACTCGGGTGAACGCCTCAGGTCGAAGGTGATCGTTACACCTGTCTATGCTGAGTTTTTTCTTTTTTATATACCGAGGGTGTGTCAACTGCATTTTTCTTTTATTTTGACAGCTGCAGGGCTTTTGCTTGATCTAAAATGGAGAGAAGCATTTCCAACAGTAGCAACATTGATCAAATGATTTGTGCCTAAAGCGTATTTCCCGAAAGTTCAGTGCACAAGTATTTACATCTGTTGAGAGAGCTCTGCTAAAATCATATATTTAATGCAAGTCTTGGATTATCCTCAATAAAAAAACATGACATTTGTGACTGAACTTAAGCTTCCCAAATGGCATTCCTAAAAAGGAGTGGCAGTATTTCCTTTGGCATGTGACATATTTGTAACTCAACGGCTGTGAGAGGTTTTGGCAGAAATACCTTACTACACTTCTTACTTATTTATATGCTCCAGATTAAACTTATAGAAGGAAAAGACATTTATAAGTTTGTTAAGTTCTCATCAACGTGAAAAGTTCAATCAGCTGATGATGAAATTAGTAACAAGATGCCCCCAGCACTTTTACAGGCCTTTACTCTCCTGAAAGTCTCCTAAACTGTTCCGTGGTTTCTCTCAGGTCACACTTTCCCTGGTGCTGTGTTCCCTGTCGTCACTTTTACTGTGGTAAATCATAAATATTTCTAAAAGGTCTGTCCAGTAATATACATTAAAGGTTGTGTAGCCATCTGTACGGTTTAGGCTCAATGTAGATATACGTTTCTGCCTCAGTCGCTGATTTGGACAGAGTTACATTGGATTTGACAGACTCGGTTGACTGGTTGTAACTAAGCGTGGAAAAACTCTAAAGTCAGTTTATTTCTCTTGTGATCTAATCCTGCTGGACTCGATTACAAAGGAGCAGCATTCAGATAAATGGCGATTTCGACTTGCTGTGACAAGTCGCACTTTAATTTATCTAAATGTCTGCAGCCTTTGCCAAGATTATGGTTTTGAGCCTATTGTGAATTAAGTGATACATACTTTTTGAAATTCTGTTTAAGTGTATGGCTAACCTTTTCCTCCGATACAGCTACAGCACAAACACAGGCATTTATGAAGGTGTTAGATTGTTGAAATGTCTCATAGTAGATGAAACGGTTTGCCTGTGATTAACTGGGGATGGTCCAGGGTGTACCCGCCTCACGCCCATACAGCCGGGACAGGCCCCGTTAGCCATGATCACATTAACCTGATGAACATCAATGTATTTTCTTTCATGGTGTCCTCATTTTTTCAACAATAATGTGATTATGCCACATTCATTTACTCTGAAATTGTATATGAAACTTACCTCTTCTTCTTCTTCATCCATGCTTGGCTCTGGGCTCTTAATGGGACTCGATGACTGACTGAAGACTGAAGACTTCCCACTGGTGCTCTGAAAACGCACAAACCAACAAAGATAAACCTCAACTATAGTGAATACAGTTCATTAGTGTTTTAAAAGGCCTACATCAGATCATTCATCTCAATCAAAGGCACTTTTTCACTTTTTGGTCTGTAGTTTGGGACTTTTCTGCTCGGTTTTAACCAAACAAACATTTGTGAAAAGCTCCTTAGCTGAAAAATCCCAGATGGTCTTGGTACTTGTCCAACCAAAACAAGGTTTGTTTGCAAGGTAAAAGCTCAATGATAGTTTAGACTTTGAACCAAATAGGACTTTTAAAACCTTATAACAGGACTAATCAAGGATGGAACCAGGGTAAACTAAAACAAAGAAATAAACCAGACCTAAGACAGAACCTAGAACTAGACCCAAGAGCAAAGCCTAAACCAGGATTTCAAGAGGTGAGTAAATCATT
This sequence comes from Neodontobutis hainanensis, assembly GCA_024349245.1. NCBI lineage: Eukaryota > Metazoa > Chordata > Actinopteri > Gobiiformes > Odontobutidae > Neodontobutis > Neodontobutis hainanensis. The sequence goes on along the minus strand of JALDNG010000352.1, from coordinate 89,029 downwards.
CTGAATGTGCCTTCTTTTCTGAGCCTTAATTCTTACAGATTTGACTCAAGCATTTGCCGGGGCAGGTTCAAACCCAGGTCACACCGTTTAGATTCAGTAATAACACGCATTTCTTTCAGAAAACGCGTTTAATATTCTCGGACTAAATGTCTGATGTAGTTAGCTCCTTATCTGACTGTCATTGATATTTTATTGCTTTACCGCGTCTCGTTGGGGCTCAGTTCTCATGACATGTTTGATTAAGGCACACCTCTGACATTGAAGAGACACACCCAGTACATTCCTCCACCTGGACCAATCGCTTATGAACAAGTCCAGTTTTGTCTTTTAATGTGCAATAACTGTATATGGCTTAAAGATACTGTAAGTGGTGCTCGACTAGTAGTTTGGTTTTGAAAGGTTTTAAGACCCTGTGCTATAGCCTTAGAAACTGTTGTCTACAGTCATATATTGCATGCCATAGACTTTCATGTCACAACTTTCATATTTCTGAAGCAACAGCCTTTAAGGCGGCACTAAAAACAGAAACAGCTGTTGATAGCAGACAAGAATTTGGGAAAACAAGCACCCTCTTAGTTCTTGGGATTTTGGAGCACAATGTTTAGCTCCACCTTTTACCGACAACAGCATACCTTTAAAAAATAGACCATTTAAAATGACTGAAATATAATTAACTGAACGCCACTCACCCTCAGGACCTCTCATGCTTGTCTTTATTTCTTTTTTAAAAGGAAATTAAAGCATTTTCCTCCACAAAACACTAAAACATTCCACCAAACTGAAGTTTAGAGTTGACTACATCCATTATCCCGTTCTCGTTAAACACGATTAAAAACAATATTTATCACTGTTTCATGTCCTTTTTGTTCACGTTTTACTGTTTTCAGCCGTTTTGCTGTAAAAAGACATCCAGCGCTGAATAAACACTTTCTGTTTTATCAGTCGCTATTAAACCTTCTGTTGACAGCTGTGTGGACCAATGGGAGCTCCTTTTTATATTAAAATTCTATAATAAACAGTAGATGTTATCTTTAAGCCCATTTTTTATTATTATTTTCTTCCACACACATTTTTGTGAGAAGAAAATAAATAGAAGGTACAGTCTGTTTAACACGTATCTTTAATGTAAACATAATAGTGTGGGCTCAGTGCGAGTCATAAACTGAATTAATAAAGACTGTAGACATTGCTTTTTATTTGTATTAAAAAAATGTATGCATTTAATTTGCGTTTTTCTACCTACTGGGCAAACACAATCCCACTAACACTTTCATCCACCAGTGGCACAGACACTGGAGGCAACAGTGGGTGAAGAGTCTTGCCCAAGGACAACCTGCTGTACATCCTGATCAAGTCCTGATCAACTCCTGATCAAGTCCTGATCAAGTCCTGATCAAGTCCTGATCAACTCCTGATCAACTCCTGATCAACTCCTGATCAACTCCTGATCAACTCCTGATCAACTCCTGATCAACTCCTGATCAAGTCCTGATCAAGTCCTGATCAACTCCTGATCAAGTCCTGATCAAGTCCTGATCAACTCCTCTGAGCTGCTAAAACTTGACCTAAAGATACCCAAACGTAAGATGCACTATTACCTTATGCACTTGTATTTCTTTATGTAATTCAGCAATTTCTCATAAAACAAGGACAACGGGGGCTGCGTCCCTCCTGTTCCCCCTGGGTCTACGCCTATGTCCAGAGGTTTATTTTGGACATTTCATCCCACTTCAGGCAAAATAAAAACTCAATATAAACAAAGTCGCTCACTTGACACAACATCAAAGAGCATTTATGACAACTGATGAGTCATGCTTTTGAAGACTTTATTAGACCAATAATTCATTTTTTTACCGCTTATCATTTATGGGTCGGCTTCCTCTCATTATCCACAGAGCTGTTTTATAACAGTCTCAGATTTAATACAGGCTACAGGATTCAAGATGAATAAATCCTATTCATCTAATAAATCCAGCCCTCTTAACATGCCTAATGTTACAACAACTAGCCTCCACACCTGTCTTTGTCCTCTTCGTTCTTACAGGCTGCTACGGAAAACCATTTGTGTTGAATCTGAGCCCCACTGACTTTGTGTGTGTGTGTGTGGCCTCACTGAGCACATTAATCTAACTTAACCAGCTGGGTTTGATTATTGGAATTATACAGCTCATCAACTGCAGTGACAGTGGTCCGATAAGTGGAGACCTTTAGGGACTGAGTTAAAACGCACAGAGGAGTTTAGATTGGTTAGATTCAAAAAGTCCAACTGCAAATGAGTTTTTGGGGATGTTTTAGGAGGTTTTCACAGCTGCACTGTTTGGTCCAGACTTTCAGACTCATGAAGCTGGGTTAAACACATAAAACACTTAGCTTATATTAGATATGATCCATGCCCCCGTTCTAGAGCTTCCACCTCTCGGGCATTAGTTTGGACCAGCGGAGACCACTCTGGAGTAATCCCCGTTAAAAAGACTGCAATTAACATTATGGATCAAATAAAAAAGGCACAAACAACAAAAATCGAACTAAAAAGGCTCTGTCCGTCCTGGGAGTGGATCCCTCCTTCTGTGGTTCTCCCTGAGGTTTCTCTTTTTTCCCGGCTGGGTTTTTTTGGAGTTTTTCCTCCCCTGATGGAGGGTCTAAGGACAGGGATGTTGTCTAGTGCAGTCTGTTAAGCCCTTTGAGGCGGCTGTTGTTGTGATATTGGGCTATACAAAAATAAATGTCTTGTCTTGTCTTGTCTACATATGTGCCAAACTAATTTTGTATTTACAAAGATGTTTATAGCACTATTTTGAGATTAATAAGTGGAAATGGTCAATAATATTGTAATAACTTGTTTTTTTCCAAAGCCTTCTGAAGCATCTGTGGACATTAGAGCCCTGTCAATCATATTAAGATGTTTATCCAGGGTCAGAGGCTGTGAAATCTCTGAGTGCAGTGTGAGAAGTAGAACAGCACTGCCACTGGAGCTGCTCTGACCTCGTCTCACCACGAGACCTGTCCAAGACCAAGTGTCCTGCAGAGTCCAGATCTTACACAAGAGACTGGTCAGACTAAAGGACAGACTGGGGCCAAAGCTAACGGGCTAAAGTATAGGCCTAAACCTTGAGCTTAACAGGACTAAAACCAAGTCCAAACCAAAAGAAATACAGGTTACAACACACTATTTTAAATAATCATGCAAATATATTGTTTGACCTGTGTCTGGGTTGATCTACTTTTGATCTCTGAATGAAGTACAACTGAATAGTGTTACTGTAATGCTTTGTAAATTTGAGTTAAATATATTAAACTAAATGGATACAGTTGCTTGATTGGGTTTGAATGTAGAGGAGGTTGTCCGCCTAAACATTCATCTGGAGCTGGACCAGACAAAGGTTTTAGCATCTCTCCTCTGTCTGTCCTGCAGAGCCTCGCTGCTCGTGCCTCTGCAGAGAAACTAAAGACCAAATGGCTTCAAGAGCAGCAGTCCTTCCTCTCATAAGAGTCTGCCCTGAGCCGTCTCGGAGCAGCCACAGAACCGACAGGAGCACAGTTCACGACAGCAGACTGATAACACCCAGTGACTACCAACCTCTGAAGAGCACCGGCTGCTGTGGCCAGTCGACAAAAGAGGTACATCAAGCCCTGCTCACATTCATTCGTTATCTGCAATCTAGAGTCACAACAAATATAAGTTCTGACAGAAGACAAAGTCAGGCTCTATGATCGAAACCAAAAGTAACATTGAACTTTCCCAGAAACACTTTTGTAATCGACCTGTGTGACTGGTTTTATTGTTTATTAGTTTTAACTTCATTATTCAATATTCTATTATATCTGCGGCAGTATTACAAACTAGTATCAGACTGACTTTCTTTCGCCCTTGGTTTAATTGCGCTCTCAGTTTTAAGTCGTCGCAATAAAGATGGGCGATACAGATTAAATAAAAGTTAAAAATGGTGTTACAAGATGTGTAAGACTCTACTTTAGCTCTTGTTACATAAAAAAAAAGACATTATGTGAAAAGTGCTCTGGTGAATTGAAGCACAGGCCTAATTTGCAGAAGTCAACAGGAATACAGTGAGTCCCAGAGACGTTATTTGCATTTATGCCCCTCACTAAACCATCACAGGTCACATGACTGCCCTTCTCTGGACACTAGTAGCAACAGAAGCCTCCACAAAGTGCACAGCATGTATCTAATCTGAAAAACAAAGTCCCTGTGAGTCCATGTTGGATGGTTTTCAAGTCACTTCCAGTCTTTGTTTGGACAGTTTCCCAGGAGTCCTCACTTGAGCCCACTGATCCCAGCCCTTGGCACATACATATATATACATACACACATACGTACATATAAATATTTTAACAGCTTGGTTTTTGAGCAATGCACAGGAATTTAGCGTCTGCTGCTCGCTGGGTTGGACTGGGTCAGAGTCAAGAGAGGCTTAGAACCGTTCAGATAGGAGGTCTGAGACGAGAGACACGGTACAACAGACATGTTTCAGACCTGGTTGAGACTCTTCTATGAGACTGAAGAATACAACAAGTCTTTGTAGCAAATAATCCAGTGCCCGGTCTCTTTAGTCCTGCTTTAAACTTCCTGATTGTCCTTATATAGTCTTGCCCTTGTCTAGTCAAGGTTTGGTCCAAGGTTTTAAGTTGATCTGGTTTAGTTTTGGATTGACCCTGGTCAGCTGTAGGCCAGTGGTGGGCAAACTAAGGCCCAGGGGCCATATGTGGTCTGTCAGTCTGTTTAAGCTGGCCCATCAATCATTTTCTAATAATGTATTGATAATTAAACACTGCATATATTTCCCTTTTTCCTTCTAGCTTGCATCTCTACTGTCAGCGGGAGATAGTATCCTCTGGTTTTACAAAAATAATATAGAGAAGGGCTCTAAAACTGAGGAGGTGCAGTTGTTGATTACTGTTGATGTTGACAGTGTTTATTGAACATAATATGTTGTTTAAGTTCGTATTTCAAACTATAGTTCACTGTGTTGTCGGCCCTCCACAAGAGTCCCATGTTCTAATGTGGCCCTTGGGGAAAAGAATTGCCCAGCCCTGGTTGAGGCTTTGATTTTGATTTTTGTCTTAGTCTAGTCCAGGTTTTAGCCCCCGGTTTTAGTCCTCTCTAAGTCTGTGTGTAGCTCTTTATTTGTCCTGATTGAGTCCTGGTTTAAACCTTGAGTGTAGTTTTAGTTTAGTCCTGGGTTTAGCCTCGGATTAGTCCCTGGTTTGGTCCTGGTCTTGGTATAGTTCTTTCTTAATATTTATTTGTCCTGGTGTACTGTTAAGTTTTGTTTAGTCTTCATTTTGTCCAGGTTTAGTCCTGGTTTAATTTTCGGTTTACCCTAGTGTCTGGGTTTTTTCCATAGTCTACTTTTGTTATAGACCTGGTTTAAGCTTGGTCTAGTCCTGATATAGTCCTCGTTTTAGTCTTGGTATGAAGTTTTTGATTAGAATAGTCCAAGTTGTAGTCCAGTCCTGGATTTGTCAATAATTTCATTTATTGTTTAATCCTGGGTTTAACCACCATTTTTTTATTTTCTCTAATAAAAAGAGCATGTTTTTCCCACCAGCATTATGTCAAAACCAAATTTCATTAAGTTCTTTTTAGACATTAACAGCTTGAACACTTATATCATGTGTAATTGTTTTATTTAGCCCAGACATTCTCAGGTGTCACAGGAACAGCTCACATTTCAACAACGTAAACAGGAAACGATAATCGGACTCTCTGTAACTCAAGCTTTTGGCAGAACTCCACTGGTTCAGTCCTGGTTTAGTCCTGGTTTAGTCTTGGCTTTTTCTTAGTCTGAGTCCTTGGTTTAGTTCTGGTTTATTTCTGGATTTAGACCTAGGTTTTTGTCCTTGGAATAGTCCTGGTTCAAACCATGACTAGTTTAACCTTGGTTAAGTCTTGACTTTAAAGTTTAAGGCCTGGATTGGACTTGGTTAGACCTGGATTGGACCCCGGAGTAAAGCAGGACTGAGTGAAGGCCTAAACCAGAACCCTCCTAAGACTAATCCAGGTCCACATCCATGTGAGTTTTTGTCTTTAGTTCCCCACAGAGCCCCATTCTGTTTCTTTATCTCTGTAAAACGAGACTCCAGACTTGGAAAGACTAGGATGACATTTAATCTAAGCATAAGACAAAAAAACTATTTCAAGCATCTCATCGTTTTGAAATGTTTCAAGAAGAAAACTAATGACAACCACAAATACCGTGACATACTGTTCTTGAGACACAAGCCGTGTGAAATTATTCTGTAACTATCACATCAGCGTCTCATATCTGTTATCACATTAGTGTGAACGCAGCCGAGACGTGTTGTTTAAAATCCCACTGCAGCGTCCCGCCCTTCTGTGGAAGCTGTGTATTTACTCTACGCAGTGCTCTATAATTACTCGTGTAACTCCAGCGAGCATCGGCTGGAGTTAAAACACAGATCAATCCAGACAGACTTCAAACTGTGTTAAAGAGGGTCGGGCTTTATCTGTCCCAGAAACACTTTAACCGAAGATCACCGAGTACACACACCCACACACACATATATATTATATATACACATATATTACATATATAATATATATATATATATATATATTACATATACATATATATATATATATAAAAATATATATATATATAAAATATATATATATATATATATATATATATATATATATATATATATATATATATATATATATATATATAAAAATATATATATATATATATATATATATATATATATATATATATAAATATATATATATATGTTCGAATCCCCTCGGGTGCTATCCAGTGGGGTCCTTAGGCAAGACCCTTCGCGCTACTGCCTACCTCATAAAAATGGTGAGAGACAATAAATGCTATGAGAAGCCGGATCAGACGGCGACCGGCCAAACAAGGTCTGCGTCAGGTGTTGGGGAACCAGAGCAACTTGATGACAAATGGGCTACTGGAACAAGAACAAGAACAAGAACAGGAACAGGAACAGCACGGAGATGGACGAGATGCGATAACAAGGCTCTGTTGGAATGCTACTACTCCAGTAACCCTAGTCAGAGGGGTTACATGAAGAGGATGTGGGATGAATGGTTACTTCGAAACCCACAGTCCAGGCTTACACCGAAGCACCTAGTAGCTCAGTGTTCCAACATCCACAAGCGGCAACTGCTATCACAACTTGAGATTGACGAGATACAACACAAATGCTACGGCAAGGGGGAGCCAGGACGAGAGGTCAGAGGAGCCAACGAGGGCTCCCCAACCAGAGATTGGGCACGGCCCCAATAAGTGCAATAACGCTGAACGAGGCAGCGACTGACCTGAAAGACAAGATTATGGCGAGAATGAATGAAAGGCAACCCGACGCCAACTACAACGGCTAAGTGAAGTACCATCAGAAAGTCTCCTAGAAGATGTGAATGCAGCATTAAGTGCGATCCCTACCACAACCATCACTGAAACCAATGAGCTGATATACACCTCAGCAGCAGTGATCCTTGAGATGCTTGGCTATAAGAGCAACCATGGGAACCATGATAAACAATACCCACCATGGAAACAAAGGCTGGAGGCTAAAATCAAGAAGGCACGGAGAGAAGTGAGCCAACTGACAGAGGCCAAGAAAGGTGCAATGAGAAAACAAGTACCCAATAGGTACAACCAGATGCCAATACCTGAAGCACTTGAAACTGCCAAACAAAGGCTCCAAGCCTTGGCCAGCCGCCTAAAGAGGTACACAAGAGAGAATGAAGCCAGAAGAATAAACCGGCTGTTCGCAACTTAACCTGCGAAAGTGTACGCTCAGTGGCAGGGTAATAATAACAGCAGGGCCGACCCACCAAGGCTGGAAACTGAACAATACTGGAAAAATATATGGGAGAGGAGGCATCACACAACAGCGATGCACAGTGGCTGGTGGCTCTGAGAGAGGACCACAGCAACCTCCTGAACAGAATCCAGTTACCATCACAGCGGCAGGCGTTCAAGAAAGAGTCTCAGGTATGAAAAACTGGACAGCACCGGGCCCTGACAGGATCCACACCTACTGGCTAAAGAAGTTCACTGCACTCCATGAGCGCCTGCAGCACAAATGAACCAGCTGCTAAGGGATGGGGCGCACCCTGAATGGCTTACCGAAGGCGTACAATCCTGATCCTGAAGGATCCCACAAAGGGTACAGTCCCATCCAACTATCGGCCAATAACCTGTCTCTCCAGAAGGGCATCGGAAAAGAAACCAGAGGAGCCAAACACCAACTCCTGGTTGACAGAACAGTCACCCAAGACTGCAGAACCCGACACACCAACCTGTGCACTGCCTGGATTGATTACAAGAAAGCATATGACTCAATGCCACACACATGGATCACTGAATGCTTGGAGATGTACAACAACAACAGGACTCTAAGACACTTCATTGCAAACTCGATGAGGCTATGGAAAACCACCCTTGAGGCCAATGGCAAGCCACTTGCACAAGTATCCATCAAATGTGGCATATACCAAGGAGATGCTCTGTCCCCACTGCTGTTCTGCATAGGTTTGAACCCCTCAGCCAAATAATCAACAAGACTGGCTATGGATACCGACTCAGGAATGGGGCCACCATCAGTCACCTCCTCTACATGGATGACATCAAGCTATACGCTAAGAGGCGGGACATTGACTCACTGATCCACACCACCAGGATCTACAGCTCTGACACTGGGATGTCATTCAGGCTTTGGAAGTGTAGTCGAATGGTGACAAAGAGAGGGAAGGTAGTCCACACAGAAGGGGTCTCACTACCAGAAGGAACAATAGCAGACATTGAGGATGGTTACAAGTACCTTGGAATACCACAGGCAAATGGCAACCTTGAAGAGGTAACAAGGAAAACAGCAACTGCCAAATACCTCCAACGAGTAAGGCAAGTCCTAAGAAGTCAGCTCAATGGCAAGAACAAGGCACGGGCAATAAACAGCTATGCCCTGCCAGTGACCAGATACCCTGCAGGAATAATAAGGTGGCCAAAGGAAGAGATACAGACCACAGACGTTAAGACACGAAAGCTCCTCACCATGCATGGAGGGTTCCATCCCAAATCCAGCACCCTGAGACTGTACGCTAGCCGTAAGGAAGGCGGCCGTGGACTAGTGAGTGTGAGAGCCACTATCCAGGATGAAACATCCAAGATCCACAAGTACATCAAAGATAAGGCCCAAACAGATGACGTGCTTAGTGAATGTCTCAGGCAACGGGGAGCAGCGGAAGAGGAGCTGGAGGAGGGACCATCATGGGAGGACAAACCCCTACATGGGATGTACCACCGAACATAACTGAAGTGGCTGATATCAAGAAATCCTACCAATGGCTAGAACGGGCCGGACTGAAGGACAGCACAGAGGCACTCATCATGGCTGCACAGGAACAGGCCCTGAGCACCAGAGCAATAGAGGCCCAGATCTACCACACCAGACAAGACCCAAGGTGTAGGCTGTGCAAACAGGCCCCTGAGACAATCCAACACTTAACTGCAGGGTGTAAGATGCTGGCAGGAAAGCATACATGGAACGCCATAACCAAGTGGCTGGCATAGTGTACAGGAACATCTGCACGGAGTACGGACTGGAAACCCCAAGGTCAAAGTGGGAAACACCTCCAAAGGTGGTAGAGAATGACCGAGCCAAGATCCTGTGGGACTTCCAGATTCAGACTGACAGAATGGTAATGGCGAACCAACCAGACATCGTGGTGGTCGACAAACAGCAGAGGAAAGCCGTTGTGGTTGATGTGGCAATACCAAGTGATTACAACATCAGGAAAAAGGAACATGAGAAACTAGAGAAATACCAAGGGCTCAGAGAAGAGCTAGAAAAGACTTGGAAGGTGAAGGCGACAGTGGTGCCCGTGGTCATTGGAGCACTCGGGCAGTGACCCCCAAACTGGAAGAGTGGCTACAGCAGATCCCTGGAAGAACACCAGACATCTCAATCCAGAAAAGTGCAGTACTAGGAACAGCAAAGATACTGCAGAACCCTCAAGCTCCCAGGCCTCTGGTAGAGGACCCGAGCTCGAAGGATGAGACCACCAGCGGAGGGTGAAGGACAAAGTTTTTATATATATATATATATATATATATATATATATATATATATATATATATATATATATATATATATATATATATATATATATATATATATATATATATATATATATATACACAGTACATGTCCAGTACATGTCCCAGTACATGTCCAGTACATGTCCCAGTACATGTCCCAGTACATGTCCCAGTACATGTCCCTGTACATGTCCCTGTACATGTCCCTGTACTCGGTGATCTTCGGTTAAAGTTTTAACCTGAGCTGAGAGAGTGAGAAAGAATAGCAGACTCATGAAACAATTTAACTCAAAAACACAAAAATGTTAAAACTGATCAAAAGTCACTCTGCAAGTTTGGATTTTGTTCTATGTTTAGACCCATTCAAGCAATGAAAAGTCCTAAAGTTAGTTTAGGTTTGATTGGTTTAGACTCTATTACTTTAAGTGTTTGTCTTGGATTAATTTTACTCATTAAATAATATTAAGTCCTGGTTTAATCCCAGTATTTGTCCTTTTTTAGTCTTTGCCTAGGCCTTGTTTAGTCCTGCTTGAATCCTGGGTTTATCTGACCAATCAGAGCAGACATGGCACAGAGGGATTTTCCGTGTCAATGCAAATGCACAAATGTCATCCCACTTCTACATTTAACCCTTGTGTGTTCTTTGGATCAAATGAATAAACAGAACCACCTCAGTTGCTTCCCACAGGTCGAAATTGAAAAACATTTGCACACATGTGACTCTGTTAAAAACACACCTGACATTTGAGCGGGCCACACCTTCCACTGTACAACTGTTCGTAAATCACAGGAGTGGTTCCAGCTGCATATTTGTCTGTCAGTGTCTTTAGCACCGGGCTGTGACACAACGCTGAAAGTGAAGTGCATTTTGTGTTGGAGTAAACACGCATACAAAGTTGCTTATTGGTGTTAGAAGTCTTTAAAATGGACATGTGCTGGAGCTAAACATTATTATACGTCTCAGCAGCTGTCCTTTACAACACTCTTTATTTGGATTGAACTCAGGACTTTCTTTCAGCCATAACGGTAATAATCAGTGGCACAAACCTGGGTCTCAGTCAGCTTCTCTATGTCACGTTTCATGGTTGACTGAGAATAATTATTTATTTATTTGATCATTTTATTTTAAGTGTGGATGAGGCCTTCGACTGTAAATCTGCTGTGTCATGGCAGTAAGATCTAGGGCTGCACAATACACACATTTATTCTAAATTACAAAAGAACCATCCAAGAAAAAATATTTACTATTTTAATCTTTAACAATTACCACAAAGTTTATTTGGACATTTTTTAGGTTTATTACCCATCTTGTGTGTAATATAGTTTACACACCACAGACAGTTGTTATTAAAGATGTAAAAAGTGCATGGCTGATCTGCAGAACTCAACAAAAACAGTACATTTTGTTGAACTGTTTGAGATAATAAAAATCTTTACTATCCGCAGAGTCACTGTAGTTATTATTTAAGCTGCTTTGTTGTTAGCAGTAGCATTAGCCACAAGACAAGCGTTAAAGGAAACGTTCTTTTAATGTCTTTTTTTTAACATTGTTTACAGCAGAAACCTAAAACAATCACACTTACTTCATTTATAGCCTGGCCCTGTGCTTGACATTTATCCTTTGTATATTTATCCACACCTCATCTCTGACACCAACTGCCCACAAACTGGAGCTACACTGACTTTGATTGGGTTGTGACCAAGCGTCTCTCATGGAAACTCCTAAATGATCTTCGCGTAAGGGCGCCGCCATACGGCAAAATACGGCGATATACTGCCGTCCACCAGAGGGCAAGCTCCAAAAGTGGAAATATAAGGAGAAACCCAATGACAACTTTCCAAGTGTCCTTGTTTTTTTTCCACCTAGTAGGCCCTCAAAACGCTTTACCAGTGTTACAGATGTCCAGGAGGCAAGGTGGGTGAAGTATCTTGCCCAAGGACACAACGACAGAATGTAGGGGAGAGTGGGATGTTATGATGTTTCGAGGGATGGAACCGCCCACCCGTCGGTCGATGGACGGCTTCTCTACCCACTGAGCTACTGCCGGCTGACAGGAGCCCTGACCTCCACTGCATCCACCTCCGGAAACTGCCTGTAGTGTGTGTGGCCTTGAGCGTCTCCACAGGGTTACTATTTAACATTAAAAACTGTGCATTGATGTAAAATCCTCACCCACAAAAATAAAAATAAAATATTCTTATTAATGAAATCCCAGAAAAGAGAAAGTGCATCCTTTGTGTTTTCTTTCAACCGTCGGCAGCCCTTAGACAAAGCAGGGAGTGGTTCATTACAGAAGAAACGGTAATGGCTGTTACATAGGTGGCACAATAATTATAATAGTTACTTTCTAGACAATAGGTAAAAGTCTTTATTATAATCTTAAATGTAGGTTCAACAAAACGATATGCACCACTGATGGGAACGCCCAGAACAGCAGGCATTTCTCACACATATTAAAACAGATATCACTTTTTACTTATGACCTAGATAAAGAGCACGTCAAAATTAGACAAAAATTAGCCAAGAGATCATTAACACCAGGTTGCTGGAAGCGTATTTTAAATGATCTACGTTTATTCGGCTGAAAAAAAACGCTGTAGTAAGTCTGTCAGGCCAGTAGGGGTGCTGCGAACACATCAGAGGTCCAGTTCAAAACAAACAACCTTTAAATCAGAGCCCAGCTGCACAAACACGGTTTGGGTTTTTCCCAAGTTTAGTTTGGTCCGACTACGAGTCTTGTGTCTCCAGAAGGTGGCCGGGTTTGAGCAGGTTTGCTGTGAGTTTACAAAAGGTGCGTTCTAGATGAGCCAGGCCTGCAAACTGTGCGTGCCTGCACGGACAACAAGGTCTGAGTGCATGATGGGAAATTAATACCTGTCAGTGTGAGCAGTGATGGCTGATTGGACTCGAACGCTCACTCTTTATTGCCCCCTTTTCCTCCACCCACACCTTTATTTGTTTTAATCTTTTCTAGACAAAAAGACAGCTTTAATCAAATATGGATAACAATGAGATGGATTCCTCTTTTTTCAAACTAATGCTTTCATACCAACAGTATATGTCTAAATGTAAATGTAATAATCATCTGTGTCATAAATGGATTCAGTCAGTGGTGTGTTGAAACATAAACTGCAGTTTTATTGAGCAAATACACTCTGTTCTTTGGCCAAGAGGCTGATCTGAGACAAACACGCAGGTTTGTGTTCCTGAACTGTCCGACTTTAACGCAGCAGATTTTCCCGCCACTGTTGCAGCTGCCGCTCGCGTCTACAATCCAAGCCAGGTGCAGTTCATCTCAAACACACCTGTGTCGCGTAAAAATCCACCTTCAACTGCTCCAAGCAAAGCATCTGTGTTCCGACTGGCTGTAGTTCGACCAATGACGCGGCAGTACTGACAGTTCTGGGTGTGTTTAAGGCCCTCCTTGTTTTTACTTAAATACATGACGCAGCAGGTTTAATTTTAAAGAATGCACCTGATGCATTCACTGCCGCAAAGGCCTCTGGGAAACGCCTAGATTTAGCACCAATAGTTTGTTAAAGACGTAACAGTTTTAAGACACCACTCGGGTGAACGCTCAGGTCGAAGGTGATCGTTACACCTGTCTATGCTGAGTTTTTCTTTTTATATACCGAGGGTGTGTCAACTGCATTTTTCTTTTATTTTGACAGCTGCAGGGCTTTTGCTTGATCTAAAATGGAGAGAAGCATTTCCAACAGTAGCAACATTGATCAAATGATTTGTGCCTAAAGCGTATTTCCCGAAAGTTCAGTGCACAAGTATTTACATCTGTTGAGAGAGCTCTGCTAAAATCATATATTTAATGCAAGTCTTGGATTATCCTCAATAAAAAAAACATGACATTTGTGACTGAACTTAAGCTTCCCAAATGGCATTCCTAAAAAAGGGGAGTGGCAGTATTTCCTTTGGCATGTGACATATTTGTAACTCAACGGCTGTGAGAGGTTTTGGCAGAAATACCTTACTACACTTCTTACTTATTTATATGCTCCAGATTAAACTTATAGAAGGAAAAGACATTTATAAGTTTGTTAAGTTCTCATCAACGTGAAAAGTTCAATCAGCTGATGATGAAATTAGTAACAAGATGCCCCAGCACTTTTACAGGCCTTTACTCTCCTGAAAGTCTCCTAAACTGTTCCGTGGTTTCTCTCAGGTCACACTTTCCCTGGTGCTGTGTTCCCTGTCGTCACTTTTACTGTGGTAAATCATAAATATTTCTAAAAGGTCTGTCCAGTAATATACATTAAAGGTTGTGTAGCCATCTGTACGGTTTAGGCTCAATGTAGATATACGTTTCTGCCTCAGTCGCTGATTTGGACAGAGTTACATTGGATTTGACAGACTCGGTTGACTGGTTGTAACTAAGCGTGGAAAAACTCTAAAGTCAGTTTATTTCTCTTGTGATCTAATCCTGCTGGACTCGATTACAAAGGAGCAGCATTCAGATAAATGGCGATTTCGACTTGCTGTGACAAGTCGCACTTTAATTTATCTAAATGTCTGCAGCCTTTGCCAAGATTATGGTTTTGAGCCTATTGTGAATTAAGTGATACATACTTTTGAAATTCTGTTTAAGTGTATGGCTAACCTTTTCCTCCGATACAGCTACAGCACAAACACAGGCATTTATGAAGGTGTTAGATTGTTGAAATGTCTCATAGTAGATGAAACGGTTTGCCTGTGATTAACTGGGGATGGTCCAGGGTGTACCCGCCTCACGCCCATACAGCCGGGACAGGCCCCGTTAGCCATGATCACATTAACCTGATGAACATCAATGTATTTTCTTTCATGGTGTCCTCATTTTTTCAACAATAATGTGATTATGCCACATTCATTTACTCTGAAATTGTATATGAAACTTACCTCTTCTTCTTCTTCATCCATGCTTGGCTCTGGGCTCTTAATGGGACTCGATGACTGACTGAAGACTGAAGACTTCCCACTGGTGCTCTGAAAACGCACAAACCAACAAAGATAAACCTCAACTATAGTGAATACAGTTCATTAGTGTTTTAAAAGGCCTACATCAGATCATTCATCTCAATCAAAGGCACTTTTTCACTTTTTGGTCTGTAGTTTGGGACTTTTCTGCTCGGTTTTAACCAAACAAACATTTGTGAAAAGCTCCTTAGCTGAAAAATCCCAGATGGTCTTGGTACTTGTCCAACCAAAACAAGGTTTGTTTGCAAGGTAAAAGCTCAATGATAGTTTAGACTTTGAACCAAATAGGACTTTTAAAACCTTATAACAGGACTAATCAAGGATGGAACCAGGGTAAACTAAAACAAAGAAATAAACCAGACCTAAGACAGAACCTAGAACTAGACCCAAGAGCAAAGCCTAAACCAGGATTTCAAGAGGTGAGTAAATCATTCTGAATGTGCCTTCTTTTCTGAGCCTTAATTCTTACAGATTTGACTCAAGCATTTGCCGGGGGCAGGTTCAAACCCAGGTCACACCGTTTAGATTCAGTAATAACACGCATTTCTTTCAGAAAACGTTTAATATTCTCGGACTAAATGTCTGATGTAGTTAGCTCCTTATCTGACTGTCATTGATATTTTATTGCTTTACCGCGTCTCGTTGGGGCTCAGTTCTCATGACATGTTTGATTAAGGCACACCTCTGACATTGAAGAGACACACCCAGTACATTCCTCCACCTGGACCAATCGCTTATGAACAAGTCCAGTTTTGTCTTTTAATGTGCAATAACTGTATATGGCTTAAAGATACTGTAAGTGGTGCTCGACTAGTAGTTTGGTTTTCGAAAGGTTTTAAGACCCTGTGCTATAGCCTTAGAAACTGTTGTCTACAGTCATATATTGCATGCCATAGACTTTCATGTCACAACTTTCATATTTCTGAAGCAACAGCCTTTAAGGCGGCACTAAAAACAGAAACAGCTGTTGATAGCAGACAAGAATTTGGGAAAACAAGCACCCTCTTAGTTCTTGGGATTTTGGAGCACAATGTTTAGCTCCACCTTTTACCGACAACAGCATACCTTTAAAAAAATAGACCATTTAAAATGACTGAAATATAATTAACTGAACGCCACTCACCCTCAGGACCTCTCATGCTTGTCTTTATTTCTTTTTTTAAAAAGGGAAATTAAAGCATTTTCCTCCACAAAACACTAAAACATTCCACCAAACTGAAGTTTAGAGTTGACTACATCCATTATCCCGTTCTCGTTAAACACGATTAAAAACAATATTTATCACTGTTTCATGTCCTTTTTGTTCACGTTTTACTGTTTTCAGCCGTTTTGCTGTAAAAAGACATCCAGCGCTGAATAAACACTTTCTGTTTTATCAGTCGCTATTAAACCTTCTGTTGACAGCTGTGTGGACCAATGGGAGCTCCTTTTTATATTAAAATTCTATAATAAACAGTAGATGTTATCTTTAAGCCCATTTTTTATTATTATTTTCTTCCACACACATTTTTGTGAGAAGAAAATAAATAGAAGGTACAGTCTGTTTAACACGTATCTTTAATGTAAACATAATAGTGTGGGCTCAGTGCGAGTCATAAACTGAATTAATAAAGACTGTAGACATTGCTTTTTATTTGTATTAAAAAAATGTATGCATTTAATTTGCGTTTTTCTACCTACTGGGCAAACACAATCCCACTAACACTTTCATCCACCAGTGGCACAGACACTGGAGGCAACAGTGGGTGAAGAGTCTTGCCCAAGGACAACCTGCTGTACATCCTGATCAAGTCCTGATCAACTCCTGATCAAGTCCTGATCAAGTCCTGATCAAGTCCTGATCAACTCCTGATCAACTCCTGATCAACTCCTGATCAACTCCTGATCAACTCCTGATCAACTCCTGATCAACTCCTGATCAAGTCCTGATCAAGTCCTGATCAACTCCTGATCAAGTCCTGATCAAGTCCTGATCAACTCCTCTGAGCTGCTAAAACTTGACCTAAAGATACCCAAACGTAAGATGCACTATTACCTTATGCACTTGTATTTCTTTATGTAATTCAGCAATTTCTCATAAAACAAGGACAACGGGGGCTGCGTCCCTCCTGTTCCCCCTGGGTCTACGCCTATGTCCAGAGGTTTATTTTGGACATTTCATCCCACTTCAGGCAAAATAAAAACTCAATATAAACAAAGTCGCTCACTTGACACAACATCAAAGAGCATTTATGACAACTGATGAGTCATGCTTTTGAAGACTTTATTAGACCAATAATTCATTTTTTTACCGCTTATCATTTATGGGTCGGCTTCCTCTCATTATCCACAGAGCTGTTTTATAACAGTCTCAGATTTAATACAGGCTACAGGATTCAAGATGAATAAATCCTATTCATCTAATAAATCCAGCCCTCTTAACATGCCTAATGTTACAACAACTAGCCTCCACACCTGTCTTTGTCCTCTTCGTTCTTACAGGCTGCTACGGAAAACCATTTGTGTTGAATCTGAGCCCCACTGACTTTGTGTGTGTGTGTGTGGCCTCACTGAGCACATTAATCTAACTTAACCAGCTGGGTTTGATTATTGGAATTATACAGCTCATCAACTGCAGTGACAGTGGTCCGATAAGTGGAGACCTTTAGGGACTGAGTTAAAACGCACAGAGGAGTTTAGATTGGTTAGATTCAAAAAGTCCAACTGCAAATGAGTTTTTGGGGATGTTTTAGGAGGTTTTCACAGCTGCACTGTTTGGTCCAGACTTTCAGACTCATGAAGCTGGGTTAAACACATAAAACACTTAGCTTATATTAGATATGATCCATGCCCCCGTTCTAGAGCTTCCACCTCTCGGGCATTAGTTTGGACCAGCGGAGACCACTCTGGAGTAATCCCCGTTAAAAAGACTGCAATTAACATTATGGATCAAATAAAAAAGGCACAAACAACAAAAATCGAACTAAAAGGCTCTGTCCGTCCTGGGAGTGGATCCCTCCTTCTGTGGTTCTCCCTGAGGTTTCTCTTTTTCCCGGCTGGGTTTTTGGAGTTTTTCCTCCCCTGATGGAGGGTCTAAGGACAGGGATGTTGTCTAGTGCAGTCTGTTAAGCCCTTTGAGGCGGCTGTTGTTGTGATATTGGGCTATACAAAAATAAATGTCTTGTCTTGTCTTGTCTACATATGTGCCAAACTAATTTTGTATTTACAAAGATGTTTATAGCACTATTTTGAGATTAATAAGTGGAAATGGTCAATAATATTGTAATAACTTGTTTTTTTCCAAAGCCTTCTGAAGCATCTGTGGACATTAGAGCCCTGTCAATCATATTAAGATGTTTATCCAGGGTCAGAGGCTGTGAAATCTCTGAGTGCAGTGTGAGAAGTAGAACAGCACTGCCACTGGAGCTGCTCTGACCTCGTCTCACCACGAGACCTGTCCAAGACCAAGTGTCCTGCAGAGTCCAGATCTTACACAAGAGACTGGTCAGACTAAAGGACAGACTGGGGCCAAAGCTAACGGGCTAAAGTATAGGCCTAAACCTTGAGCTTAACAGGACTAAAACCAAGTCCAAACCAAAAGAAATACAGGTTACAACACACTATTTTAAATAATCATGCAAATATATTGTTTGACCTGTGTCTGGGTTGATCTACTTTTGATCTCTGAATGAAGTACAACTGAATAGTGTTACTGTAATGCTTTGTAAATTTGAGTTAAATATATTAAACTAAATGGATACAGTTGCTTGATTGGGTTTGAATGTAGAGGGAGGTTGTCCGCCCCTAAACATTCATCTGGAGCTGGACCAGACAAAGGTTTTAGCATCTCTCCTCTGTCTGTCCTGCAGAGCCTCGCTGCTCGTGCCTCTGCAGAGAAACTAAAGACCAAATGGCTTCAAGAGCAGCAGTCCTTCCTCTCATAAGAGTCTGCCCTGAGCCGTCTCGGAGCAGCCACAGAACCGACAGGAGCACAGTTCACGACAGCAGACTGATAACACCCAGTGACTACCAACCTCTGAAGAGCACCGGCTGCTGTGGCCAGTCGACAAAAGAGGTACATCAAGCCCTGCTCACATTCATTCGTTATCTGCAATCTAGAGTCACAACAAATATAAGTTCTGACAGAAGACAAAGTCAGGCTCTATGATCGAAACCAAAAGTAACATTGAACTTTCCCAGAAACACTTTTGTAATCGACCTGTGTGACTGGTTTTAATGTTTATTAAGGTGACTAGCATTTACTTATTCAGAAATAGCTTCTCTAGGCTTCAGCCTCTACTTGAACAGACAACAATTATGTTTCAAAATGTATAATATACACTGTACAGTAATATAGAGAAATAAATCATGAAATCTAAATTCAAGAACAACGTTTATGCACATAAACAGGATAACTTTGCTTCAAAACTTTTGCAAATAGTCTTTAATATGTCTGCCGTAAAAGTGTCTACTTGTCCCACTGCATTTTAAATCGTCTGACCTGTGACCTCTGCAGATTTTAAAACCGCTTTAAAAAGGTCAAGGTCAAGTGTTGCCTGACAGTCTGAAGTTCAGGGCAGTAATGCTCTCCAACAGAAAGAATAGAACAAACTGGTTTGAGTGAAATGCCACATACATGACTTCATTTTGGATATTACAGACTATAATCTCAACACAACACACCTGAAGACTCTCCCACAAGATTAGACTCGAGTAGTAAACATGTGTTGAGTCCGGAAACGTCCCACAGCTGCTATTACCTCCAGAATTAAAGAGAAAAGTGGGACCTGGTAATAATGTCTTTCAGGGAAATGAGCTAAAACTGAGTTCACAGTGAGGACACACTGCTTCACAGACCCTTCCAGTCCAAAGTAGGAGCTGATTGTCATGAAGCACTCACACATTTGCTGTAAATGAGCCTCATCAGAAAAGACTCTGGATGGTGAATCTGCTTAACATTACTGTCTAATTTTTCTGCAAGTACTTTGCTTTCTTCTGTGAGCTGTGACTGGACGGAAGCTACACACCAAACCTCATGAGAGCAAAGAACTATACACTCTACTCAACTTTAGTTATTTTATTTTATTAATTCAGGCGACTTATTCAGCAAGGTTCATATTTAAAGATGTTGGCTGCAAAGACAAGGCGAGTCCTATTTTTTGTCACTTTATGATTGACTATTACAAGAATCTTGGAGCAGGTTATGGGGCTCACCTCCAGGATCTGCCGATGGTACATGAGCTCTGAGTCCTGGCTGCTCACACTCGCGCGCGGGACGCTCTGCAGGTAAATGGGGGACATCACCTGCTGCATGGCGGGCTGCTGTATATGCTGTATCTGATGCACCTGCTGCATGACGGGCTGCTGGATATGCTGTATCTGATGCATCTGCTGCATGACGGGCTGTTGCAACAGGACGTAGGACTGCTGCTGCATGGCGGGCTGCATGGCGGGCTGCATGGGAACCAGGTACCGCACCGTCTCGTATGAACCGTTCACGGCGTAGGGCAGCGGCGACACGGGCCTCGCGGAGATCACCGTGTTGGTTACGGACTCCGGAGTCTCTACTTTCAGCGTCCGGTACGTGGTCGTAGACGACTTCTGACTCGTCTGAACCGACATCTTAGATCAGGCCAGATCCAGAACAAAGCAGAAAGTCAGAACGAAGCGGTGTTTGAATGCGTTTGGTTCCGCGGAGTGGAGACGCGCGCCGACCACAGATAAAAGGCTTCCTCAGTGGGACACAGCGTGAGAGGAAAGTCCGCTCCGAGCAGTCATTCCACGGAAAAGGAAGAGCAAAGTCCTGGAGGAGGCGGGCCGCTCTAGAGCTGAAAGTTAAGAGGACTTTAAAAGGGAGGGGCCCGGAGTTACTCCAATACAAGAAAAGTTCTGCGCTTTGGCCTTGAGGGGGCTGTAAGACTCCTTTGAGTCAAATTTAATTTGGCTATCGTCATTCTTAGGCCTACACCTGCTGCGAGAGCAGGGCCGGCCCTGACCAATTTGCTGCCCTAGGCAAGATTTCACCTGGTGCCCCTGGAATTTTGTTCATAAACTCACACAGAAACAAACTGCACAGCTTTGTCTTGTTTTTCTTTATTTTGAAAATATTTTGGAAACACACACACGTATTATAGATACAATATAAATATGTTTATATTATATTATGTTATTGCAGAAAAAACTATATCACAGAAACATTGCTTTCCTTTGCTTTCCTTGGCTTTCTTACAGCATATGTAACATTCCAGAAATTATAAATAAGAGCACTGAACCAAAAATAAATAACTATATACAAACTTGAATGAACTATGCAAATGTATAGCAAATGTTCTACAGTCTTACTCGCCTTGCCTTTCTAGCAGCAAAGTCATCTATGATATCCTCATAGGACCTAAACCACATTATAGCTTAAACACACAAACAGCAAGAATAATTACATCTGGTATTCATGCACAAAACTCTATTCATTGAGCACTTCTCTAGCATACAGTAGTTATATTTTCAAAATTAATTTTTAAAGTGTTTGTTTTCCAGTATATCTGGCATGGCAGCAATGTCCTACTAACAACACTTTATGATGTTTTAACCATGAAACAGAGGAGAAACGTAAATCTTTATTTAAATAGAATTTTAAAGTTGCTAAATCCATATATATAATACATATATATAAAAACATTTTATGTAGGACTCAGTCATTTTAAATAAAGATTTACGTTTATATAGCAACATTTTATGCAGAACTCATTTTAAATAAAGATTTATATGTCCCTCTGCCTGTGTACTCGTTGAGTTTTCTGGATCATCCTTCATTAAAGCCTGCGTTTGGATCACCACTGTCTGTCTCTACCGTGCAGGTCATGACACTATGTCATAAACTAATTCAAATTAGCGAACGTTACAGGCATCGTTGAACTAACTTAATGCAACATAGATAAACTGATCATCATTACCTACCTCTGTCTTTTTCGCGTTTTTCTTCCTCTTCTCTTCTTTTTTTTCTTCCCTGGGCACCAGATGGCTTCAGTCTTTTTGACATAATGACAACTTATCAGTCAGTGTCAGTGAATTCGGCCATTGTCAGTGACAATCACACACAGGTAACGGATGTTTTTGTTTTTTTTCAGCAGGGCGGGAGCGGGGAGATTGATGCGTCACTCAGTCGGACGGGTGGATTGGGATTCGGGGAAGCAATGTTGTAGTTTTGTCTTTAAGGGACGATCGCGTTTTTAAATTCATAATATTTAAGTTGTATTGGTTATAAAAATATATATATTCATAAAAATAATAATTTGGGTGGGTGGAGCCCTTAGCATTTGCCTTTTCCACCTATGCCCAGGGCCGGCCCTGTGCGAGAGACAGAAGATAAAACACCTCCCCACAGTTTTCATAGGATGATAAACAAGCTTTTTAAAAACAGGTTAGTCTCTCAGTTACACTCTGTGTTCTCACATATGACTGAAGAAAATCCGGCCCTTTTATTCTCCTGTGTCTCTGGAACAATACCCAGAGGTGGAAGTAACGAATTACAAAGGCTCACCTTATTGTAATTAGGCTAAGTAGATTTTTCTGGTCATTTTTCAGTACATTTTTACACATCCAATACATATAGTCCACAGATCTGAGCAGCTCCAGAACACAAAGAGTCCCTGCACATCACTGTCAGACGGGACGCTGTTGTCTGCTCGGATCTTTCAGGACAAAGCTTCTGTGTCTTCAATAAACACTTGATTATTTAGTTGAACGTTTTTTTTCTTCAGTGAATCACAAGACCGTGACTAAACCAGGACTAAAGCAGGACTAAACCAGGACTAAAGTAGGACTAAAGCATTTCTAAAGCAGGTTTAAATCAGGTCTAAACCAGGTCTAAACCTGGACTAAAGCAGGACTAAAGCAGGTCTAAAGCGGGTTTAAACCAGGACTAAAGCAGGACTAAAGCAGGTCTAAAAATTCAAAAAATGGTTCAAAAAATAAAGTGTGTACAGTCAACAAAGTCTCTGAAGTAATTCTGCTGCCTACTTGGACGCAGTAGGCCTATGTGTTTCCATGTTCTGAAACCGACTTGGCCTGTTTAGTGTTTCAGTATTTCTCTCTTTGTTTCAGTCGAACACGGCTTGAACAAACTGCACAGCCATAGTCAAAGTGTCAATCAAACAGTTATAGTCTGCTTATTCAAATGATGATGCAAAGAAAAGAAATGACTCTCTGGACAAAAACTGGATGTTTTTGACTTTGACTTGACTGGGGTTATATATCTAACGTTTGTGCAACTTACTAACTATGCATCTTTTCTATTTTGGCAAATGTTGTTGATGCTGCTGAAGGGAAGAATGGGTGAGGATATTTAGGGTTAAGGCCCGTACACCCCGGGATGAATATCGGCGCGCATTATACGCCACCGTTTTTCAACGCGTTTTTTGTGTTCACACCCAAGCGATTTTCGCTGACGATGAGCCAGTGAACATGCAAATTCATTCTCTGACATTAGATGGCGCTTAATGTAAAACAGAAATACCCGGTACACAAGGTGGCGCTGCACAACTTTACGCTTCTGACACTCGCTTTTCACTCAGAAGAAGAGAGCAGGTCATTTTTGTAATCGATATCGCGTTTGTCATAAGTTCTTTGTGTTCCGACACCAACGAGACCAGCAGCTCTACATCATCTTGCCTTGCATCTTCTTCGTCTTATTTCTTCCCGTAAGTGTAGACGCTACTTGGTGTATATCTTCTTCGCCGTTACGTATGTGTGCTCGGCAAGACCGTTTTGTGTTTGAGCGCGCCCAAGTTGTGTTTTACTGTAACTTCAGAAGCTCCAGACACGTGAGCAAAAGCACCAATCTCATTGGTCGTATAGTTTTTGACGCGCGAGGTCGAACCAAAAAACTAACCGAGGCGTTTTTAAAACTGGCGCTTTTACACGTGGCGTTTTTGTCGGTGTGAACACTTACATTGGCGCCCATTGTTTAGTGACGAGGCGTTAAGCGTTGGCGAATAACGTTGGCGAATAACGTTGGCAAAATTTGTCCCAGTGTGAACAAACCTTTAGGGTGGAGATAGGTTAACCTAATAGAATGCAAATGGTTACAGACTGATGTTGTGATGAATAAAACAAGGACCAAATGCACATCTAAAACTTAAAGGCACAGTTCAATTGTACTTTATTGAAGAGTATGAAACTGGAATGGAGCTCAGCTGTCAGGAGAGTGGTCTTCAGCTCCATCTGGTGGAGTTGAGGTGTAACTATGTGAGATGGTTGTGGGCAGGCGGGACGCATAGTTACACTTCAGGAACACGGTGGAGGAATCGCTGAAGGAGAACTTACAGGCGTAATTGAGCGAGACACAACGTGCACAAACTTAGCAGCGACAGCGGACAAACTACTGCAGAGTCGAACCGGCAAGGGTCGAACAGGTGTTGGAAGCCAGGTGAACAGACTGTAGATAACAAACCGGATAAAGATAACGGTGCTGGTCCAAGATGATAAGGTTCTGAACTGGAGAGTTCGCTGATGGTGCCTGAGCTGTGTGGAGTGGGAGTGGCCGGGAAGTCCACAGGTGAGTGATCTTGATTGATGTGGGGGCACAAAACCAAACTGGAGGGCCAGCCACCCTTTTCCGACTGAGAACCACGGTCTCAAACTTGGAGGTGCTGATCCTCATCCCAGCCGCTTCACGCTCGGCTGCAAACCGTCCCAGTGCAGCTGAAGGTCCGGCTTGATGGAGCCAACAGGACAACATCATCTGCAAAAAGCAGAGACAAGGGTCCCCAAACCAGACTCCCTCCGGCCCCTGGCTGCACCTAGAAATCCTGTCCATAAAGAGAATGAACAGGACCGGTGACAAAGGGCAGCCCTGCCGGAGTCCAACATGCACCGGGACCAGGTCTGACTTACTGCCGGCAATGAACCAAGCTCCTGCTCCAGTCGTACAGGGACCGGACAGCCCTTAGCAAAGGGCCCCGGACCCCATACTCCCAGAGCACCCCCCACAGGGCACCACAAAACACATGTGGACTGGTTGGGCAAACTCCCATAAACCCTCCAGCCCCTGGAGAGGGTATAGAGCTGGCCCGGGACGAAAAACACATTGTTCCTTTTGAATCCGAGGTTCAACTATCGGCCGCATTCTCCTCTCCAGTACCTGGCGTGGACTTTCCCAGGGAGGCTGAGGAGTGTGATCCCTCTGTAGTTGGAACACACCCTCCGGTCCCCCTTCTTAAAAAGAGGGACCACCACCCCGGTCTGCCAGTCCAGAGGTACTGTCCCCGACCTCCATGCGATGTTGCAGAGGCGTGTCAACCAAGACAGCCCCACAACATCCAGAGACTTGAGGTACTCAGGGTGTATCTCATCCACCCCCGGTGCCTTGCCTTGACGACTGCTCTACCAACTGAGCTACCCCTGTCTTCACCCAAGTGTTCAAGACATAAGGCCAGAGGCCAGATGAAACAACTACAAAGTTGATCATTGACCTCCAGCCTAGAGTGTCCTGGTGCCACGTGCACTGGTGGACAACCTTATGCTCCGGGCTGAACTCGAACAAATGGTGGCAGAGCCGGGGGGCAACGAGCAAGCCCACACCAGCTCGCCGCCTCTCACCGCAGGCAACTCCAGAGAAGTGGAGAGTCCAGCCTCTCTCGAGGATTTTGGTTCCAGAGCCCGAGCTGTGCAATCTCCTGCACAAGCTCAGGCTCCTTCCCCGCCAGCGAGGTGACATTCCATGTCCCTAGCGCCAGATTCTGTGTCTGGGGATTGGATTGCCGAAGCCCCCACCTTCGACTGCCAACCAATTCACATTGCACCGGTCCCTTCGGCTCCTCCCGCAGGTGGTGGGCCCACGGGAGGTCGGCTCCTTCGGGCTGAGCTCGGCTGGGGTCCTGTGGGAAAAGACCTGGCCACCAGGTGCTCGCATACAAGCCCCAAGCGACATAACGGTCCTTGATTATTTTTTTTTTCCATAAAGGGTTTTGACCGCTCTTTGTCTGGCACATCACCTTGGACTCCCCCCTATCTGAAAGAACTACTTAAACCTTCAACTACAACTCTATCACTCCATTCAACAAACTCAAACCGTCTTTATCTTCCCAAAACTAAGCTAAGCACTATGGGTGATCAAGCTTTCTGTTCTGCCACTCCTCGGATTTGGAATGGCCTAGCCGACCATCTGAGGACACCTCAAGCTCTTGAGACTTTTAAAAAGGACTTAAAACATTTCTTTTGAGGAGAACATATGACTTTTAACAATTGGATTTATTATTGTTTTACAATTTTTATTTTTAAATGATCTTAAACTGTAGCACTTTGAAATTTGTGTCCAAATGTAAAGTGCAATACAAATAAAATGTATTATTATTATTATTATTATTATTAATAGGACCTGTTTGCTTTGGGAGACCCTACCAGGGGCATATAGCCCCGACAACATAGCTCCTAGGATCATTCGGGCATCATTAATAAGAGAGAAGCAGGAGAGGTCCTCTGCTGCTGTTGGAGGAGAGTAGTATTGTCAGTGCCTTGTGGTACAACAATACTACTTTAAAAATGTTAATTAATAAAACAATCTATTAACAACCTTTTGAATAAAACCCAAATGACCTAAGAGCTGTTTTTCCACTGATCATTCTTATTACAACATACTTTCAGGTATTTTCATTAACAATGAAAATAAAAGCTGTGTTTAACCACATTCACCCGAAGTCTTCTCACAGTAAACCTTCCTTTTTCACAAACTCACCACACGCTGAGTTGAATCTAAATGTGTTTAGTGCAGCGTGTGTGTGGGATCAGACGGAGACCAGACCAATGATGGAATGCTCCTGGATTCTCCTGGTTTTCTGCCTTCTTCCGCAGTTTTCAAGTTAGATGTGGGTCTGGTTTATCCAGGTCAGAGTGAGAATGGCGAAGAACATGGTAAGAAAAAGCAGTTGTCAGTTTGTTTTGTGAAAATGTGACTCTGATCAGCCTCAGTGTGAACTTACCGACTTTTACATTTACACAGAACAAACACTGACAGCCCTTTTTATAAATGGACAGAAGAATTCTGTCAGTTCAAGAGTGAGTCTGTGAAGTGTTCTCGGGTTTTAGAGAGTCTCAGAGAAACAGGGTGGACTCTACTATTGTTCACAGGACAGCAGAAAGAACAAACCGATAGGTCTCTGTTATGTCCTGTGAGTATTCATTCTCTTTTATTTTGGAAAGACACATTTATAAACATAAACAGACTCAGTGCACATGCTCTGAATGTTCATCTGCATTTATTTGTGTTTAGCGCCCTCTTGTGGTAAGGAGAACTGTCTTATTGGGTTTGTAGTGGAGCCGTGTGGACTAAAGAGAGCAGGACATGTAAAAGGCTGAGATGAAAAACTGAAGTGTGACATGTGTGGAAAAAGACTGTCACAAGCTTTATAGGCTACTCTGTGTCTCATTTGTGCAGTGAGTAAAAACAGAGATAAAGACAGAGTTATACTGAGCTGTCTGTGAGGAGAGTTTAGTGCCTGAACAAAGATCTTCAACAACTGCAGACGTCTCAGTCTGTCTGTGAACACTATTTTGTGTGAGCTTGCTTTAGTATGGTTTCTTTCTTTTTTCTCCCTGTCTTTCTGGAACTCCTTCACAACCCCTTTTCACAACACTGTCACTATTGTTGGGGATTATTTAGTGGAAATTCGGGCGTTTTCTCCCATATGGACGCTAATCCCAGGCGAATAAAAAGTGTAATTAGTTCGTCCGTCCGTGGGACCAATAGGCTTTAAAACTTGTGGAAAAGGTTAAAGTGTGTCAACGTCTTTAACAAAAACATACGTGATCTCTGTACCCAAATCTCGCGATGTAAAACGAGACAATCGTACAAACGCCGAGACGGTTCGTTTGAGGAAGAGTCGGCTTTCTATTATTTATCGCCAACACAATAATGGCTGCTGCTCAACATTTTCGCTGCTCTTTTCTGTCCAGTACAGTCGACGTTGGTGGATCAGGAACATCTCAAACGTCGCCGTAGAGTCGGTGTTTGCCGGTAAAACTTTCTTTTCATCCAGTACATCATTTTAAAAGACCTGGCTAACAAACCAAATCGTTTAGGTCTGTTGCTTGTCGAGCATCTTTCCCGTTACACCAGACCCCGTAACATAACTGCCATATTCTACAACATTACACTTAGTTACTCGCTTAAATATTAATTTTAACATGGTTTAGCCAAATATTTATTATCGTGTATTGTCTAAATTATAATTCGGTTTTAGATAAATGCATATTTAGAACATGTTATTTTAATATGTCCAGGCTTTTTCCTTGTATTTCCTCAAAGCGAACTGAATACGATATTTTACTTTAGCTACAAACGATTAGTTAAATGTCTGTCATTTATTAGGCTTAATGTATAGTTTACGAACCCTACACATAGTGAAATACCTATTTAATATTTTAATAATCTGAGTAATGCTGCTGACACGTAAACAAGATAAGACATTGTAAAAAGAGATGTAGAGGAAGATTATGTGTTTTCTGGCTTAATGCTGTCTGCTTTTTCAAATTGACACAACAGATTAAATGTTTGCATTTTAGTTGATGTGTTGAGTTTGAGGCTAAAGTGCCTTTGTTTGGGCTCTGTGACCTTGTAAATCCAGCCTCTTTCTGTGCAAACTCTAAGTTAATGTGGCTATTATAGTGTCAGTTAAACGTTTATTTTGGACTTAATGATGAGGTCGGTGTTTGTTTTGTAAAACATCTCTAATATGAGCCGTTTTCAAAGGCAGGCTGCTGTCTGGTTGTAACCCATCACTGATGCAGCCCCACTGCAGTGAGCATTACGTAATAATCCAGAGCATCCTCATCCTCTGGTTCCATCCGGATTATACCCGCTGCTGAAATTACACAGACATGTGGCTTTTTACAGATTATTTCAACATTTAGCTATATTGTTAACCAAGATATACTAATACTTTCTGCTTTGTATGACAGGTTAGAAAATGCACCACAAAATAAAATTAAAAAAAAAAAAATGCTAGAACCCTATTTTTAAATTAAACATAAATAAATCTGATATGTTGTTATGCTTCTTTGGCTGGACCATTGAATATGACTTTGATAAATGGAGTTAAGTTTGTGTGTGCTGCTGGCCAAACATAAATCTTTTCTCATTCTATTCATTTGTATGTTTAGTCGGTCTGGCTAATTACCCACAATGCACTGCCAGAGGGTTTTGTGTATTGTTCAACAATCGTCGTAACGTCTGCTACTGTTTTTTTCTAACTCGACAACAAGACGGTATGAGCTTTACCAAAACAAGAAGCTTTTCCTTTTGGTTAGTTTAATCAGTTGAATGTGTTTCTTGTTTCTCCAGTCCCTGTTGAACTTGCATCTTTGCGTCTTAAATCATGGCTGACTCTGGAGATTTACCTGGCAAGTGTCTTTTATTAAACTCCTATCTTGACCTTTTTATATTTTTATCAGAATGGTAACTTTGCAATACTTTTTTCAGCGCTGTTGTATTATTTGGACTGTAATGGTTATCGTTGTCCATTGCACCCACAGCCATCGAAGGTTCTGGGATGGGCGGGATGAGGCTTCCGTTGGCATGACCCGGCGAGCCTTGAGCTACGACGATAACCTGGAGGCCCCTATGTCCACTCCCCACGATATCAGCATCAACAACCTGTGGAGACGGCCCGTCATCCCGAGAGGAAGTTCACACAGCTGGCAGAGGTCAGAATAATAATAACCAGAATCTTTGCAATGGCTGAAGACACTGGTGGGGAAGGAAAACGTGAAAGAGTTTAAATTAACTGTAATAACTTTAAAAATACATTCCCTCGAAAAGAAAGTTAAATGAAGCTGAAATTCAATGAGAGATGTTTAAAGACTCGAGCTGACTGAATACAATGAAGAAGAAGATTTAGATAGATTGAGTCTGCTCCTGGTCTTTGTTGTGGTTCTGGTCTGGTTCTAGGTCTAGTCATGTAATTCATCTGGTGACAACATCATTTGAGTGGCGACTGGTATTGAGCCCAAGAGGAAACGGTCTGAGCTGTTCACAGTAACGTTCGCTCTCGCTCCACCGTCCTCCCTCTCAGCGACGCACACCGATCATTAACAAGCAAGGTTTAGCAAAGACTGAGCCAAGTCATCACAGAAACCTCCACACTGTCCACTCCCAGGAGTTTCAAGTGCTGCAAAGAAGATCCAGCATGTTTTAGGCGAGGTGCTGCTGAGCAGAGCTTTTTCATGAGCTGTGTTAAAGCAATTTTTTACCGACGGCAGATGTTTAATTTAAACATGCTTCACGTTGAGCGGTTAACACTGAGACCAGATCACTGAGAGGCTCATGAGACGTCCAGGAACGCAGCGTTAATACAACAATTATGTGGAACCTAAAGACTAACAAGACTTAAATACAGCCCAGTAAATAATGTCCTCCTCAGATAAAAATGAAAACATGCTTGGGTCTGCTGCAGTTATTACCAGAAGAATAATAAAACAATAAAATCATGAAGAAAGTAAAAACCTGATCTGTCTGTTGTAGCCTGTTACACCTGTCCAACACAAGGCCCAGGGGCCAGAGCTGGTCCTCTACAGGGTATTATCTGTCCCACACAGGCTTTAGTTGAACATGGTTTACTGGTCCATGTTATGGACCAAAATCTTCTGTAAAGTAATTTAAAATAGCTACAAGAAAATATATTCTAGAAGTAATTTGATTCCATTTTCTAAACTTATGTTTTTTTTTTATGTACAATTATTGGTCTCAGTTGAAAAAAACCTCCTTAAATGCTTAATGCCTGTTGTGGTCTTACAAAACAAAGGTCTCTGAATGTTGTAATTTTATTAGTATCACTTTGATGACACGTCTGTGCAGTCTGGACCTTTTAGTGATACCTCGTGTCTTTTATGAGCTGGCTGCAGTTCAACAAGTTTGGTTTGGACTTTTCTCTAATACATTTTTTTAACTAATCCACTGCACACCACATGATAGAACTCAAAGAGATCTTTGTAAAGATGAAACAACAAAACGAGTGCATTGATGGAAAAAAATATATCCTGAGACCAAATCTGAAATCCTAATTGACCATGTGCTTTTGTTTTTAGGAGGACAAGAACACTGGAGCAGGTCGTGGTGCAGCAGACAGCGCCACCTCCAGGTCACAGCCTGTAGTGAAAACCAAGGCTTCCTCCATCATCATGCACTCTCTCATCACCAGTAAGTCACACGACACAGAGTGGATGGATCAGCTGAGGTCGCCTACAATCTTTAAACGTTTTTCTCTGTTTGTCTTTCAGAGCAGACCCAAGAAAGCATGTACAAGTTCGAGCAGCGAGCAGGTCTCACTGACGCCAGCTACACTCCTCACAAAGGCCTCACCGCAGAAGAGACTCGACATCACCACCGCATGCCCGAGTCCTTCCAGGTCAGAGCCAGGGATACAAACTAAAACTGGGAAAAACCAGGAGTAAAATCCGTGAGTAAAAGGAGTTTAAAGCTGGGTAATCTTTTACATTGCTGATCATTAGCAGTGTAAATACAATGCAACATATATTCAACATATTGTTTAACAGCTTAGCCCTGTTTTGGCCCACAGCTGTCATCTTTTCACATTTCCTTATTAAACTTACATTGACACACCCCCAAACAAGACTGTCTACGGTAACACTGGGTGGGACTAGGGTCGAAACAAGGGCTAAATCACAAAACAAACTATGGTTAAACCTGAACTAAACCCAAGAATAAACTCGGGGCCAAACGCATATTTCACATGGACTTCTGAAACCCTGAACCAAATTAGGACTTAAATAACACTAAATCCTATGGCCTAAAGTCAAGGGTAAAAAAAGACTGATCATTTTGTTGTTTGACATAGACTTCCTGTTTTATTTGTAGAAGCTGCAGATCCAAAGTCTCGAGGCCAAAGGCGAGCGGCAGTCCTCTTCGGCTCAGTCCACTCCTTCCAACACTCCTCACAGCTCCCCAGACATCAGCGCAGGTAAAGGACTGAACCGGGACTGAACCGGGACTGAACAGGGACTAAACCGGGACTGAACCGGGACTAAACCCGGGACTAAACCCGGGACTGAACGGGACTGAACCGGGACTGAACCGGGACTGAACCGGGACTAAACCGGGACTAAACCGGGACTGAACCGGGACTAAACAGGGACTAAACCCGGGACTGAACCGGGACTGAACCGGGACTAAACAGGGACTAAACCCGGGACTGAACCGGGACTAAACAGGGACTAAACCCGGGACTGAACCGGGACTGAACCGGGACTAAACAGGGACTAAACCCGGGAGTGAACCGGGACTAAACCGGGACTGAACCGGGACTAAACAGGGACTAAACCCGGGACTAAACCCGGGACTGAACCGGGACTGAACCGGGACTGAACCGGGACTGAACCGGGACTGAACAGGGACTAAACCCGGGACTAAACCCGGGACTGAACCGGGACTGAACCGGGACTGAACCGGACTGAACAGGGACTAAACCCGGGACTGAACCGGGACTAAACCCGGGACTAAACCCGGGACTGAACCGGGACTGAACCGGGACTGAACCGGGACTGAACCGGGACTAAACCGGGACTAAACCGGGACTGAACCGGGACTAAACAGGGACTAAACCCGGGACTGAACCGGGACTGAACCGGGACTAAACAGGGACTAAACCGGGACTGAACCGGGACTAAACAGGGACTAAACCGGGACTGAACCGGGACTGAACCGGACTAAACAGGGACTAAACCCGGAGTGAACCGGGACTAAACCGGGACTGAACCGGGACTAAACAGGGACTAAACACGGGACTGAACCGGGACTAAACCCGGGACTGTACCGGGACTGAACCGGGACTAAACCCGGAGTGAACCGGGACTGAACCGGGACTAACCCGGGACTAAACCGGGACTGAACCGGGACTGAACCGGGACTGAACCGGGACTGAACCGGGACTAAACCCGGGACTGAACCGGGACTAACCCGGGACTGAACCGGGACTGAACCGGGACTAAACCCGGGACTAAACAGGGACTAAACCCGGGACTAAACCCGGGACTGAACGGGACTAACCGGGACTGAACCGGGACTGGGCAGGACTGAACCGGACTGAACCGGGACTAAGCGGGACTAAACCCGGGACTGAACCGGACTGAACCGACTAAACCGGGACTGAACCGGGACTAACCGGGACTGAACCGGGACTGAACGGACTGAACCGGGACTGAACCGGGACTAACGGGACTAAACCCGGGACTGAACCGGGACTGAACCGGGACTGAACCGGACTGAACCGGACTAAACACGGGACTAAACCCGGGACTAAACGGGACTAAACCCGGGACTGAACAGGACTGAACCGGACTGAACCGGGACTGAACCGGGACTAAACCCGGGACTGAACCGGGACTGAACCGGGACTAAACAGGGACTAAACCCGGGACTGAACCGGGACTGAACCGGACTAAACAGGGACTAAACCCGGGACTAAACCCGGGAGTGGGCAGGACTAACCGGGACTAACCGGGACTGAACCGACTGAACCGGACTGAACCGGGACTGAACCGGACTGAACCGGGACTAAACAGGGACTAAACAGGGACTAAACCGGGACTGAACCGGGACTAAACAGGGACTAAACACGGACTGAACCGGGACTAAACCCGGGACTAAACCCGGACTAAACCCGGACTGAACCGGGACTGAACCGGACTGAACCGGGACTGAACCGGACTGAACCGGGACTAAACACGGACTGAACCGGGACTAAACCCGGGACTAAACCGGGACTAAACCCGGACTGAACCGGGACTGAACCGGGACTGAACCGGGACTGAACAGGACTGAACCGGGACTGAACCGGACTAAACACGGACTGAACCGGGACTAAACCCGGGACTAAACCGGACTAAACCCGGACTGAACCGGGACTGAACCGGGACTGAACCGGGACTGAACACGGACTAAACCATTAAGTAAATTAAATTAACAAAACAAACCCTAACAGTGACACGAGAGGTTATACCCACCTATACTGTCCTGCTTGAGTGGAAACTTTGGCTCTGCTGTAATATTTAGTTGTTTTGTGCAGGGGCTGGTTTAACACCGGCTCTGAGGCCAGCATCAGCTCCAGCAGCAGTGTGGACGTGGGAGGAGGCGGAGGGGACAGTGCGGGGCGCCGTCGGCGCTGGGGTGTGTTTGCACCGCGCCCATCGTCCAGAAGTCTACCTCTGACGTGGGATCTGAAGCCACTAACCCAGGTAAATGTACAGCAGAGTAGAGCGAGAGAACTCTAAAATACATCTAAATCCTACATATTCTGCCTTCACGGTAACACTTTGTGACTAGTGGGATTCGTACAGACACAGTTCACCTTGTGTACGGCAGGTGAGGCCATCAACGTGTGCTGTACATATGAATATTTAACTGGCCCAGATCAGGTCACACAGGATTAGGATCAGTGGTAAATATTAAACATGGGTCATTGTGAATAGCCCTAAGCCACTGAGAGACTTTAGAAAGAGTGGGGTTCATCATATTTAAACAAATGAATTAAAATACATTATTATAGGGCATGTCCTTTGTCTCTGTAAACACTGTTTGTTTTTGACAAACAGGTTATTGACGAGTGCAAAGCCTGTAAGTCTAAACTCAGGTCCACAAACTAAACACTCAAATCTGCCACAGCAGGACTGTGGCAAGGGTTTTTAGAGCTTTGTGTGTAAGATTTAATATTTCTTTTGTGCATTCACTGACTGATCATTTTACACTTAACACAAATCTTAGTACAAGTTCATAAATGCATCTGCTGCAGTATTGGCCCCATTAACAAGACAAGTGTAAAGGCATTGAACTTATACAAAAAAAAGTTTAAATTTAATAAATGAAGAAAAACACTTGATCTCTTTTAACGACATTATCTAGCCAAAAGTATTTTACTAAACGCAGCTCTGGAGAAAGACGATAAAGGAAGAGAACTAGATTTATAAATATCTGGATAAATAATACTTAATGTTTTTGAAGCCACAAATTCGATCAAGGCTAATATTTGTGCGAGTTTGGGTTATTGACCGACGTGTAGTTGACCTTCAGATTAGTTTTACAAACAGCAAGGCCCTTTTCCTGCCAAAGTCTTGTACAACACAAGAAACAGTTCAGTTCTTCTCACTAACAGCTGCTGAAAATAACCCAATCCACATGTGGGATTCTGAAGGCATTTTGGACTCCATCAAAGTGTATTTTCCAGGATGACTTTAGGTAGGTAACAGACATTTGTATACAAGTAGTTCCTGGGCTTTTTCTATTTAATTATTTATTTTTTTGCTGAATTTAAATCTGAACATAAACAAGAGCTAAATAGCTATAGATTTATTCAAGGGTTTCCTGAAGTAGCTGCAGTCTTTCTTTGGAAAAACATTCTCTGTGTGAGGGTCAAAGACAGATACAGACCATGTCAGTGCACATGTCTAATTTAGGACTAAACATGTTGTGAAAAAAGATTAACCAAGTACTCTCTAACAAAGTATTTTAACTTAACCATGCACACCATCTTCAGTCCGTGCTATACATTTTAGTGATTTTGTGCAAGTCTGATTGTTGTAGCTGGCGCTGTAGTTGTACTACACCAGCATACAAACACCACAATAACCACACCTCCTTATCCTTTATCCATACTTCCACCAAAATCAGTAACATCCTGTTGCTGCGGTAACAACCCTGTTTAAATGTTGTGTAAGTCGTTAGTTTCTAAAAACCCAGTGACAGTTTAGCAAACATCGCCACAGAAGAAGACTTTTGTTTGGCCGTGTTCTGATCATAATGAGTTTTCAGGACTGTTCTTCTCTTCTGTTTAACAGCTTCGACTCTTGTGCACACCTCGAGGAAGGAGTGTTGGGACAAGGCTATTAAATTCTGGATTTAAGAATTCAATAAAAATATAAAACTGCCACATGCCTGACAGATTTCCATTACACATAATATTCCCTTTAACAGGCCACACAAACATGAGGCAGCCTCATTAATCTACCTCGTTAGGTGGGTTCACTAACCAGATCCTTCCAGGCATCAACAAATCTGTCATGTTGTTTTTTTTCCCCCAGCAGGCTTTGCTCTGCAGGCGTACCGAGGCGCTCAGAAGCCCACTGCGATGGAGGTGATGAAGTCCCAGGCCACGCGACTGGCGGAAAACCCCAACGCTGAGAAAGTGAACCCTCCCAAAATGGAGATCCCCACCGTGGAGGGCCGCAAGCAGGGATCACGGCCGCACAAACTCAAACACAGGGACATGAACATCCTCACACCGTCGGGCTTCTAGAGGTCACATGACACACAACGCTCCAATCAAATCACAACCCATCTTTGGACGAGTGCTGTTGGAACGCTGCTCATTTTCAGAAGGTTTTTGTGTTTGTTCAAAGGGCTTAGCCAAAATGGTCCCTTTTTTTAAATGTTTCCTGTTGGTCATTTCCAGCGTGTGTGTAGTTCTGACAAAGGTCTCCAAAGTCCTGAGTCCAGGGATGTTCAGTCTGGCTTCTGTTTCAGAGTGATGTAAAGAAGTAACACATTGTTTTTAAGGAGGACATGAAAACAAACACATAGTGAGATGTCAACTGGATCTAACCCTGGTTTAGTTCCGAGGATGAGTCAGGACAGAGTTTGGGGCAAAGAGTTTCCAAATGTGGACAACAGAGGTGATCAGTAGTGCTCTAGGAAAGGCCAGGTTTAAACGGTTAGACTTTCACCATTACTTCCTGTGTTTCATGTCTGTAGCGTTAGAAGTGGTGAGCTCTCCGACGGCCCTGCACATCCTTCTGATTACGCCTTTTGGTGTCATATAAACAGCGTCTTTTAAACTGTGGCAGACTGGTGATCTCTTCAGTGCAAGGTCATAGGTCAACCTCACAGATTACGAATGTGGGTAACTTCTGTGTTAAAGTATAAATGATTATTATGTGAAAAGACTAACAACTGAGCAGACGGTAAGGAACATGTCTTAACTATTTTTACATTTATGATAAGATAATACATTTAAAAGAGACCAGGACAAAACTGAGTAAAAATGAGTCTAAGGCGAGAGCAAGACCTTTTTAAGAAGTAGACCTAAGACTGATCTCAAAACAAGATCGGTCGTCAAAGAAGAACAAAATTTGACATAAGTTAAATTATGTACTGCAGTTATGACTAAAATTAGTTTAAACATGTTCTTAATGATACGTTTAAATATAAGATACTATGTTAATTCTATCATTGACTGAATATTATTTTTATTATGCACTTATGATAAAGACTATAATGTGGCCAGTACTTGATCCTATAGTCCACCTCAGCCTGGCTTGGTTACATACTGAGGAAGGATAAAATGTTTTTAGGAAAATGTAAGTTTAAAAAGTGAGTGTAAGTGTTTCCGGGCCTAAGTTTAGGCCTTCATTTTAGGAGGCTTTCACAGCTGCACAGTTTGGTCCGGACTTTAGGCCAAACCTTCAGGTGAAAGCTCCAGGACGTGGTTCAGATCAAACGGCTGCTCTTTGGTCTCGGTCCAAACAGACTAAATGCAGGAAGCCAAGACAGATTAAACTCATGAATGAAAAAGAACAAAGGCGGAAAATGCATAGATTGCATTGTTTTCTGTTTTGTATGGCTCTATTTTTCGCTCTACTCTCTGACGAAAGCCTCCTGTGAAGCCGACCGTTTCCTAAAGAACGTTAGTCATTTAAAACTTGTCTTGAAGTAATCTTGGCGTCAGAGAAAGTCCGATCGTTTGTGAGTTCTCAGAGGCGCTGTTGGACTTACACTAAAGTACTAAACTAAACTAAAATCTCACAAAGGCCAGACAAGTGACCAATCAGAGCAGACTGGTCTTAGAGGGAGGGGCTTAAAGACAATAAAATAAAAAGACTCTTAGTAAAAAAAAGTTGTATAACATAAAGCATTTAACATGTAGTAAAATAATAGGGCAGCTTTAAAATCTAAATTTTAGATTTTCATTTCAGTAAATGATCTGTGGTGATAAAGTGTTTCCTTATTGAGTCCCAGAAAAAGCAAAAAAACAATCTGTCTTAAATGGACAAGTGCAGATTGTTAAGTTTGTGTTGTTTGTGACTGAGTCTGTGTGAACCCCTTTTTATTTGAAGATATTTCTACAGCTTATTAGTTTTTTTTGCCACTGTTTACATCTGGAATAAATATCTCACAGAAGAACTGCGGTCATTATTTCTTGCTTGGATAGTTTTAATGAAAGGCTCCAGTGCACTCACGTAAGGCGTCACTGGTGAAATGGATGAGTTTAATGGTGTTGTACTGTTTAAAGTGTAACTGTTTAGTAAAGCTCTGAGTGAAAGCCCAGTTTAATCAGTTCAAGTGTATAATAGTGACATTAAATAAAATGAATTGTATTATTCCACCCATTGCTCTTCTACAGTCAAATAAAGCGTACCTCTATCTCCAATCTTTATATTTGGAGTTCATGTCAAATTTGATTGATTTCATCTGAAAATGCCATAAAAACGTTAAAATAAATACATTTACATTAGATTTATTCATTTAGCTGTTGCTTTTATCCAAAGCTTCCATTCACCAGTGTTACAGCTGGAACACCACTGGAGGTTGTCTTGCCCAAGGACACATTATGAACTGAGCATGGATCAAAGCGCTAACCTTCCGGTTAAAGAACGAGCGCCCCATCTTGGTGTACATGCATCTTGGCGCAGTAGAAATTCAGTAACCAAAGCCCTTCTGTCACATCCAAAAGATCTGCAGTGTATTCCGTTCTTACCCATGTGACCTGAGCATGTGAACACTCCCACTTCTCCTGGAGTCCATCCTTCAGGGCCGGTCTGTGACCTCTGACCTGTGGGCCTCTGCAGCTGTTTGTTCTTCTTGTTTCCGTTTGGTTCAGTGTGTCTCAATATTAGTCACCAAGAAGGAGCCGCTCATGTGTCCGTCAGCTCCGTCTTAGCTTCTCAGTAAAACCACCAACTTTCTGACAAAGAAGTCAGAGCAGAGTCCGGTTGAAGTCCTGATTCCATCTGGGGCTGAATGTGTGAAAAGGGCTTTACTAATGTTTATCCTGTTTATGCACCAGGCTCTACAGTATTATATGTTTGGATTCAAAATAAAATGATAGAATATAATGTGTAAAATGCAATGCAAGCTATTACAACACAAATTGCTGACATTAGTCTGACTTAACTGATGGTTAGCCCTTTTTAGTTAGTGTTTCAATAATTCAGACAGGTTAATGTTTTTTTTATTAATTAAAACGATTGCAGTGTATCATTAAAGCCCAATAAAGCCTTTGTTTAAGGAGTTTGTTTCAGGACGTTCATAGCTACTGAGTCCGGTAGATGTTCACAAATGCAGCAACATATTTTCTCAGGTTCATTATGAGTTCAACAAAAGGACCTCATCTTTTATTCCTATAGGCTAACTGTCCGTCTCTATAGACTTTGTAAAACCCTCTCTCTCATGCGTCCACCTCGCTTATTGTCTTCGTCGCCGTGCTCCCGTTTCTCAAACTGTCCGTGCATCTGGAAGAACAGCTCCATTTCTTTCTGAAGTCGACTGTTGTGTTGGTCGGCGTCAGCTTTGGCTCGCTGCATGTTTTGGATCTTGATTTCTGCGACGTTCTGGCTGCGCTTCTGCTGCTCCAAACTCAGCCTCAAGATGGAGATCTGCCGCTCCAGGACATCATTACAGCGCTCCAACCTGACGAAGGGCAAACACAGAGGTAAGGCTTGGGGAATGCATAGTGCCAACTGTGTGTAGCTGTTTGTCAAATAGTTCTTTATTCATGTGCTCTCTGTAAAATCTATAGCGCAATCATTCCAGAGTTTGACCCACCGTCACAATCCTCTGGCCCTTTTTTGTGAAGTCAGCTCTAATATTTAAGAAGAAAAAGGCCAGAGGGACTTTGTACTTTTACAAACAGTGGAATAGCTAAACGATTTAAAATGCTGTATGCGCTGACCTTTTGTAGGAGCGTTGTCATGAGAAAATATATTTTTTAATAAAATAGATAACTTTACTAAGGCTCTGGTGGAGAAAGTAAAGGGTGGGAGGTTTCAAGTCAGGATATATCAATAGCCAGTTAAGAAACACTCAAAACTACTTATGGTTTGAAGTTAAATCACTGCAAACCCAAATCAATTCATAACCTGTTTCAGTTCACTTTAAGAGTGAGGTGTTGACAGTATTTCTCTGTTGCAGATGCCATTATGAAGAATAACTCTAATGTCATAATTTGGGCTAAAGACATGGCAAGAGTTGGAGATTTATTTTGAAAAATAGTTTTTTTGCAAAATACAATGTTTGTCAGTCACAGGGTACTCTGTAAAAGAAGCACCAATTGTTTATATAGAAGGAAATTATTGGGGTATTGTAGTATAAATATATAAAATAAAGCAAAAATAAGTGACTGTATCTTTTATGTTGTTTTCACTGTGTCTCACCTGTGGATCCTGGCCTGGTACTCTGCTCTCTGTTGGTCCATCTGCTGCTGTAGCTCCTCCAGCAGCATCTGTGGGTCTTTGGCCAACGTTATCCCAGTCTCCACCTCATCCTGAAGCTCCGGAGGTCCTGAGGGAAGGAACACCTCGGAGCTGCCCGTGCTCAGGGGACTGTTGCTGGGCTCAGAGCGGGACGTCGGAGTGGTAACATGCAGACGGTCATAAGCCCCATTCTTGTCTTTTTCAATGTTTTCACTGTCGGCCAACTCTACTGAAGGTAAACTTGTGTGTTTTTTGGAAGAATAGACGGGGCTAACGCTCTCCTCCAATGGTAGAATCTCACAGGATGACCATGAAGATGAAGACTCAACAGTTTGTCCATCTAAATCCCTTTTATCTTCAATGTTTTCTGCTTGAACATTTTCAAAAGATCCACTATTTCTATCTGCCAGACTTTCCTTTTCGAGATTATCATAAGCAGACGGAGTGCTGTCTTCCTTTGGCTCACTACTGCCCTCGCTGTCTAATCCTAGTCCCTTCTTTGGGGCATCAGGAGTCCAGTAATCCGCATTGGGGTCCCGTAGATCCGGCCAAGCCTGGGTCCAGTTCAGGGCTTCCGTTTTAGGATGAGGTATGGGTTCCTCTGCTTTAGGATAAAAGTTAAGATTGTGGCGAGGGCTAGACGAGCACTGGGGCAGGAACAGGCTGGTCTCGGGATGGGACGAGGTGTAGCGATGGCCAAGGTGCTTCTTTTGACTCGAAGGTAACTCTGACTTGGACACAGAGCTGAGAAAAGACCAGCAGTTTAAAGTTTAAAGTAAACCTGCAGTGTGTTGTAAACCTGAGTGTTGCTGTGTTTTACCTTTGTCCTGCATCGGTGTCTTTCTCTGCAATGAGCGGCAGGGACCGCTGTCGCAGGCAGGGGCGCCGTGCATCTGTCCAAGGCAGCCTCCGTATGGACCCCTCTCAGCCAGAGACGGTGGGGGCACGTTGGAAAATAGTGACTGATACTCTCTGATGAGCTCGAACATTAAAACCTGCACCATCGCTGCTCCTGAACACAACACTGACATGAGCTGCAGAGAAACCCCACTGATTTTTATTGAGCTTAAAACATGAACTCGGGTTTGAAAAACACATCTTTTTTGTCTCATATTTACCAGTTGCAACAATCTGCATTGATTGGTCAATAGTAAATTAATTACATTTAAGACATTTACTCATTTGTAATTTAATCTTGCCAATTGCAGCCAGAGTTGTGTTTGTGGGCTCCAAGATATTTAGGGGCTTTAACACTTGAAGACTATGGCAGCCACCATTAGATTATGGTGGGCCGCATTAGTCTCAGCAATATGTAAGAAACATTGCATTACATTGTGATTTTTTTCTTACCACTCACGATGCTTTGCGGGTCCTCAGCTTTGGCTCGAAGGATGTTTGGTCCGAACACAGTGGCTAGGTTCTGGCAGCTCATCTTGTTGCTGCTGGAGTAGCTCTGCACCTCGTTTAGAAACCTGCACAGACACAAATATCAGGAATACATCTGCTGGTCACTGTCACAGTCCACAGTCAGAGCAACAGAAAATCAGACCCGTGTCAGGCCCATGGCCTCTGTTAAAGAGCGTGGTAGATACGTACATGTAATACATATGTTATGCCACTAGATGGCAGTAGTGGTAATAAAAGGTAAATTCCTGATAATAGGCCCAGTGCCGATTGAAGTCATTACTCATCAATGTTGTATTTGTTTTGTGTTCACAGAGCAGAATAAATCTTGTTACACACATTTGGACGCCTCTTTGTTGTGTGGTCTTCTGTAAAATGTATGCCGAGTTCTGGCACTTACTGGCAGATGAAGTTGAGGAGATTAAAGTTTACAACTGGCAGCTCATGAAGCAAGTTTCTTAATTCGGCCAAAGCCTGAGACAGAAACAAGGAACGGAAAGGAAAGGACAGAAAAAAAGAACAGAAATATTATGTTTACACATTATTACATAGAGTGTCAGAGCAAGGTACAGTGACTTTAAGATTATTCCAGGAAGAAATGGAGAGGGTTGCGTCAGGAGGACATCTGGTGAAAAAATGGAGGAGTGGCAACTCCTCGAATGGCACTTACTTTTAGGCCCCATGTCTCCACACTGGTAAGATTTAGTTTTGTGTCTGTGTGTGTGTCTGGAAGCAGGATTGGATTACACAAAAAACTACTACTTCTGAGTTCAA
Source organism: Neodontobutis hainanensis (assembly GCA_024349245.1). Lineage (NCBI taxonomy): Eukaryota > Metazoa > Chordata > Actinopteri > Gobiiformes > Odontobutidae > Neodontobutis > Neodontobutis hainanensis. The sequence continues at coordinate 46,327 of JALDNG010000352.1, read as the reverse complement.
CCTGATCCCTCAGGGCGCAGATACACTGATCCAAAATGCAGGACAAACAGATTTAAGAACTCACTTGTTGCCATTGGCGTTTTAAACTGCTTATGCACAGATATGGATCTGTGTTTATTTAACATGTTGGTGTGACTGTGTTTTCTGCTGCTGTTTTCAGAATAGATATGAGATAATGAAGGATTGGGCAGTGTTGTTGATTTAGCTGTTAATGCACATTACAATGCACTTAAGGATTTTTGTCTTTGTCTTTTAATGGATATTTATAATCTAAAGGAACACCCAAAGTGCTCAGTATTTGGAAAATGTATAACAAACTGCAAAAAAGAAAAGAAAAACAACAATATTTCAAGTGAAGTGGATGTGGTTACCTTTGTGCGGTCTCTTGGCAGTTTCCGACCACACAACAGGAAGTGCTGGTAGTGGCTGTAAGGGACCAGGGGCTCAGGCAGCTGTCGGAGGTAGAGTTTGAGCAGCGACGCCACCGTGTGGACATCTGTGCTGCTGTGGACAGAGACAGCTTTGGTAATAAAACACTAGACACTTGTCTAGTCCTGGTTCAGTCCTGGTCTAATCCATGTTTAGGCCTGGCTTAGTCCTGGTTAAGTCTTAGTTTAGACCTGGTTGAGACCTGGTTGAAGGCCAGTACATACTCTGCAAGAACAAGAAATTTGTTCCTGTCCTTGAGGTGGCAGCCCTGCTTTGGGAGTTCTCGCAGCTTGTTCTTCACACATTGTCTTAGCAGAACTTTTTTCTTGTGGGTTTCTGAGAACTATTGTGCGATTGGTCAGAAATCTGAAGTAGGCTTGGTTAATGCAGAAAAGTGAGGAGTTCTGCTCTTGTTTCTTGTGAAGTATGAAAAGTCCTGGTCAGAACTAACTTTGTTCTTGTTCTTGCAGAGTATGTTGGCCTTTAGTCCTGTTACCTGTCAAATTTAGGTCTATCCCCGGTGTCGTAGGCCTGTTGCAGTTCTCGGACCGTTCGTGCCTGTCCTGGCTGACGAAACAACCCGACCTCATGTAGACCTCGCTCCCGAATAAAGTTGACACACTGCTCCACGACCAGCGGCACCAGACGGACCCGTACCTGCGCTCGTACAGCACCGTCTCCTCCAACCGCTGACCAAACACTCCTCCAACACAAAAAGTAAAAGTTCAGTCCTCATCAGTTTAGAAAAGTCCAAAGTGGAAGTGGACTTAGCTGTGGTCATGTGATTGTCATCTTTGTGACGCCTGGCTCCGACTGACTTCTATGTAAAGAGTAAAAGTACCTGTGAAGGGAATCCAGACTCCTTTGTTGAGGGTCTTGAGCCACTCGTCGCCCTGTCCAGCACTGTTCGACAGGAAAAGTAGGAGCCAGGACTGGCCAGCACATCTCTGTTTCCTACATGTAATGCAGGAGAAAAGCATTGTGGGTTAAAGGGCTATGAAATAAATCCCTGAATTGTAATAATTAGATTCTAAACATTCTAGGATTAGCTTCAGTCCCAAAACTGCAGCAGACATTTAGGTTTAATCTCAATCAACACATTTATTTATATTTATATATATATATATATAAAAACTTTGGCCTTCACCCTCCGGGTGGTCTTATCCTTTGAGCTCGTGTCCTGGGAGCTTGAGGGTTCTGCAGTATCTTTGCTGTTCTGCACTTTTCTGGACTGAGATGTCTGGTGTTCTTCCAGGGATCTGCTGTAGCCACTCTTCCAGTTTGGGGTCACTGCCCGAGTGCTCCGATGACCACGGGCACCACTGTCGCCTTCACCTTCCAAGTCTTTTCTAGCTCTTCTCTGAGCCCTTGGTATTTCTCTAATTTCTCATGTTCCTTTTTCCTGATGTTGCAATCATTTGGTATTGCCACGTCAACCACAACGGCTTTCCTCTGCTGTTTGTCCACCACCACGATGTCTGGTTGGTTCGCCATTACCATTCTGTCAGTCTGGATCTGGAAGTCCCACAGGATCTTGGCTCGGTCATTCTCTACCACCTTTGGAGGTGTTTCCCACTTTGACCTTGGGGTTTCCAGTCCGTACTCCGTGCAGATGTTCCTGTACACTATGCTTTCCCTGCCAGCATCTTACACCCTGCAGTTAAGTGTTGGATTGTCTCAGGGGCCTGTTTGCACAGCCTACACCTTGGGTCTTGTCTGGTGTGGTAGATCTGGGCCTCTATTGCTCTGGTGCTCAGGGCTTGTTCCTGTGCAGCCATGATGAGTGCCTCTGTGCTGTCCTTCAGTCCGGCCCGTTCTAGCCATTGGTAGGATTTCTTGATATCAGCCACTTCAGCTATGTTCCGGTGGTACATCCCATGTAGGGGTTTGTCCTCCCAAGATGGTCCCTCCTCCAGCTCCTCTTCCTCTGGTCCCCATTGCCTGAGACATTCACTGAGCACGTCATCTGTTTGGGCCTTATCTTTGATGTACTTGTGGATCTTGGATGTTTCATCCTGGATAGTGGCTCTCACACTCACTAGTCCACGGCCGCCTTCCTTACGGCTAACGTACAGTCTCAGGTGCTGGATTTGGGATGGAACCCTCCATGCATGGTGAGGAGCTTTCGTGTCTTAACGTCTGTGGTCTGTATCTCTTCCTTTGGCCACCTTATTATTCCCACAGGGTATCTGATCACTGGCAGGGCGTAGCTGTTTATTGCCCGTGCCTTGTTCTTGCCATTGAGCTGACTTCTTAGGACTTGCTTTACTCGCTGGAGGTATTTGGCAGTTGCTGTTTTCCTTGTTACCTCTTCAAGGTTGCCATTTGCCTGTGGTATTCCAAGGTACTTGTAACCATCCTCAATGTCTGCTATTGTTCCTTCTGGTAGTGAGACCCCTTCTGTGTGGACTACCTTCCCTCTCTTTGTCACCATTCGACTACACTTCTCAAGCCCGAATGACATCCCAATGTCAGAGCTGTAGATCCTGGTGGTGTGGATCAGTGAGTCAATGTCCCGCTCGCTCTTAGGGTATAGCTTGATGTCATCCATGTAGAGGAGGTGACTGATGGTGGCCCCATTCCTGAGTCAGTATCCATAGTCAGTCTTTTTGAATATTTGGTTGAGGGGGGTCAGACCTGTGCAGAACGTCAAAACTGAGTCCAGATGCTTTTACTAAAACCTTATTTTCAAGATGTCCTGGATGACTGAGAACCTTCACACTCTTGGCTGTTGCAACTTTGACCAAGACAAAAGTGAGCCACATAAAGATGCAAAAAGCGCTGTAAACTTTAGCAGCAAATATACACAACATCAAGTCACAGTTGCCCTCGACATGATGTAGCACACTGTTAATGCCCAGAGATATTCAGAGCCAAAACCATGAGTCAGCATTTACCAAGGACACCCACAGGGCACAAGACTAATTCATGTAATGGATTCCCCTAGTCTTTTGACCTAAATCTTTTTTCTACAGGGAATGAAACATCAGTTGCTGTTGATGATGGGCCAAAATCAAGTGTAAAAAAAAAAAAAAAAAGAGGGACTAACCTTTGTGGCGAGTTTGGTCTTGTTTCCAGGACTTGAAGCAGCTGAGGCCCATTGTGCTGTGGATCCAGGACTGTCCCACAGAGCGACACCGGACTGAAAACTGTGATAATTGAAGTTGTAGTTTGGTTTTGTTCGGTTTTGATTTGGGTCTTGGTTTCTCTGATTAATCCTAGTTTAGTCTGGGTTCAGTCCTGATTTCTCTTTTATATTAACATTGTTTTAGTTTTTGTCCTACAGAAAATCCTGTTTTAGTCTTGGTTAATTTCTGAGTTATTCAGATAAACCCTGGATTAGTTCTGGTTTAGTTTAAATTTAATTCTGGTTTAATGTATGTTTAGTTTTCTTTGTTGAGTTTTTAATTTAACCAGCCTTTTGTCTTGTTTTAGGACCATTGTTGTGACCTGACATAATATTGGCTTCAGTCCTGGTTTAGTTTATTCAAAAATCTCAATATCTAATAGAAAAAGGCCTAATATATTTTAAATACTAATGAACACTTGTCCATTTTTAAACACAATCAAGCTTTTACCGCACTGCCATAAATCACACTAATAATCCTGAGACAGACCTTTAATAGTTATAAATAAATCGTTTCCTACCGTCTCTTTGGAATTCACTTGAGCTATCCTTATAATTGTGTTATTGGAGCATATTCATCTGTAGAGGCTGGTGTTGACGGAGCTTAAAGCCTGTTGCACTCAAAGATGGATGCTCCGAACTAACGCTCACATCAATACAATCATTTACTCAAAGTGCTTTCTATTGGGGAGCCACAAAAGACTCCATCGTTTTGTTTAGTCCTGGTTTAGTCTTGGTCTGGACCTGTTTTAGACCTGGTTTAGTCCTGGTTTAGTCCTGGTTTAGTTCGGGTTCAGACCTGGTTTAGTTCTGGTTTAGTTCTGGTTCAGACCTGGTTTAGTTCTGGTTTAGTTCTGGTTTAGTCCTGGTTTAGTTCTGGTTCAGTTCTGGTTTAGTTCTGGTTCAGACCTGGTTTAGTTCTGGTTTAGTTCTGGTTTAGTCCTGGTTTAGTTCTGGTTCAGACCTGGTTTAGTTCTGGTTTAGTTCTGAATAAAGAATAAATCTTGTTACACACATTTGGACGCCTCTTTGTTGTGTGGTCTTCTGTAAAATGTATGCCGAGTTCTGGCACTTACTGGCAGATGAAGTTGAGGAGATTAAAGTTTACAACTGGCAGCTCATGAAGCAAGTTTCTTAATTCGGCCAAAGCCTGAGACAGAAACAAGGAACGGAAAGGAAAGGACAGAAAAAAAGAACAGAAATATTATGTTTACACATTATTACATAGAGTGTCAGAGCAAGGTACAGTGACTTTAAGATTATTCCAGGAAGAAATGGAGAGGGTTGCGTCAGGAGGACATCTGGTGAAAAAATGGAGGAGTGGCAACTCCTCGAATGGCACTTACTTTTAGGCCCCATGTCTCCACACTGGTAAGATTTAGTTTTGTGTCTGTGTGTGTGTCTGGAAGCAGGATTGGATTACACAAAAAACTACTACTTCTGAGTTCAACCTGATCCCTCAGGGCGCAGATACACTGATCCAAAATGCAGGACAAACAGATTTAAGAACTCACTTGTTGCCATTGGCGTTTTAAACTGCTTATGCACAGATATGGATCTGTGTTTATTTAACATGTTGGTGTGACTGTGTTTTCTGCTGCTGTTTTCAGAATAGATATGAGATAATGAAGGATTGGGCAGTGTTGTTGATTTAGCTGTTAATGCACATTACAATGCACTTAAGGATTTTTGTCTTTGTCTTTTAATGGATATTTATAATCTAAAGGAACACCCAAAGTGCTCAGTATTTGGAAAATGTATAACAAACTGCAAAAAAGAAAAGAAAAACAACAATATTTCAAGTGAAGTGGATGTGGTTACCTTTGTGCGGTCTCTTGGCAGTTTCCGACCACACAACAGGAAGTGCTGGTAGTGGCTGTAAGGGACCAGGGGCTCAGGCAGCTGTCGGAGGTAGAGTTTGAGCAGCGACGCCACCGTGTGGACATCTGTGCTGCTGTGGACAGAGACAGCTTTGGTAATAAAACACTAGACACTTGTCTAGTCCTGGTTCAGTCCTGGTCTAATCCATGTTTAGGCCTGGCTTAGTCCTGGTTAAGTCTTAGTTTAGACCTGGTTGAGACCTGGTTGAAGGCCAGTACATACTCTGCAAGAACAAGAAATTTGTTCCTGTCCTTGAGGTGGCAGCCCTGCTTTGGGAGTTCTCGCAGCTTGTTCTTCACACATTGTCTTAGCAGAACTTTTTTCTTGTGGGTTTCTGAGAACTATTGTGCGATTGGTCAGAAATCTGAAGTAGGCTTGGTTAATGCAGAAAAGTGAGGAGTTCTGCTCTTGTTTCTTGTGAAGTATGAAAAGTCCTGGTCAGAACTAACTTTGTTCTTGTTCTTGCAGAGTATGTTGGCCTTTAGTCCTGTTACCTGTCAAATTTAGGTCTATCCCCGGTGTCGTAGGCCTGTTGCAGTTCTCGGACCGTTCGTGCCTGTCCTGGCTGACGAAACAACCCGACCTCATGTAGACCTCGCTCCCGAATAAAGTTGACACACTGCTCCACGACCAGCGGCACCAGACGGACCCCGTACCTGCGCTCGTACAGCACCGTCTCCTCCAACCGCTGACCAAACACTCCTCCAACACAAAAAGTAAAAGTTCAGTCCTCATCAGTTTAGAAAAGTCCAAAGTGGAAGTGGACTTAGCTGTGGTCATGTGATTGTCATCTTTGTGACGCCTGGCTCCGACTGACTTCTATGTAAAGAGTAAAAGTACCTGTGAAGGGAATCCAGACTCCTTTGTTGAGGGTCTTGAGCCACTCGTCGCCCTGTCCAGCACTGTTCGACAGGAAAAAGTAGGAGCCAGGACTGGCCAGCACATCTCTGTTTCCTACATGTAATGCAGGAGAAAAGCATTGTGGGTTAAAGGGCTATGAAATAAATCCCCTGAATTGTAATAATTAGATTCTAAACATTCTAGGATTAGCTTCAGTCCCAAAACTGCAGCAGACATTTAGGTTTAATCTCAATCAACACATTTATTTATATTTATATATATATATATATATAAAAACTTTGGCCTTCACCCTCCGCGGGTGGTCTTATCCTTTGAGCTCGTGTCCTGGGAGCTTGAGGGTTCTGCGCAGTATCTTTGCTGTTCTGCACTTTTCTGGACTGAGATGTCTGGTGTTCTTCCAGGGATCTGCTGTAGCCACTCTTCCAGTTTGGGGGTCACTGCCCCGAGTGCTCCGATGACCACGGGCACCACTGTCGCCTTCACCTTCCAAGTCTTTTCTAGCTCTTCTCTGAGCCCTTGGTATTTCTCTAATTTCTCATGTTCCTTTTTCCTGATGTTGCAATCATTTGGTATTGCCACGTCAACCACAACGGCTTTCCTCTGCTGTTTGTCCACCACCACGATGTCTGGTTGGTTCGCCATTACCATTCTGTCAGTCTGGATCTGGAAGTCCCACAGGATCTTGGCTCGGTCATTCTCTACCACCTTTGGAGGTGTTTCCCACTTTGACCTTGGGGTTTCCAGTCCGTACTCCGTGCAGATGTTCCTGTACACTATGCTTTCCCTGCCAGCATCTTACACCCTGCAGTTAAGTGTTGGATTGTCTCAGGGGCCTGTTTGCACAGCCTACACCTTGGGTCTTGTCTGGTGTGGTAGATCTGGGCCTCTATTGCTCTGGTGCTCAGGGCTTGTTCCTGTGCAGCCATGATGAGTGCCTCTGTGCTGTCCTTCAGTCCGGCCCGTTCTAGCCATTGGTAGGATTTCTTGATATCAGCCACTTCAGCTATGTTCGGTGGTACATCCCATGTAGGGTTTGTCCTCCCAAGATGGTCCCTCCTCCAGCTCCTCTTCCTCTGGTCCCCATTGCCTGAGACATTCACTGAGCACGTCATCTGTTTGGGCCTTATCTTTGATGTACTTGTGGATCTTGGATGTTTCATCCTGGATAGTGGCTCTCACACTCACTAGTCCACGGCCGCCTTCCTTACGGCTAACGTACAGTCTCAGGTGCTGGATTTGGGATGGAACCCTCCATGCATGGTGAGGAGCTTTCGTGTCTTAACGTCTGTGGTCTGTATCTCTTCCTTTGGCCACCTTATTATTCCCACAGGGTATCTGATCACTGGCAGGGCGTAGCTGTTTATTGCCCGTGCCTTGTTCTTGCCATTGAGCTGACTTCTTAGGACTTGCTTTACTCGCTGGAGGTATTTGGCAGTTGCTGTTTTCCTTGTTACCTCTTCAAGGTTGCCATTTGCCTGTGGTATTCCAAGGTACTTGTAACCATCCTCAATGTCTGCTATTGTTCCTTCTGGTAGTGAGACCCCTTCTGTGTGGACTACCTTCCCTCTCTTTGTCACCATTCGACTACACTTCTCAAGCCCGAATGACATCCCAATGTCAGAGCTGTAGATCCTGGTGGTGTGGATCAGTGAGTCAATGTCCCGCTCGCTCTTAGGGTATAGCTTGATGTCATCCATGTAGAGGAGGTGACTGATGGTGGCCCCATTCCTGAGTCAGTATCCATAGTCAGTCTTTTTGAATATTTGGTTGAGGGGGGTCAGACCTGTGCAGAACGTCAAAACTGAGTCCAGATGCTTTTACTAAAACCTTATTTTCAAGATGTCCTGGATGACTGAGAACCTTCACACTCTTGGCTGTTGCAACTTTGACCAAGACAAAAGTGAGCCACATAAAGATGCAAAAAGCGCTGTAAACTTTAGCAGCAAATATACACAACATCAAGTCACAGTTGCCCTCGACATGATGTAGCACACTGTTAATGCCCAGAGATATTCAGAGCCAAAACCATGAGTCAGCATTTACCAAGGACACCCACAGGGCACAAGACTAATTCATGTAATGGATTCCCCTAGTCTTTTGACCTAAATCTTTTTTCTACAGGGAATGAAACATCAGTTGCTGTTGATGATGGGCCAAAATCAAGTGTAAAAAAAAAAAAAAAAAAAAGAGGGACTAACCTTTGTGGCGAGTTTGGTCTTGTTTCCAGGACTTGAAGCAGCTGAGGCCCATTGTGCTGTGGATCCAGGACTGTCCCACAGAGCGACACCGGACTGAAAACTGTGATAATTGAAGTTGTAGTTTGGTTTTGTTCGGTTTTGATTTGGGTCTTGGTTTCTCTGATTAATCCTAGTTTAGTCTGGGTTCAGTCCTGATTTCTCTTTTATATTAACATTGTTTTAGTTTTTGTCCTACAGAAAATCCTGTTTTAGTCTTGGTTAATTTCTGAGTTATTCAGATAAACCCTGGATTAGTTCTGGTTTAGTTTAAATTTAATTCTGGTTTAATGTATGTTTAGTTTTCTTTGTTGAGTTTTTAATTTAACCAGCCTTTTGTCTTGTTTTAGGACCATTGTTGTGACCTGACATAATATTGGCTTCAGTCCTGGTTTAGTTTATTCAAAAATCTCAATATCTAATAGAAAAAAGGCCTAATATATTTTAAATACTAATGAACACTTGTCCATTTTTAAACACAATCGAAGCTTTTACCGCACTGCCATAAATCACACTAATAATCCTGAGACAGACCTTTAATAGTTATAAATAAATCGTTTCCTACCGTCTCTTTGGAATTCACTTGAGCTATCCTTATAATTGTGTTATTGGAGCATATTCATCTGTAGAGGCTGGTGTTGACGGAGCTTAAAGCCTGTTGCACTCAAAGATGGATGCTCCGAACTAACGCTCACATCAATACAATCATTTACTCAAAGTGCTTTCTATTGGGGAGCCACAAAAGACTCCATCGTTTTGTTTAGTCCTGGTTTAGTCTTGGTCTGGACCTGTTTTAGACCTGGTTTAGTCCTGGTTTAGTCCTGGTTTAGTTCGGGTTCAGACCTGGTTTAGTTCTGGTTTAGTTCTGGTTCAGACCTGGTTTAGTTCTGGTTTAGTTCTGGTTTAGTCCTGGTTTAGTTCTGGTTCAGACCTGGTTTAGTTCTGGTTTAGTTCTGGTTTAGGCCTGGTTTAGTTCTGGTTCAGACCTGGTTTAGTTCTGGTTTAGTTCTGGTTTAGTTCTGGTTTAGTTCTGGTTCAGACCTGGTTTAGTTCTGGTTTAGTTCTGGTTTAGTCCTGGTTTAGTACTGGTTTAGGCCTGGTTTAGTTCTGGTTCAGACCTGGTTTAGTTCTGGTTTAGTTCTGGTTTAGTTCTGGTTCAGACCTGGTTTAGTTCTGGTTTAGTTCTGGTTCAGACCTGGTTTAGTTCTGGTTTAGTTCTGGTTTAGGCCTGGTTTAGTTCTGGTTCAGACCTGGTTTAGTTCTGGTTTAGTTCTGGTTCAGACCTGGTTTAGTTCTGGTTTAGTTCTGGTTTAGTCCTGGTTTAGTTCTGGTTCAGACCTGGTTTAGTTCTGGTTTAGTTCTGGTTCAGACCTGGTTTAGTTCTGGTTTAGTTCTGGTTCAGACCTGGTTTAGTTCTGATTCAGACCTGGTTTAGTTCTGGTTTAGTTCTGGTTTAGTTCTGGTTCAGACCTGGTTTAGTTCTGGTTTAGTTCTGGTTTAGGCCTGGTTTAGTTCTGGTTTAGTTCTGGTTTAGTTCTGGTTCAGACCTGGTTTAGTTCTGGTTTAGTTCTGGTTTAGTTCTGGTTCAGACCTGGTTTAGTTCTGATTCAGACCTGGTTTAGTTCTGGTTTAGTCCTGGTTTAGTTCTGGTTTAGTTCTGGTTCAGACCTGGTTTAGTTCTGGTTTAGTTCTGGTTCAGACCTGGTTTAGTTCTGGTTTAGTTCTGGTTTAGTTCTGGTTTAGTTCTGATTCAGACCTGGTTTAGTTCTGGTTTAGTTCTGGTTTAGTTCTGGTTCAGACCTGGTTTAGTTCTGGTTTAGTCCTGGTTTAGTTCTGGTTTAGTTCTGGTTCAGACCTGGTTTAGTTCTGGTTTAGTTCTGGTTCAGACCTGGTTTAGTTCTGGTTTAGTTCTGGTTTAGTCCTGGTTTAGACCTGGTTTAGTCCTGGTTTAGTTCTGGTTTAGTTCTGGTTTAGTTCTGGTTCAGACCTGGTTTAGTTCTGATTCAGACCTGGTTTAGTTCTGGTTTAGTTCTGGTTTAGTTCTGGTTCAGACCTGGTTTAGTTCTGGTTTAGTTCTGGTTTAGTCCTGGTTTAGACCTGGTTTAGTCCTGGTTTAGTTCTGGTTTAGTTCTGGTTTAGTTCTGGTTTAGTTCTGGTTCAGACCTGGTTTAGTTCTGATTCAGACCTGGTTTAGTTCTGGTTTAGTTCTGGTTTAGTTCTGGTTCAGACCTGGTTTAGTTCTGGTTTAGTTCTGGTTCAGACCTGGTTTAGTTCTGGTTTAGTTTTGGTTTAGGCCTGGTTTAGTTCTGGTTCAGACCTGGTTTAGTTCTGGTTTAGTTCTGGTTCAGATCTGGTTTAGTTCTGGTTTAGTTCTGGTTTAGTCCTGGTTTAGTTCTGGTTCAGACCTGGTTTAGTTCTGGTTTAGTTCTGGTTTAGACCTGGTTTAGTTCTGGTTTAGTTCTGGTTTAGTTCTGGTTCAGACCTGGTTTAGTTCTGGTTTAGTTCTGGTTCAGACCTGGTTTAGTTCTGATTCAGACCTGGTTTAGTTCTGGTTTAGTTCTGGTTTAGTTCTGGTTTAGTTCTGGTTCAGACCTGGTTTAGTTCTGGTTTAGTTCTGGTTTAGTTCTGGTTCAGACCTGGTTTAGTTCTGGTTTAGTTCTGGTTTAGTTCTGGTTTAGGCCTGGTTTAGTTCTGGTTTAGTTCTGGTTTAGTTCTGGTTCAGACCTGGTTTAGTTCTGGTTTAGTTCTGGTTTAGTTCTGGTTCAGACCTGGTTTAGTTCTGATTCAGACCTGGTTTAGTTCTGGTTTAGTTCTGGTTTAGTTCTGGTTCAGACCTGGTTTAGTTCTGGTTTAGTTCTGGTTTAGTTCTGGTTTAGTTCTGATTCAGACCTGGTTTAGTTCTGGTTTAGTTCTGGTTTAGTTCTGGTTCAGACCTGGTTTAGTTCTGGTTTAGTCCTGGTTTAGTTCTGGTTTAGTTCTGGTTCAGACCTGGTTTAGTTCTGGTTTAGTTCTGGTTCAGACCTGGTTTAGTTCTGGTTTAGTTCTGGTTTAGTTCTGGTTCAGACCTGGTTTAGTTCTGGTTTAGTTCTGGTTTAGTCCTGGTTTAGACCTGATTTAGTCCTGGTTTAGTTCTGGTTTAGTTCTGGTTTAGTTCTGGTTTAGTTCTGGTTCAGACCTGGTTTAGTTCTGATTCAGACCTGGTTTAGTTCTGGTTTAGTTCTGGTTTAGTTCTGGTTCAGACCTGGTTTAGTTCTGGTTTAGTTCTGGTTTAGTTCTGGTTTAGTTCTGATTCAGACCTGGTTTAGTTCTGGTTTAGTTCTGGTTTAGTTCTGGTTCAGACCTGGTTTAGTTCTGGTTTAGTCCTGGTTTAGTTCTGGTTTAGTTCTGGTTCAGACCTGGTTTAGTTCTGGTTTAGTTCTGGTTTAGTTCTGGTTCAGACCTGGTTTAGTTCTGATTCAGACCTGGTTTAGTGCTGGTTTAGTTCTGGTTTAGTTCTGGTTTAGTTCTGATTCAGACCTGGTTTAGTTCTGGTTTAGTTCTGGTTCAGACCTGGTTTAGTTCTGGTTTAGTTCTGGTTTAGTTCTGGTTCAGACCTGGTTTAGTTCTGATTCAGACCTGGTTTAGTTCTGGTTTAGTTCTGATTCAGACCTGGTTTAGTTCTGATTCAGACCTGGTTTAGTTCTGGTTTAGTTCTGGTTTAGTTCTGGTTCAGACCTGGTTTAGTTCTGATTCAGACCTGGTTTAGTTCTGGTTCAGACCTGGTTTAGTTCTGATTCAGACCTGGTTTAGTTCTGGTTTAGTTCTGGTTTAGTTCTGGTTCAGACCTGGTTTAGTTCTGATTCAGACCTGGTTTAGTTCTGGTTTAGTTCTGATTCAGACCTGGTTTAGTTCTGGTTTAGTTCTGGTTTAGTTCTGGTTCAGACCTGGTTTAGTCCTGGTTTAGTTCTGGTTTAGTTCTGGTATACTTACCTGTTGAACTCAATCTTCTTTCCTCTGGAAAACCGCAGACACATAAAGAAACAATTCAGATTCCAGAATTGTTAAAAAAAGCTAACATTGTCCAGTGGGATTTTGTCCTTGAAGTTATTTAAATAAATCTTCAGTTTTTTTCATGAACAGACGTTTCTTTTTAAATCCTGAGGCAATTCCAAGCTATTATCATCAGTGTCCACAGTTTAGTGCACAGAGAGGCACTAAAAAGGCTAATTATGTTGTCGCCAGGTCTTTTTTTCTTTAAGAGTTTGCATCTAGTGAACCTGAAAGTGAGATTATGGATTTATTTAAATGATCATCAGTTTTTCATAATAGTTTGGAAAGATAGCACATAAGAAATACATGCCGAAAACATTTCAAGGAGAAATACATCCGGTTTCTATCTCCAGTCTCTCTCACAGTTTAGGTTTTAGTCCATAATCTGCTTTTACTCTTCTAACTTGAAATAAAAAGTTAGAGTTAGAGTTAGACATCCAGCTTTAGTCTCTATTCTCTTTTTTCTGATGGAAGTGTAGGTCTAGGCCAGTGTCAGTGATAGATTCTTTGATTGTTTTTGCCTAAATTATATATATATATATATATATATATATATATATATATATTAGAATCACCTGCATCTGCTTTTCTCTTCTATTGGTTAGTGGTGTTTTTCAAAACCACAGCCAACAGAGATTATTTGTTACCTGTCTTTGGGATACTAAAAGATCAATTATAAAAACAATATACTTGTCTCTTCCATCAACCACTGAACACAGAAGTTTTGTGGAATGCTTTTCTTAAATTAATAAATAATCTGGTTTAATATATTTTGCAGAACTAACATGTCTGGATGTCAGGTCTTTGTGAATAACTCAATTTTGCTTTGTTTAATAATAATACTTTTGTCTCTTTCGCCTCTTGAAGTTTAACTTTCTTGAAAAGATTGCAAACAGACAAGAGCAATAGCAGCAGGAGATTTCATGCAACAAAATCAATATGTCTGCTTGTTTTAAGTTGGAGTGTAACTAAACCAAGGATCACTTAGAAAAGAGCAATACATCCTATGACTTTATGCAACAAAAATCAAAAATATTTTCTGGTCATAACTCATAACTGAAACATGTCAATTATAGAAAGAGTTCCTTGAACAATAAATCCAGTTGGAGTGAGATGTCCAGGTTGCTTTAGAAAAATTGATGAGAAAGTACATAGTGTTAATCCTTTCTTACTGATCACATCTTGTCCAAAACTATTCCATATATTCCACAAGGCCTTAGTCCATTTCCATGGGATTGTCCCATGTCCCGTCCTGTCCCGTCTCTTTGTCCCCGTCTGGCTTGTCTACTGTGTCCTCCTCCTCTTCCTCCTCCTTCTATGTCTCGTCCTGTTTCCCAGCAGGCTTTGTGCCCCTCGTTGTCCCCGCCTCCATTTACCCCATCAATAACCGCCTGATGCGTTTGTCTGACTCCATTGATTGATAAATTGGGGAGTAACTGGCCCCAGGTCATAGGAAAATACAGCTTTAGTGTAACTTCTTGCCTAAAGAACCTGGAGTTTCCCGTGAAGCTGAGTGTAAGCCTACTGTTGGAGAGGATGATTGCGGTGCGCTTGGTGGTCAGGTTCTGTTCGTGAGTGAAGTTGCAGACGCCTTTAATAATCACCTTAAACGTGTGAACAAATGGCCTACCGGGAGCACATTAAGGGCGAGCGAAAGTGTGTGTGTGTGTGTGTGTCTGCAGGTCGGACTCTTTAGGCGGAGGGTGTGTGGCTCTTAAAAGAGCCGTTGTGTTGCTGCCGCTGAGGCGGGTCTAGGCCCTCTCTCCGCGGATGCGACGGGCCAGCTGGATGTCTTTGGGCATGATGGTGACCCTCTTTGCGTGGATGGCGCACAGGTTGGTGTCCTCGAACAGCCCCACCAGGTAGGCCTCGCTGGCCTCCTGCAGGGCCATGACGGCGGAGCTCTGGAAGCGCAGGTCAGTCTTGAAGTCCTGGGCGATCTCTCTGACGAGGCGCTGGAAGGGCAGCTTCCGGATGAGCAGCTCGGTGGACTTCTGGTAGCGGCGGATCTCCCTCAGAGCCACGGTGCCGGGCCTGTAACGGTGAGGCTTCTTGACGCCGCCGGTGGCCGGGGCACTCTTGCGGGCGGCCTTGGTGGCGAGCTGCTTCCTCGGAGCCTTTCCTCCGGTGGATTTACGGGCGGTCTGCTTCGTTCGGGCCATTTCCTTTTCTCTACGTCTCCGAGCTCAAAGCCTGAGTCGATATGAGGCGCAGGCGGCGGCAGCGGCTTTTTAAAGAGTCCACAGCGACGCTGATTGGTCGAGGCTGGGCTCGCGCTCTAAATTCAAAGGTTGAGCACGCCTCTTAACGACTGCTCTCACAAAGCATCTGACTTCCGGACAAATCCGAATCCCAGTTCCTCCAAATGTGTGCCCCGCGCACACAGCAGCGGTTCCGCTGATGTCTGCTCAAATGTGTGTCCTGCAACGCGCCACGCTGTTTGCGTTCATGTGGCGTAATGGCGGCGTGTGCTCCGGGAACGGACAAAGTTCCATTCGATCACAAGAAACCTAGACCAAGATTATCAAAAGTATGGGAATGCTTGAAACAGAGGCCAAAGAAAATGGTCCTTATGGGTCCTGGGGAAAAAGGCGTACCCCGGCAGCACAACTGCGATGCACGAGGACCTCTGTTAGAGTAGTTTATGCACGCGAAGACCTAAAATGAACTACCTGATTTACCTCAACAGTACGCTGTAATCTAGTAGTGTACGTGAACACATTATTAGCCTACTTGTGCATTTATGTTTACTTTTGGCACAAGCCAATTAAATAAAACATACTCTTGATTAATAACGCATTATCTCTTTAGTTAAAAAGAGTTTAAAATGCTTAATAAAATGGCAAATTGACTACACTCTCTGAAATACAATCAAGATTTGATCAAAGATATTAAACATATTAATTCGGTTCCTTTAAAAATATGCATATTTACTACATTTAAAATATATTACGGTTTATTAATCCAGTTTATACAGTTTATTACTGGATTTTCTCTCTCTCTCTCACACACACACACACACACACACACATACACACATATACAGACACACACACAGAATAATAATAATAGTAATAATGGATTGGATTTATATTGTGCTATTCTCCCGAGGGACCATGGGACTCAAAGCGCTTACAGGGCGTCCATTATTCATTCATACACAGTCACACTGGTGATGGTAAGCTACAACTGTAGCCACAGATGCCCCGGGGCAGACTCTCTCTCTCTCACACACACACACACACACACACACACACACACACACACACACACACACACACACACACACACACACACACTGTATTTAGTGTAGGGTCCGAAACCTTGAAGTGAATGAGCAAAACATTTCAAATAAAACAGTATGCATCAATTCCCTCATTCCAGACATGTGTCATCAAGTCTGGCGTTATTCCCAAAGTAGTAAGCAACATTAAATGGACATATTCAAATTGATAACTTTTATTTTCAGAGTAATTACATGTAGGGACAACTCGTGCTTGTAGATATATTACAGTTCAGGACTACACTCACCTTTGTATTATTTTTTTCCTCTTTTACAAGGATAGAAAATGTTTGGGCTTAAATCTGATGACCCCAACCTGCGCACAAAGACGAAAAAAACTTTTCAAAATTGAAAGGCAGCCAGCTTTGATTCTGTGCTTTGGGAGTTAAATTTTGTAAATGACTTAAGTTTTTATGGCAGATTGAGGCTGTAGCCTATTGGTATTGTTTATTAAAACCCACACAATAGTTTGAACCTTGGTGCTATCAAACTTGTAGTGGTCATAGCCTGTGTTGTGGGAGGATAAAGGGCCGGAGACGGTGTGGATCCGAAGTAGCCGTTGAGCCAGCATTCAGTGTTGGCCAGTATGGATGCAGCGTAATGAGAGCAAAACTATTGGGTGTGCAAACGGACTTGGACAGCCTGGTCCGGTCAGAGGTGCTCTGACTTGCCTTTATTTTTTTAAAGCAAGTACATTCTGACTCCTGACGCGAGAAGCAGCGTAACTGCGCAGTCTGTTCAAGTGCACTGTACAAAACATTACCGCCACGTGAAGTGACCCTTCAGTTAATGATCAAGACAGTCCACGGACAAACACAGACTGAAGAGGGGTAAAGGAGAGTTTTGTGGTTCGAGTACCTCATGACATTGCAAGTAACAAGAGACCTAGCCACACAGCCCTCCTGAAGTGAGCCTAACATTCAGAAGCAGTCCTTTAGTTCACGTGGGCGGTCCTTAAAAGGACCTTTGTGTGGTTTGAAGCAGAGGAAGTCTACTTGGAGCTGGTGTACTTGGTCACGGCCTTAGTACCCTCGGACACGGCGTGTTTGGCCAGCTCTCCTGGCAGCAGAAGGCGCACGGCGGTCTGGATCTCTCTGGACGTGATGGTGGAGCGCTTGTTGTAATGAGCCAGACGAGAAGCCTCGGAGGCGATCCTCTCAAAGATGTCGTTCACGAACGAGTTCATGATGCCCATGGCTTTGGAGGAGATGCCGGTGTCGGGGTGGACCTGCTTCATCACTTTGTAAACGTAGATGGCGTAGCTCTCCTTCCTGGTCTTCCTCTTCTTTTTGCCGCCTTTAGGAGCAGCTTTAGTCACGGCTTTCTTGGAGCCTTTCTTCGGCGCGGGCTTGGCTGGTTCAGGCATGATGCTGCTGAGACTCAGACGAACTGATGCCTTGCGGAGGCCGGCAGAGGCTTATATTCAGTTCTTGTTGTAAATTGCTCTGTTCTGTGTCTCAACAACGATTGGTTAAACCTATGAGCATCACTGAGCATGCGCAGTTTACCATCCCTCTCTGACCTATTTACCTCAGACTCAACAAAAAACCTAAATATCTGCTTAATCCGTTTGAAACATCTAAGAAATCTATAAAGGGATTAACCAAAAATTCAAAATTAAGTACACGGGTCTTACACAAGTTAAGAGTTTCTCTATTGAGATGCACTCGTATCACCTTTTATAAGTGTCCCTAATGGCTCACCGGTTGAGACCAGACAAACCCAGCGGTCAGTGACCGGACACACAGCGCTAAAGTACAAGGATTCTAATTTTTATTAAGTTTATATACACTACTGGTTACATAGTTTATATTGTTTTAATCAAGTGTTTTTCACGTAATTTTTGTGAATGATCCTGTCATGATCGCAGTGCGTGCATTTATTTTGTCACTGCGGACGTGGGACAGGACTGACAGGGCGGCGCCTTCAACAAAACAGCTAATATAACATGTTTTAACAATAAATTATACTTATGAATGTTTATTTCGGTATCAAGTCACTTGATGTGCGCTTTGGGACCACAGCAGAGAACAGAACACATGTTACAGGCCCTGGGTAGCGCATTCATTAACAGAAGTTATGAACACAACGAGGGCATGTGTTCAGTTGCTGGAGTAATAAACGGTTTCATTTTGTAATTTAGAACAAGATGTTAAAGCCTTGACTCTTTATTTAGAAGTGGGTGGCCCCAAATGGGTGTTTAGTGTATTTTTCCTTTGTTAGCTAACTTGCTGCTCAAGTAGGGTTTATAGTGACATCCTGTTCCTGCAACACATACAAATGGTTCTTATATATAAAGCATAAGTTATATCTATCAAGGGTCAACTCTTTCTTAGAAGTGGGTGGCTCTTAAAAGAGCCGTTGTGTTGTTGACTCAACTGCGGGTTTACTTGGCCTTCTCGGTTTTCTTGGGCAGAAGGACGGCCTGGATGTTGGGCAGCACTCCTCCCTGAGCGATGGTTACGCCTCCCAGAAGCTTGTTCAGCTCCTCGTCGTTACGAACGGCCAGCTGCAGGTGACGGGGTATGATCCTAGTTTTCTTGTTGTCACGAGCGGCGTTACCGGCCAGCTCCAGGATCTCAGCGGTCAGGTATTCGAGCACCGCCGCCAGGTACACGGGTGCTCCGGCCCCGACGCGCTCAGCGTAGTTCCCTTTCCTCAGCAATCTGTGAACTCGACCCACCGGAAACTGCAGCCCAGCTCTGGAGGACCGGCTCTTTGCCTTTGCTCTGGCTTTTCCAGCGCCCTTTCCACGTCCAGACATAATAACAGCTTGTAGAACTTTCTTTTCTTTTCTCAATAAGGCGTTTAAGTACAAAATGAAAGCAGCCTCCGCGACCTTCTTTTATCTATAGACTACTGTTCTCTCATTGGTCAGCACAGACGTTATACCAATCGACCAATCACAGTCGAGTATCAAGTTACCGTTAAAAACAATGGCATTTCCAACTTCAAAACTGTTTTTTTCTTTTTATTTCGGGGTTGAGTCTTATTTCTATGACAATGTGACTTTACCAATACAAAAATATCGTTAAGTAAGTTATAAAGTTTCACCGTTTGCAACTCTTAGTTAAAAAACGGCCTTTTAGATCCGAAAGTTACTTAATTAGTATTTAGCAAAAACGTTAACATGAGCAAACTATATTTCTACATATACCAACTGATTTAATGCTTTATTTGAGTTTTAAACCACTTGCTTTTTCAGTGTTTTGACTAAATTAACAGTTACATCTGTTCCTATCCGTCTTTCCACCTCCAAACCAACAGAGGGAGCTCAGCGCTCACACAGCTCGAGTTGAGAAAGGATGACTAGCGTAAATACAGCTACTAACACAAAAGTGTCCTGCGTTTTTATGAGAAAATCTCACTTGAAGTTGTCTGCGCAATGTTGTCGATGTGAGTAAAGTTATTTTAAATGGTAGTTGTTTTTTTATAAGTAGTTTTACGATGTTATTCTCTCTGTATTCCCCAAAGGGTGGGGTTTGCTACCGTTAGCAACTTTAGCGCGTGCCCCACTTTTAAGGCGTAACCGTAAAACTGTTAACGGCTACTACGGTTGATTACCAAACGCACTACTTTTTCGTAATTTTTTTTTTTGTCATTTTGCTTTAGCTTGTTAGATGTTTACAGTGGGACTTCGTCTTTTCAAAACGTTGTCCTCAAGATTTCTAAACATCTATGTGCACTTTAAGATATACAATAACAGACATAATTTGTTTTTGAGAAATGAGGTGTGAAACACTGGTTTAGACAATAGCACAAATGAAAACGATTTTGTTTTCTTTCTTTCAGGTCGTGGATTTGCCGCAATGAGTTTTTCTTTTATAAAAAAAATAAATAAAAAGGGAAGCCTAACATGGTCATTTTACATGGGATTTTTCCACGTCATTAATGCTCAGCAAATTTATTGTGACCCAAATAGTTGACCGAACACATTAGACAATAAGTTAATAATATGAATAAGAACTAAGCACTTTAACACAAAAGCTAAGTTATGGTTGTTTTTTCTTGTTACCTCATGGAAATTTGAATTATATTTTAGTCACGTGTTTTTTAAGATGTAAACCTGAAGCAGCTGCAGTTTGTCTTTGGAATTTAAATTGAGGTAAAATGTATGTATGTGCTTTTTTTTTTCAGCCTAATATGGATGAGGTCAACTGTATCATTGTGGCTGTTTGGAGATTTGTGGACACCTGCTGCCTGCTGCTGGATCTGGTCATCTGGACTATCACCTGGCTGCTGCGTTCCCTTTGGGGCATTTGCAGCTGGCTCCATGGCGCTCTTCTCGGTCTGAGTGGCTCTAGCGTGGTTGAATATGGCAACGTGGCTCTTTTCTCCTTCCTCACTGCCACAGAAGCGGTGTCAAGAGGGATCCACGGCGTGCTATACACCTTCGATGGCTGGCTGCAGGCGCTGGGCGGAGTTTTTGAAAGCTTCAAAATGGTTGGTCACTTGTTCTGCCACGTGGCTTGGCGTGCTAAAGAGTTACTTCACCGCAGCTTCATCTCTGGGACGTGCCTCCTGCGGCAAACGTGTGAGGGCATCTGCATCGTGCTCAGCCTCGTGGTTTACTTTGTGAACACTGTGGTGAACATCCTGCTCATCGGCACGCAGAACTGTCTGTCAATGTTGGTGACGGTTTGTGAAACAGTGGCCTCTCCGGTGCATAAAGCTGTGGAGTTGGCTCTGACGCTGCTCACTTTTCTCTACAGCTGTCTGCTCGGCATCTCCGTATTGCTCTGGACACCGTGCCAACTATTATTAGACATTATCACAGCTAACACTTATAGTTTTATCATTTCCGCAGTTGTCTTACTTTCAGGAGTAATTTTCCTAAACACCAGGCTTCAAGTTGGAAGACCTGCCTTTGTTTTAGTCAACACCCTACACTTTACACAAATGACTGTCCAAAGAGTACTTGCTACAGTGCAAGCATTCAACCACAACAGAGGTGACGTGATAACAAACAGGACACGGAATATAGATCCCAGAAGTCTTGAGGCTTCCTTAAGACCCGGTGAAACCAAAGTGTTGCCAACAAATGAAACAAATCTTCAGGAAAAGCCTGCTGTATCTGACAATACCAGAAACAGCCGCAGTGGAGCGCTGACAGACGGTGAGCTAATCCGAATGCTGAAGGAGCAGGAGGAAAGGAAGAAGTGCGTTATCTGCCAGGACTTCAGTAAAACTGTCTTGCTGCTGCCGTGTCGTCACCTCTGTCTCTGTCGGCACTGCGCGGATATCCTCGTCCAGCGTCGGCGGTACAACAGCAACAATGCTGTCCGCTTTGTCGTCAGCCCATTACACAGACTATGGAAGTCTTCCTGTGATGTAAGATAATAATACGTTTTATATTAAGAACTCGTAGTACTGCACAATATTAGGAAAACATGCAGTGACAATAGGCTTTTCTAATGCAGTGTGGTCATTTAAAAGACTAACTTCCACTGTGCCACTGACTTTTACATTTGCTCACAGTACAATTTACTTTAAGATTCCTATTAGACAGATGTTAAAATAAACCAATCATTTATCGAACAAGGAGCCTTCTTTACCAAAAGGACTATTTATAATGTAATACTCTTCAGAATATAATCAGCAGAAGCAGTTTATTCATAATCTCTCCCAGAAGAAAAATCCTTTAAGCACAATGAATAAAAAATGTATGTTAGATTAGAAGAGACATACTGTACATTTGACACTGAAGGTTCTCAGTCATTCAGGTCATCTTAAAGAAAGGTTAAAGCAAAGGCATTACTTTGAAAGCCTTGTCCAAGTTTTCTTGTACATTTGAAAGCAATCCACAGGAGACGATGTAGTAAAACCCACCTAATAAGATAATTATTTCTTCTCTATTGCTTTGCCACTAAATTATGGCAGTCCTGTGTAACTTTAGGCCAAAAAAGATCATCTTCATCTCATTTGATGTTTCCAGTAGGATCATGTCTGTCTCTCTGACACAGCGCCCCCAGCTGGACACAAACCCCTGTAACTCCTGTTCAGGGACCAGGACTTATGTCAGAGATCAGTGAGTGAGGCTCTAATAAAGAAAACAGGCCGATACAAACTAGACTTAAATGTTTCAGAGCTGACCAATGAGAGAAACATGCCACTGCATTCACACAACTCCAATAAAAGCTTTTTATAATGGATTATTTGAGTTTTGCTGTAGATTTTGCGAGTTCACAGTATTAAGACTTTTTGTACTGAAGCAAATAATCAGCATCAACAACTTTTTGTAATTGAATTTTTAAAATTTTTTGATTAATACTAATTTCTTTTAAATATCTATATTTTATTGAACAACTTTTTATACATCCCTGTTTTCTGTTGCTGATTAACCACATCTGAAAGGAATACTTCGTAAATTAGAACTAGTTCAAGTGTCGATAAATAAAATAAAATAAACCTTTTGTTGTTGTTGTGTCTAATGCTGTATATTAATAACAGAAGCACAACAAAGTACTGGAGAGTGTGTTAAACTTATTTAATACGACAGAACAAAGTGCCAAAGAAGACTGAAGTTGAGGTTCTTTTATTTATTAAAAACATTTGCATTATTACTCTCATTTTAGGAAACTTCTCACCAATGTCTTCCTGATGTGAGCACATTTTGTCAAATTGCTTTTTAGTTAAAGTTACACAATAAATAAATCCATAGGGCCTTGTTGGCATTGAACATAACTTTATTTTTTATTTTTCCCAAATGACTCAAAATGTTTAGTAAAAGTTATAAAAATGCCTATTATAATTGTATATTAAACTCTAATTCTAATTGTTTGTCGTCTTTACACATCAATGTGTGACTTTTTAAATGTTTTTAGTTTTTCTGTTTTTACGCTTGTCTGCACAGAGCAGAAAAAGTTTAACACTTCAGTCTCTAAAAGCTCTGTAAAATCCAAGTCAAATGCTCAAATGAAGACAGAAATAAAACAGGACTTAACCTGGTGTATGGATTATAATACTTTAATGGAGACGTTTCTGGAAAATATTTTGGTGGAGTTTCAGCTCCATCAGCTCCACCTTCGTCCCAGACTCTCACGGTTAGTTGAGTTTTCCTCTTAAAGACGAACGAGCTGCTCAGCGTCAACACACTCGAATCAGCGCTGCCTCATTAATGTCTGGGTCGGACTAGAGCCTAATCCGTTTTTACCAAAATCCTCCCAATGATTTGTGGGTAATATTTTCTTTAGTCCAAAATCACTCGGTTATACTAAATGTGTCTCTTTTAAATAAAAATTCTTTAGTATTATATTATTTATAGTCTTCTTCCTGGAAAGCCTGAAAGAACGTGAATTCAGTAATTTTCCAGTTTGGAAATTAATTTAAATGGTTAAAAATTCTTTTTGGATATCATTCATTTTTCACACATTTGTTTTCCTTTTTTACCTTCCTTGAAAACATCAGACTCTGATGAGATCCAAAAATAAAGTAGTATTTTAGTAAAGTAATGCATCTCAATTAAATAATATTTAACAGACAGACGGGGGGGCAGCACCTGACACACCTCTACAGTGTCACATTCACACACCTGAGCAGAGACGAAGACACAATAATCCTGCATATTTCTAAAAAAAAAGGAATAAAAGTGTTCATCGTAAATGATAAAGAGGCTCTATGATCTATGACGGGTGTTACAGCAGCTCACAAACGGGTAAAACAAAAGTGTAAGAAACGTGTGTGTGCAATAAAGATATATCTTTATACAGTGTACAATCTAAGAAACAGGTTTAAAGAGAATTAAAAAAAAAATAAATACTAAGACTGTACACTGCTTTTAAATGACATTTTCTTTGTCCATAAACTATGTCTCAATCTCTGAGCATCTGTTGTAAACTTTTAATCCGAGCCAGGCCAAAGGCTTTCTCTGAGTTCACGGCACATTCAGCAAACGTAAAACAAAGCAGAACTAATGTGCCTCGTGTAACGTCAGCAGAAAGAGCAGGTAAGTGACCGATATCGCATCATGTCGTCTCATTAGCTCTGTTTGTTTTACTAAATGTCCTGAAACGAGCGGGTGGTCTCGCGCACGAGAAGGAGGTCCGGAGGTGGTCCTGTGGAGTATAAATGCAACACGACGCACTACGTTCTGCCTCAGACTCATCCGGCAAAAGACGCTGGTGACAGTTTCCCTTCCTTCAGTTCTACAGGTAAGACCTCTACATTTCTCTCACAGTGACTTTTAACCCTAAACCAAAAAACTGAAGATATTGAAGATGCATAAGAACATTTTGGGGATGTTATTGCTGAAGTGTTTGGGTCTAAATACCTGCGTCTCTCTCAGTCCTTCGTCCTTCAACAACATGGCCTCTCAGTGGCTCCGGTCCATGTCGCTCCTGGTTCTGCTAATGGCTTCGTGGCCAGGCTCTCAGGCCGCTGCTCCACCTCAGCACCTGTGCGGGTCCCACCTGGTCGACGCCCTTTATCTGGTCTGCGGGGAGAGCGGCTTCTTCTATAACCCCGGCAGAGGAGCCCGAGATGTCGAGCCACTCCTCGGTAAACCTGCCTTATCAATGAAACAAATGAAACTACAAACACATTTATCTGACAAGCCTGACAGGTTTTAGGAAAACTGAGGCCTTAGGGGCTGTACATGCTTCCTGGAATATCTGGGATAATAAACGGGAAATTGTATTAAAATGTAGAAAGATTATGTATATATAATCTGGTTTGACTCTTAAATACTTACAATCTAAAATTAATACAACCAATAAGAGACCCAGCAGTGGACAAAGACTGCACAACTGGTCAACCATTTTCTCTCACGGAGCCAAGAGTCCGTAGAACAGCTACGTTAAAAACATGCACAAACTTTCATATGTTTTCTCTCTTGAACAAACTCTGGATGTTGTCACTACCCGAGTGTGCAGATGTGTGAACGGTAAAAGAAGGGGGTGGGGGCTGGGTTTTAGAGTAAGTGTGTTGTTTGAATGTTGAATATCTGGTGAATGTTTGTAGAAAGACTGGATAGTGCCCTGTTTACCTGCCGGGGGTCAACCGGAGGTATGTTGTGGTTTCAATGAATGTGAAAATGTGTCGTCTGCTCCAGGTTTCCTTCCTCCAAAGGCAGGCGGTGAAAATGAGGGGCCAGAGTATGGCTTTAAGGATCAGATGGAGAGGATGGTGAAGCGAGGCATCGTGGAGCAGTGCTGCCACAAACCCTGCAACATCTTCGACCTTCAACACTACTGCAACTGAAGAGGGTCTCCAGTTTCCATACATCCTAAAAAAGAAATAAAAGGTTTATTTCCTGTTTAAATGAAATGCTGTGGTGAACGAGATTATTTTTCCAACAAAATAAAGTTTTGTGAATTGAGAAAGTACAACATTGTGCGTTTCTGCTCAATCTTTTATCTACAAAATAATTTACTTCTTAAAGCAGACTTAAAAGATAAAGAGAGTAACACTTTTAAACATTATGTCTGTATTCTTCTACAGACATACGTGCTTCAGATTTAGGACATATACACTATATTAGACTCTGAAACAGCTGTAAATGAGTTGAAAACACCCTGAGACCTGCTTCAGGGTTACTCTCGTCTGTAAAAGATAATTATAGTCTCAACACAACTCTGAGGTGTCAGTAGAAAAGTGTGTTCTAGTGTGAAGGTTTAGAAATACATATATTCAGAGGCAGAAATGGTTCTACTGGTTTGCTAAATGGCAGCCCAACAGTATTTTATTTCCAAAGGTTACCAGCAGGTGTCAGCAAAGCCTTTCCCGAAAGACGAAGATCCGTTCGATTTCAATTAAACCAAACCGTCAAAAATAAAGAAATAAAAATGTTTGATTCTATAGTAGCCTACTTATTTATTTTTATTTTCTTCAGTTTTTACGTTTGACTATTTTGTCTATTATGATTTTTTTTAGAATCTATGGTTTTAATTTGTTCATTCACGCTTTTACCTTTAACGGTCATTACTGACGAATAACTCAAAACTCTTATTTTGTTAAATTAAGAAAATTCTAAAACGGTCAAAAGATAAACGCTACCTCTCCTATTTCTTCATAGACAAGAAAATAACATTTGAAGTATTAAAATATTCTCACAGCATTTAATATATTTCAGGTTAATTCATGTTAAACCTGATTTCTAACATTATAATTTTGCTAATGTTGCTCATGCTAGCGTTAGCTGCTAGCATGAACGTCACAGCTCGTTTTGACGCTTCATTTCTTTCATTTCTTCAGGTTTGGAACCTTCTGTGGGTTTTTTTAGGGACAGGTGAGCTCACAGGTGAACACCCACCTGTTACAGCTCAGGGCGGGGTCAGGTGCGTTTGTTTTTCTCTTTAAGCTGCTTCTGTATCGAGCTCCGACAGTCGCCAAGCGGGCATCACCTCTGCACTTTTCACCTTTACGCTTGGTATTAATGGCTCGCTACTCGGAGCTTTGTGGACTTTTTGGTTAGATTTATTTGTGTCTCTTGTAGTTTCCTTTTACTTCCTGTGGGCGAGCTTCAACAAACAGAACAATGTTGGATGTTCGCCTGAAATATGAGACGTGCAGCAACGGTAAGGACTAGCGTTTCTTCATTTCGTGCTAACAAGCTAGCCTCCGTAAAACCAAACTAAACTCTTGACTTGCTTTGAATAAAAGCTTTTTAAGGGATTATATGCACTGGGGTTTTTATGTCATTATTATTTGTTTTTTCTCAATACGTTATTTAAATTCTTATTTTATTTATTAATTAATTTGTGTATGTCTTTTGGACATCAGCGGAACCTATAAGCTCTCAATTTCCCAAAGTGTTGAAGCATTACTTCTATTCTGTAAATAATCAATATTTTTTACCCATTTTGTTTCTTTTTTTCTCTTAGTTTAATAACTTGTTTCTGTTGAACACCCTAAACCCATCTCTTTTTTCATCACAATGAGCAGCATTAGAGTCTTCTGTAGTTAGTTCAAAACCATTAGCTCCCTATTCTACACTTAAACTGGATTTCATGTTTGGCCCTTTAATTATGTGGCCCCTTTTGAGACATTGGGATCCAAAAGTGGGTCATGGTCTAGAGATTTTATTTTTATTAAAGAACAGGGAGACATGTTAGTGATAGTGCAGGAGTTTGAGAGAGGGCAGTGGACGGGGCAGGAGTTTGAGAGAGGGCAGTGGACGGGGCAGGAGTTTGAGAGAGGGCAGTGGACGGTGCAGGAGTTTGAGAGAGGGCAGTGGACGGGGCAGTGGACGGGGCAGGAGTTTGAGAGAGGGCAGTGGACGGGGCAGGAGTTTGAGAGAGGGCAGTGGACGGTGCAGGAGTTTGAGAGAGGGCAGTGGACGGGGCAGTGGACGGGGCAGGAGTTTGAGAGAGGGCAGTGGACGGGGCAGGAGTTTGAGAGAGGGCAGTGGACGGGGCAGGAGTTTGAGAGAGGGCAGTGGACGGGGCAGGAGTTTGAGAGAGGGCAGTGGACGGGGCAGGAGTTTGAGAGAGGGCAGTGGACGGGGCAGGAGTTTGAGAGAGGGCAGTGGACGGGGCAGGGACTAGAAAACACCACTACAAAAGAATTCAACTTTGATAAAAATGAAGGCACTGGGCAAAACACTAAAACTAAAGAAGGACAAACCTATACGCTGAAATAAAATTAACAATGCAGTGCTAAAACTGCCCAGAAAGTTGAGTCTTGATTTTTCTACTTTTCTTTCTTTTAAAGGAAGGGTCATCTCAATAATGGAAATCCTTCTGTAAGTGTCAGTGTTGTTTCTCGTGTCGGACTCATGGTTGATCCCACAGTAAGCACAGATCTGGTGTCTGTGTGCACTGAGGCTGCAGTGTTGACAGTGTAAATATTAAAGGTGCTTAGCTGAGTAATGCTTTTCTCTCGACTCATGAATGTTACTGTGCATTCAGTTGGTGAAACCAGTATTACGATACCAAGCACTAGTCAAAACAAACTCCAGAGAGCACATAACACTGCAGACCTTTCTGAAAGTGAGCACCTGGGCTGGACACTGGGTGGGACTCTACGTTTGTGTTTAAACTGAAACTGTTCATTTACTCGAGAAACCACAAGAACAAATCAAATATTAACCATGCATTTGCTTTTTGACAATTAATTCTGTTGAACTGCTGTTGTCTGAGAGTGAGGAAAGGCTCAGGTAACTGGGTTTCTTTTCTGCAAACAAATACCTGACTAGTGCATCCTCAGAAGCAGATGAATGATAGCCAATGGTTAAACATATTAGACGCTACTCTTTCAAACCAGATTTCAAAAGTATGAAAACCTTTTTCTGAACTGGATCCAGGGGCGGTCTGCAGAAAAAATCACTGTCTATAAATGATTTTACAAAAGTCAAAGTGGTTGAGTGTTTTTCCTGATTTCTGATAAAACACAGGCTTGGAGCACTATAATCTAAATAAATCTTTTCAAACATTATTTTACAGATGTTTCTTTCTTTAAGTCTAGTGAAAACTTAAAACTATTATTTCTCAACTTCTTAAAGAATATTTTTTTTAGCTTCGTCTAGCATCAAATACTTTAAAGTTAGCATTTCACTAAGATTAAAAAAGTCCACTTTTTTATTATTATTATTATTTTTATTATTTAAACAACAAATATATTTTGTAAATGACATTGTAAGAAAGACGAGAGGGATTTTAACGCGTCGTTAACTGTGGACATTAATGTGTGACGTGTGCAGGTTCGGTCCGGGTGTGGTGCGGACCCCAGTCGGCAGTGTGTCTAGTGACCGGAAATCAGACACTCTTCTCTTTCGTGCAACTGAGCAACGGCACAAACACAGGTGAGACTGAAGACATGTGGGAGTCCCACTGATAATTATTTGATGCATGTATTGTTTGAAAAAGGTGGCTGACGGGGAACTGTATACTTTTGGTGCCACAGCATTTATGAAAAAACCTTTTGTTAAAAGAAGGAAGGAGTGACTGCACCCAGAGAGGAACTTTGTAATATTCGCACACTGTTTGATTTGGAGTTTTACTGAAATGAAACTCGAGCTGCCTTTCAAGGTTCAACAATGTGCAACACTTTTATTCTGGGGGGGGCAATAATATTTCCCCAAAGGCCACTTTAGAACCTGGGACTGTTGTGGAGGGCCTCACTTATGCTCAATAGAAACACAAAAACCAACATGTGGAACATGTTTATTCTACATTAGCCACAGCTGCAGCCTCCGTTTTAGAGCCACTCTTTTAGTTTGTACTAAAACTGGGCCTGGCTCAACCTGAGCATTAAACACCTGAGGACATCACTTTAGTCTCACAAACACTTTGGTCTAGTCACTTCAGCTCTGTCATGACTATATATCATCTTGTATAATGATAACAGTATAAACACCTTCTGAACAAAGCCTGAACCCAGGAATCTGAATTTACACACACACCTGCCTAACCTCACCTGACGGAACACATGCCCTTTATGAACAGAGTATTAGCCACTTTATTGTTGACACTAAATTTTAAAGAGACATCGAGTGCCTTTCAAAATAAGTGTCAGGTTTGTGTTTTGTTCTGTACTATGCCCATGGTAAACACTACATAAGCTAATAACACTTTATTACTACACGCTGCAGTGGAGTAGTTATACAGTAATAATACATTTGTAATTAATGTAATACAAATGGATTTATAACATAGAAGTAATGTGTTATACACAATGAATGATGTAATACTTATGTAGTCTGTAGTTCTAAAGTGTCAGCTGTAATCTCATTTATATTTCCAGGTTTACTCACTGTGAACATTTCAGCTACATATATTCACTTTTACTCTTTAAATAGACCTGTAGCTTCATTGTGTATGTGTTGTTTCTTTTTTCTTTTGACGGTAAGTTGAGCCACGCGTCAACACTGTTCCTCTTTAGCTCATGCTAATGCTGTGTCTTGTATTGTGTCTTGAATGAGAAGGGAGCGGCTGTGTGATCACATCTGGACTTAAAATGGAAATATTATGTAAAATTAATGTGAGTTTGTTCTGTTCCTGGAGGTGGCCTGTGCTGCACTGTGCACGTCCTGGGGCAGGGGCCCGTCGGACAACAATATAAAGGGACTGAACAAACAGGATTTATACGGCCTTGACTGAAGAACAGTTAACCTGTTTTCTTCTTTCTCATATGTTGGACCTTTTGTTCTCTCTGACGCAACGGTTATTGACTCTTTAATTTTGAGCTTTTTATCTTTGAGTCGTTTTAGCTTTTTTAAGGATGGTGTTTTTATTTTGTCCATGGGAGAGTTACTGAGCAAGAATTGTCCCTTTTGGGATTAATAATTATCTATCTTATGTTTACTGACGAACAATATTCAAAATAAAATATACCTTGTCCAAATCTGTAAAACATGGATGTCATATTTATCAGGTTATTTGAGTTCTGTTGCAAATAACTGATCACATTTTTGCTTGTAAACTGCATGTTTTTCATTAACATTAATGTCTCATGAACATTTTGTATTTATTAAATCTAAAGCTACACAGGTTTGACCAGACACATTAAGTAACCTGTAATTGTCTTCTTCTTTCTAGATGTTGCTGAAAACAGTGCCTACAACCTGTGGCTGGGTTTGTGTCTGGCTCTGCTGTCGGCCGTCCTGATCGGTGTAAGTGTCATTCTGAAGAAGAAGGCTCTCCTCCGATTGGCCAGTAATGGAAACACCAGAGCAGGTGAGATACTGAGAGTGGGGGGGGACTAAACCAGAACCTCACACGGGGTTAAAAACCTGATCAAACCAAGTATAAAACCTAATCTAAGTTCAGGAGCTGGAGTGTTTGTAGAAAGGCTGTGTGTTTTGGAACCAGAGCTTCTGTGTTGGAAAGTCATGACACTAGTGTAGCGACTCACCTGGTTACTAATGCCTGCAGTGTTACCGCGGCAACACACACAGGTAGAGTCAGGATGTCTGTCCTTACAACAAGTCCCAAATGGTCACAAATAAAGGCCAAAAAAACCCATTGCTCACTTGTTGTAGTTTTTATTTCAGTGTTGCTCATGACATTTGAGTTTGACATCATTTAGTTTCTCTAAGTTTGGTCATGTGACATGTGCATGCTGTAATGGAGCTTTCTGACATTCGATTATAGAGCCTTCTATCACGAGCAGTTGTCTCAAACAGTTTTACAGAGTTGACGTGACGTTATCCTGAAGTTGTCTTTTTTTTCAGGTGATGGTGGCCACGGCTACCTGAAGGACTGGCTCTGGTGGGGCGGCCTCTTGACCAGTAAGAGTCTGTAACTCACTGTTACCCAGCACCGACATGTTTGCTTTGAAGCATCTAGTGGCGACCTTTCTCTTGTTGAACAGGCCCAGCGCAGATGGGTCTGATGAGGAAGTCACTGAAAAGAACACCTCAGGCCCATCTGGTTTCTCATGCGTCACATTTGATCAGGAGTGACAACATAAAGACTAAACAGGGCCCGGGGTGGGCAGGGGTGGGCAGGCCTCCTCTGGCGGGTCCAGGTGGTAGAGAGCAAACGTGATTAATATTTCATAGTCTTTGGGCGACTGAGCACCTGAAGATGTGTGCATCGTTACAGGTGTTTAATTTGAGAGAGAAAATCTAGTTTGTCCGAGTGGTATTGCCGTACTTGTTTGTGCAGTAATTAATGCAAATTGAAACAGGACTTAATATACTGCAAAGAGTGTTTTTGAGGTTTTGAGAGAATTGTTGACCCTTTATTCAGTTAAACTCTTTTCGACAAAGTGACATTTCTTTTTATGTTTTTCAGTGGGAGCAGGGGAGGCGTGCAACTTTGCTGCTTATGCGTTTGCTCGGCCACTCTGGTGACTCCGCTGGGCGCTCTGAGTGTGCTCATCAGGTAACGCACCTGGCATTATCGAGTATAAAGCAGTTTTAATGCAAACAAAGAGTGTAACGCAGCTGTCTGCTTTAGTGCATCAAAAACGTGTAAGGCCAATCCAGTATTTTATTTCCTGGAGTCTTATTTAGATTTTTTACTGAAGCTACCAGACTTTTATAATGTTCTTGGTGCATAAATTCTTGCTTAAGTTGGATAAATAACTACAGTTAGTTTCTTATTGTGCAACCTTTCACACAAACTTGTCACATAAAACACAAAAGTATGTAGTTTATGCTTTGGTTTATAACATAGTTTTATCATTAATGTAAAGCTATAGATGCTGTTGGTCAAGAGTCAAGACCAGGACTGTCAGGGCAAGACCGACTCAAGACCAGAGCCAGAGAACTGCACTGTAATGGATACAAGGAACAGTCCAGGTCCAGACTCACGGAGACAGAGTTAGTCCGGTCTTAGTCCAGGTCCAGACTCACGGAGACAGAGTTAGTCCGGTCTTAGTCCAGGTCCAGACCCATGGAGACAGAGTTAGTCCGGTCTTAGTCCAGGTCCAGACTCATGGAGACAGAGTTAGTCCGGTCTTAGTCCAGGTCCAGACTCATGGAGACAGAGTTAGTCCGGTCTTAGTCCAGGTCCAGACTCATGGAGACAGACTTAGTCCGGTCTTAGTCCAGGTCCAGACTCATGGAGACAGACTTAGTCCGGTCTTAGTCCAGGTCCAGACTCATGGAGACAGTTAGTCCGGTCTTAGTCCAGGTCCAGACTCATGGAGACAGTTAGTCCGGTCTTAGTCCAGGTCCAGACTCATGGAGACAGTTAGTCCGGTCTTAGACCAGCTTCACTGTATTTGAAAAGAACAGTGAGTAAATAAAACCTCACTCAAAGGTCATTCTCTGAGTGAGGTTTCTTTAAATGTTCAGGAGGATGTTTGCCTTGAGTGAGTCCTGCGTTTCAGTGCCGTCCTGTCCTCGTACCTGTTGGGCGAGGTGCTGAATATCATGGGGAAGCTTGGCTGTCTGCTGTGTGTGCTCGGCAGCGTCCTGCTCGTGATCCACGCTCCGCAGGAACAGGAAGTGACATCACTGCAAGAAATGACCGACAAACTGTTGGAGCCTGGTAAGATCACCGTAGACCTCGTTTAATTTAATCAGGAAAGTGCATTAACCTCAATTATTGGAAAGTGACTGTCTGTGTGCCGTCAGTGAGCTTTATCAGTTTGTTTGACTTGTATATAACGCTTGTAATAACACCACATGGAGGCGCCAGAGTCACACACAAATGGTTTTAGGACCTGTGCCTCTTTATCAAAGACTGTTAAACTGGCATCTGTCTGGTGAGAATAGCATATACATCAATAAAGCTGCAAAACATCAAGTGAGGGGACTTTCACGGCTGAGCTTTCAGTCCAAACGGCTTCAGTCTCGGCCCAGACCAAACTGATCCAAGGTCTGGTTCACTCGTGAACGAGAGTTTGGAGATAGTTCAGACTTCACGGCCGATTAAACTCATAAAGAAGAGAAAGCAAAATGAAATGGGGAAAACTGACATTGGTCAATTTTTTTTATTTTATTTGTATCATTTATAAAGCTTTAAAGCATGTCTTGTAGTGCATTGGAAGTTTCTGCAGTCTGTATTGACTCTTTTAAAAATATGTCTCTCTAGTTTTAGTTTTTATTTTATTTATCCTGTTAAGTCTATAAAATGAGCTGCTGAAGAGATTTACCACGTTGAAAACCTTTTTACGCTGTAGTTGCATGAGCAATAAAACACTGCGTAACAATGTGAGTCTCGGTGCAGACTTTCAGGAGACAAGACTGCCAAAGGTAAAATGTGTGTGACATTATAGACACAGACGTTATACAAATGCATTTGAGGTAAAGTAAGGCTGCGCAGAAATACATTTGCTCTATAGCTCTTTAGCGTTTTTGCTTGAGCTGCTAAAACAGCCCAGCAGCCAACATGAATGAGTAAAACTAGAGTAATCCAAATACTAGTACAGAAACTGAATAATGGCTCCGTTGGCTTTACTATAACTGCTCCTGTTTGCCTCATGTTGTGTTTGTGTTGAAGGCTTCCTGGTGTGCAGCGTCGGTGGTGTTGTTGTCATCTGTGGTACTCATCGTGTACTTCGCCTCGCCACGGTTCGTCCAACATCCTGGTTTACATCAGCATCTGCTCGCTGCTCGGGGCTTTCACCGTCTCCTCCGTGAAGGGCCTCGCCATCGTCATGCAAACCTGTGAGACATGACTCTATTTTGGAGTTTTAATGTGTTTGGTTTGATTCTGAAGTTTTGTCTCTTGATGTAGGTTTTTATGATTACAAGGTGCTTGGTAACCCTCTCACCTGGATCCTGCTGATCACTCTCATTGTTTCAGTTGTGACACAGGTGAGTTATCCTCTTCAGTCACTCTTTTGTTACTTACTCCAATGAAGGCAGAAACCTCGATGTATTAGAGACAATATTACATCATTATTGTTACAATATTCCAGTGTATTTACTGTATCTATTGTGGCAAGGTTTCATTGAGATCTGTCCTTTTTAAACAAATGTACAATTGGCCCAGGAAGTAGAGCAGGTCGTCCAATAACCAGAAGGTTGCTGGTTCGATCCCCGCTCTCTTCAGTGTATGTGGCACTGATGAACTCCAGCCACAGTCGGTGCTGGTCCCAAGCCCGGTTAAAGAGAGGTTGCACCAGGAACGGCACTCGGCGTTTAAATAAATACAATGAAACTCTTGTGGGTTACTCTGGTGACCCCTGAAAAAACAAAAACATGATTTATTAAGTTGAATCCTGTTTTGCCAAAACTCTGCTTTAGACGGACTTTGGAGGAGGTTTAAAGATGTTTAAAGGATGATTGTTACATTTTTAGGTGAACTACCTGAACAAGTCCCTGGACAGTTTCAACACACTGATGGTGTACCCCATATACTACGTCCTGTTCACGTCGGTGGTGCTGTCCACGTCCATCATCCTGTTCCAGGAGTGGTCCAGCATGTCCCCTGTGGACGTGGTCACTACCGTCGGGGCCTTCTTCATCATCGTGCTCGAGTGGCCATGCTGCACCTCTTCAGGGAGCTGCAGGTATGTCGCTTCAAAGACGAGACGTGTCGATGAATGCAGGTGACAGTTTACGTCTGACTTTGTCTTAAATATGATTTTGACAGGTGGTAAGAATAGACTTTCCGTTCTGCGGTCAGTGCTGTTGTCAGGACAGAAGTAGGTTTTACATTTGCATTCATAAGGGTGTTCAAAGTCTTGACTGTAACTGTTGATACATGTGGAAACTCATCTTGGTCCTCCAAACTTTCCTAAGGCCTTTCATCTTGAAATGTTAGCTGTGGGCAGATCGTGTGAGAAACAGGGAAACAGCAGGTGTTACAGGGATGTGACGGAGAGGCTGAGTCAGAACTCATTCAGGGCACTCCATGGGCCTTATTTCAGTCAAACCTGAATGTTTCAAAATGATAATATGGATAAAAATAAAATCTTATATTTTTTTATCTCTTAGATTAATATCTGACCTCCATATTTTTCTTAAGAAAAACAACAATTATGTATTCAGTGCCAACATAAAACATACCAAAGCAGCAGCACTGACAGAAGTGTAATTCCTTCTTGTCATAAACAATTTTTCTTTGCAGCTTTGAACTTGAGCACTGGGACTAGGCTTCAGCAGTGAACTCTTGTTATGAAGTAAACAGTCTGTGCCTACTGTTTTTATTCTAACGTAACATTTAAAGAAGAAGAACATCCAACAATTACACAGTTTGTGAAGGTTTGGGTTCCTGAAGTGGCAGGAAATTGACCAATACCCAGAGGTCACATGACTGCGTTTCTCAGGAGCTGATTGGGCGACTTACATCTTGATAATCACATGACACAGTGTTTGAGCTCCACTGAGCATTACCAGCTCTAGCTCTAGTGTTCTAGTGTCATGGGGTCGACTGGAGGGGCGGGACTCAGCCTCTCAGTGGTTTGGAAACATTTGGTAATTTGTGGTTAGTTCAAGGTTTGTTTTTTCCAGTGAAACTGAGAGGAATGCATTGGTAAAGAGTCACTAAAGCTAAAGCTCTCTGGTGCAGATGACTTTGAAGCAGCTGACAGAGCAACTGTCTCAACCAACGGAGAGTGCGAGACGCCCCACTGACGTTTCCTCAAACCGAACAATCGCAGCGAGGACAGACAAGAAGGAGGACAAATACGGACTGATGGACAACATGGTCATCGAGAGTCTGCCTCCGATGAGAGAGGACGGGCCCCGGGTCTTCATCATCAGCTGAGACCAAGAGGGAAAGGTGCCTCTGTAGTGTTTTTTTTTTTTTTTTTTTTTTTTTGTTAGGCACTTGCTTTTATAACGTTTCAAAAATCAACTTCTTGAACTTTTCTGTTCCTACTGAAATTCACCAGAGACTGAAAGTAATGTTGGTATTTTAGCCAGTTTTGGATATTTTATTGCAGTAATTGTGTATTTTTATGTGTTGTTTTTATTTAATTTCTTTTATTAAAGTCTCACACATTCACTCCAACAGTTCAAATTGTGTTTTAGTAAAAGTGTAATGCCCTGAGACTTGATACAGGTTGAAGAATATGAAGAAAAGGTGCCTAGATTTAATTGACACAGGTAGAAAATGGTCCAAAATTTCAACTTTTAATCACAGTTTAATTGTGACTTGTTTTTTTTTTTTCCTCGCCCGTTTCAAAACTAGAGTTATTGATTTTAAAAGTCAGAACCAAATGCTGAGAGATTATATCAAGCTTTGGGACAAAACATATTGGACTAAACCATTGTCATTTAAATATCTCTATCAGAGTTTATGTTCACCCTTTGATTTATTTTAACGTGCCGTGATTAGGTTTTAGCCGGACGGGCTGATGTGTTATTCAGACTCGTGAGTAAACTAGGTTTGCAGTATAAGAAGGACGAGAGGTGCCAATACACTTTAACAACTGTGTGAACAAACAAATACATACACATACATTTCCATCACTTATTAATACAGAGTGTGACTTGCAGCTGAACCTTTTCCTCCTGTTTTTAGGTCCAGCAAGTCTCTGACCGGACGGAAGGAGCTGAAACAGGCTTTAAAACGTAAACATAGGATAAATGTAGGCCTATTTTTTTAATATACATTTCTAAATGTGACGCCAAACAAACTATAATCCCAAACTACATTTGCTGTTTTGAATAGGGAATAGTTCTTGTGTCGTGTAAACAATTAATAAACTTAAAAAGACTCCAAACAGATTAAGAGCCACTGTTTTAGTTTCAGTTGCTCAATATGACCTGAAACTGCTGTTCCACCACGTGGTGAAAGTTTCTGCAGTTTGGACGTTTTTATTTCCTGCTGAAACTGTGGTCAATGAAGCTGCCAGAACTCAGTGCATTTTTATACAGGGGCTGCACATGATCTTTGACATGACCTCAGACATGACCTTATGACCTCAGACGAGACCTCAGACGTGACCTTAGACGAGTTTTTTTTGTCCTCTGGTCACTTATTAACTGTTCCGTCATCCATTCTGTTCTCGACCCAAACCGGTCTGGTCTCTGTGGGTTTGAGTCGGATTTTTAAGGGACATTTGACAGATATAACGTAAAGCCTGCTCTATTTCAGGCAGAGTTCCACTATAGCTGTGAAGAGAAGGGATTCCAGACCCAATTCCAGGCTGGACGACACAATTGAATACTATAACTTTACTGTAGTTTAAGGTCTTTTGTTGCAGATGAATCCGATTTATGTTGATATTGCAAAGGATTTTCTTACTGTAAGCCCCAAAACAAAGCGTTTGTTTTTTTGTTTGTTTGTTTTTTTTTTTTTGCATAATTGTGTTTTTAGACGCCCAAACGACGTCAAGAGGGATCATGAATTTCAAACATCCCATTGAAAGAGTCCTTCAGGAGAAGATTGTGCACTGACCTGTGGCTGATGACCGCACTTTTATGAAGCAAGCCCTTTTAAACTTTTCAGCGAGTGTCGATAACGAACAAACCCCTGGATTATTGTTGAACATGTTGAATAGTCTACAGTCTGCTTTTTATAATGTATTAAAATTAAAAAAAGAATTATGTAAAATGTTTCTTGTTTTGGTCTGTCTAATGTTGGTGGTTTAAGAACTTACTGTAGAAACAAGGAATCCAGACTCCATTTGTTTTAAATGAACTTCTAAAAACCTGTGCTTGTCATCTGCCCCCTGGTGGATTTGTTCATGCTCTGCAGTCAACAGCCCAGAGGGGTTCTATTTTTCAGGAACAACTTTGTTCATTTTAAAAAGGTTACTCTAGGAACTGTGTAAAAAGTGTTAGCAGTACTTTAATATGAATATATTTCAAGCATTATGTATTATAGAAATATTGGTGTTTAAACCAATTAAAAGTCACCTTAGATTTTATTTAATAATGAACTTTGGAATTCACTTTAAGCTCTGATTGTTGGTAATAATTCTTACACAAAAGGAAATCATATTAAACTGTTTTTATTAATAATAATCTGTTGAAAATGGAAAGAGTAGTTGACTTATAGGCACAGAACACATATTTAAATATGGTTATCAAAGGCTCCTGCTCAGTTTTGCTAGATTTATGTAGATTTGTCAGCCTTAATTTTGACTCAGAACCTTCAGTTCTATGTCCTCTACGTCAGAAAATACTTTTGTGTCTGCTGCTCCTGTAAATAATCTCCTGTTTTATTGTATTGGTCCAAAAGGTAAATTTGGGAAAAGGAGCGATAGACACTTGTCCTCCAGCTTTAATTTATACTTTATTTATAGTTATTTTCTATTTAAAACTTATTTTAAGGAGTTCCTTCATCAGTGACGGTACTTTACTGTATTTCAACATTATGTCCTGCTTTTTTAGACATTTACATTTAGTCATTTAGCAGATGCTTTTATCCAAAACAATGATGTAAGTATAGACTATATTTAATCCACAGACTGAGCCATTCACTAATGACTCTCACAGTGTCTTCTGTTCAGTGAGTTGTTCCCTCTTCTTCTGAGCAGCTTGTGTCGTTATATTGTTCAGGAACTGTTCGTCCTGGAAACACACAGGAGCCAAGTGTTTATCTGTTAAACCTCAGTAGGCTCATTATCCTGCAGCGAGGCGTCCGGAGACTCCATGACACACGGCTAAAGGCCCGTACACACCGAGATGAATATCGGCACGCGTTATTCGCCAGCGTTTTTCTAAGAGTCAGTGCAAGGCTTTCAGCAGGACACCAACTACCGATGCTCTATTCAAGTCTGTCCATCTGTGTCCAGTCACTTTCTGGTGTGATTATGAGAAGACATCACTTAAAACTGTAAATCTTATTTACAATTGTATTTATAACATTGTGTTGCATCTTTCCTGGGGCTCTTCTCTGGGGTCTTCTCTGGGGGTCTTCTCTGGGGTCTTCTCTGGGGCTCTTCTCTGGGCTCTTCTCTGGGCTCTTCTCTGGGGCTCTTCTCTGGGGCTCTTCTCTGGGCTCTTCTCTGGGCTCTTCTCTGGGGCTCTTCTCTGGGGCTCTTCTCTGGGGCTCTTCTTTGGGGTCTTCTCTGGGGCTCTTCTTTGGGGTCTTCTCTGGGGCTCTTCTCTGGGGCTCTTTCTTGGGGCTCTTCTCTGGGCTCTTCTCTGGGCTCTTCTCTGGGGTCTTCTCTGGGGCTCTTCTCTGGGGCTCTTCTCTGGGCTCTTCTCTGGGGGTCTTCTCTGGGGCTCTTCTCTGGGGGTCTTCTCTGGGCTCTTCTCTGGGGCTCTTCTCTGGGCTCTTCTCTGGGGTCTTTCCGGGGTCTTCTCTGGGGTCTTCTCTGTGCTCTTCTCTGGGCTCTTCTCTGGGGTCTTCTCTGGGGCTCTTCTCTGGGGCTCTTCTCTCGGCTCTTCTCTGGGGTCTTTCCTGGGGTCTTCTCTGGGGTCTTCTCTGGGCTCTTCTCTGGGGCTCTTCTCTGGGGGTCTTCTCTAGGGCTCTTCTCTGGACTCTTCTCTGGGCTCTTCTCTGGGGCTCTTCTCTGGGACTCTTCTCTGGGCTCTTCTATGGGGCTCTTCTCTGGGGCCCTTCTCTGGGGTCTTCTCTGGGGGTCTTCTCTGGGACTCTTCTCTGGACTCTTCTCTGGGCTCTTCTCTGGGACTCTTCTCTGGGCTCTTCTCTGGGGCTCTTCTCTGGGGCCCTTCTCTGGGGTCTTCTCTGGGGGTCTTCTCTGGGGCTCTTCTCTGGGCTCTTCTCTGGGGCTCTTCTCTGGGCTCTTCTCTGGGGCTCTTCTCTGGGGCTCTTCTCTGGGGCTCTTCTCTCGGCTCTTCTCTGGGGGTCTTCTCTGGGGGTCTTCTCTGGGCTCTTCTCTGGGGCTCTTCTCTGGGGGTCTTCTCTGGGGCTCTTCTCTGGACTCTTCTCTGGGCTCTTCTCTGGGGCTCTTCTCTGGGACTCTTCTCTGGGCTCTTCTATGGGGCTCTTCTCTGGGGCCCTTCTCTGGGGTCTTCTCTGGGGGTCTTCTCTGGGACTCTTCTCTGGACTCTTCTCTGGGCTCTTCTCTGGGACTCTTCTCTGGGCTCTTCTCTGGGGCTCTTCTCTGGGGCCCTTCTCTGGGGTCTTCTCTGGGGGTCTTCTCTGGGGCTCTTCTCTGGGCTCTTCTCTGGGGCTCTTCTCTGGGCTCTTCTCTGGGGCTCTTCTCTGGACTCTTCTCTGGACTCTTCTCTGGACTCTTCTCTGGGCTCTTCTCTGGACTCTTCTCTGGGCTCTTCTCTGGGGCTCTTCTCTGGGGTCTTTCCTGGGGTCTTCTCTGGGGCTTTTCTCTGGGCTCTTCTCTGGGGTCTTTCCTGGGGTCTTCTCTGGGGCTTTTCTCTGGGCTCTTCTCTGGGGTCTTCTCTGGGGTCTTCTCTGGGGCTTTTCTCTGGGCTCTTCTCTGGGCTCTTCTCTGGGGTCTTTCCTGGGGCTCTTCTCTGGGCTCTTCTCTGGACTCTTCTCTGGGGCTCTTCTCTGGGCTCTTCTCTGGGGCTCTTCTCTGGGGCTCTTCTCTGGGGCTCTTCTCTGGGGTCTTTCCTGGGGTCTTCTCTGGGGTCTTCTCTGGGCTCTTCTCTGGGGCTCTTCTCTGGGGCTCTTCTCTGGGGCTCTTCTCTGGGCTCTTCTCTGGGGCTCTTCTCTGGGGCTCTTCTCTGGGGCTTTTCTCTGGGCTCTTCTCTGGGGTCTTTCCTGGGGTCTTCTCTGGGTTCTTCTCTGGGGCTCTTCTCTGGGGCTCTTCTCTGGGGCTCTTCTCTGGGGCTCTTCTCTGGGGCTCTTCTCTGGGGTCTTTCCTGGGGTCTTCTCTGGGGTCTTCTCTGGGCTCTTCTCTGGGGCTCTTCTCTGGGGCTCTTCTCTGGGGCTCTTCTCTGGGGCTCTTCTCTGGGCTCTTCTCTGGGGCTCTTCTCTGGGGCTCTTCTCTGGGGCTTTTCTCTGGGCTCTTCTCTGGGGTCTTTCCTGGGGTCTTCTCTGGGTTCTTCTCTGGGGCTCTTCTCTGGGGCTCTTCTCTGGGGCTCTTCTCTGGGGCTCTTCTCTGGGGCTTTTCTCTGGGCTCTTCTCTGGGGGTCTTTCCTGGGGTCTTCTCTGGGCTCTTCTCTGGGGCTCTTCTCTGGGGCTCTTCTCTGGGGCTCTTCTCTGGGGCTCTTCTCTGGGCTCTTCTCTGGGGTCTTTCCTGGGGTCTTCTCTGGGCTCTTCTCTGGGGCTCTTCTCTGGGGCTCTTCTCTGGGCTCTTCTCTGGGGCTCTTCTCTGGGGCTCTTCTCTGGGCTCTTCTCTGGGGGTCTTTCCTGGGGGTCTTCTCTGGGTTCTTCTCTGGGGCTCTTCTCTGGGGCTCTTCTCTGGGGCTCTTCTCTGGGGCTCTTCTCTGGGCTCTTCTCTGGGGCTCTTCTCTGGGGCTCTTCTCTGGGGCTCTTCTCTGGGCTCTTCTCTGGGGGTCCCAGGCTCATTGTCATAACAACACATTATTATATTATAAAAAGTTAATACAAGTGAACATTTGAACATTACACCGGTCACAAACACATCCCTGTGTGGTTTGTCCACACTTGTGTCTCTGAATGTCCTGCTGCTGCTTCTGCCTCGCCCTGGCCCTCGGGTGGTTGTACCCTGCGGTCCGGTTCTCCACAGTCCCGCTGGTCTCTCATGTGAAGACGAGGGGTTGAGGAAAGACAGAACCGCAAAGTACTTCCACTTTTTCCTAAACTACTGCTCTTCTCCTCTCCTTTAAATACATGTTCCTCTTTCTGCGCTCTTTCTCTGGATAAACACACTCGTCAGTGGAAAACTAGTTCTACTGCAAATTGGCTCCAGCTTTAGCTAGCTAGTAATATATACCGTTAACCTCTCCTGCTTCTGTCTCCAGCCGTGGTTGGGAGACAGAGGGCC
Organism: Neodontobutis hainanensis; assembly: GCA_024349245.1. Classification (NCBI taxonomy): domain Eukaryota; kingdom Metazoa; phylum Chordata; class Actinopteri; order Gobiiformes; family Odontobutidae; genus Neodontobutis; species Neodontobutis hainanensis. Next base: position 4,371 of record JALDNG010000352.1, on the reverse strand, counting down.
GGAGGTTTTCCTCCCAGGGTTAACTTCCTAAACTTCACGCAGTTTGATGGTGGCATATAAGAACAAAGAGCCGTCTCACTGCCTTTTGAGATGCTTTATTTTTCTGGCAGCACAGGAATACACTACTCATACCTAACTACACTGGTCACTGTATTACTCTCGCACTACACTCATCCACTGCTCTGCAGGACCTCCGTTGGCCCCCCACCAAACGCGATTGACTCCAAAACAATCTAGATCATTTGTTATAGTGTTTGAGATGTATATAATTCTTTTATAGGTCATATGAGGTCACCCAGCCGCTATGTTCCGCCTCCGTTTGTTACGACGTAAGCACTAGAGCAAGCCTCTGACTGGTTAACGCAAATTTTTGCCAAAGTTCAGATTTTTCAACTCGTGCAAATGAAGTGTTGGATGCACTTTTACGTGTTAAAGCAATGCTAAAACGCAATTAGACACGTGGAAATCCTGCACGATTATTATTATACTTATTGTAGGACTTTGTGTCAAATACAAAGTTTACAGTTTACACACAGCTGGTCCTAGAGTATTTTAGTCTTCAATATACATTTTGGTCAAGCTATAAATACATTTAATCCGGTTATAGACAGTTTATTATGGGCTTTAAAGTGGTTTTAAACTGACTTTAATCAGGTCTAAAGGTATTTAAGCTGGAACTGGATCTGGAAAGATTTAAAGTGGTCTTGGACCTTAAGTGGTTTAAAAATTATTATAACCAGGTTTTAATCAAAACTGTATCACCAAACGCTCTCCTGGAGGTGGACAGGTCTTACTTTTAGAAAAATCCCACACTAACAGAAACCACAGAACGTCCCAGTGGGGAGGGTGTCCTTAAATTAAACACGAGCCACAGATGCAACTATGTGCCCCGTATTATCTGTAGAGCACAGGTTTACAGAGTGCCCCCTGCATTTATGGCACTCACTTTGCAAATGAGTGCCACTCTGTGGAAACAGAGGACATGTATTTGTTTTTCAAATGAGTCTTTAACGAAGAAGAAGAAGAAGAAGAAGAAGAATTACTGTTCGAGGAAACCACCTCCTCGTGAAGGTTTATTAATACTATTCTAATTTAAATAACACACTATATCTATTTCAGTGAGTCATGCTTCTAAGAATACTTGTTGGAAAAAAGCGTCAGCTAAATAAATAAATGTAAATGTAATGTTTATATCAGTGTTCGCTGGCTGTACATTTTTGACTTTAACATTAAGAGGGTCTTTAAAATACTAGTCCAGGTTTAAATGTAGGTGTAATAATACATTTAAATACTCTTGGGTTTAAGGAACTGTACAGAATTTATGTGAACAATGTATGTTTCATCTGCAGTCTTCTGTTCCTCTCACGTCCACCAGGTGTCGCTGTGACACAAAGCACGGTGCTGCTCTGACATCTACAGTCTGAGGAGGCGGAGCTGTACTTCCGCAAAAAATACACTTTTTCTGAAGCATTTATTGCTTTCAGTGAGCCTCCTGCAGAGGCATTATTATAGTTCAGAAATTAAAAATCTGAAAGTGTCTCACCTGGATCTGCAATAAAACCGCACAACACGCCCTCAGCAAACAGTCGCTGTAATGAGCAGAAACATATTAGTGGCTGTGAGTTTCCATTTGTGTGACACTTATCTTCAGGCTGTGGAGCAAAGTTTAAAATGCTCTGAATGTGATTTAATATATATTTAAAAAAGAAACGAGAATCCTTTTGCTTTGATTGAACAAAAGTCGTCACGTGTTCAATGATGTATGTTGTTTAATTGTTAAAAAAGACTGCTGTTGTGGAAAGGATAGTTTTCTGGATAACTCCAGGGGATCAGCTGCTGGGATAGGCTCCGGTCACTCCCTCCTCTAACTGTGTGGGGCTCACCTGGTACACTCGTACACTCGGGAGACGTGGGTTTGGTTCCAGCTGGGTCATTTGGACTCCATGATTTAAAGTGCTTTGGGCTCATGAATGATATAAAAAACATTTTATTAATGTCGTCGGTGTCTAATGTTTCCACACAAACTCCAGAACTATAAACTCAGGTGATCGAACCTTTCAGGTGAAAAAGGAGCCCTTTGAGAAAAACTTATCTCTAAATGTGACACTATCACCAGATTTTATAAATCCATCCATCAGTGTTCACACGCTACTGCGAAAAATCTACTGCATTTTTTACATTTCTAAATATGGGCAATTAACATTTGTAAAATCTGTAGCATGTGATAAATACGACTGTAATGTCCGTCACAAAGTCTCCATTAACAAATAGTTTTCACTTCACTTCTTTCTCTGAAAACTGTAGTGTTCTGTGTTCTGGCTAAATTTGTGATTGTATTTTGACTTAAAATAAATAAAAAATGTTTAAGAGGACGTTACAAATCATTTAAATCTAAAGTACAATGAAGCGCTTTAACTGTGACAATAACATATTTACTTTGAGCACTTTCATTTGTATAGAATGTCCTGTTTGTTCCTCTTTTAGACGTAGATTTCTGCCATAATCACTCATTCAACACACGACCATAATAATTACGACTGCGACTCTAAATCCATCTCTGGTTTTAAAAACCCTCTGCTGCAACAAGTCGATGAAAAACATAATTACATTTTTATGCTTTGATTGGCTTCTATTGAGTTTTCCCTGACGGCCTCCAGCTGAGTCTGGATCCTCATAATCCGCTCCAGCACAACGACCCGAGGGACAGATGCTTCCTGATAACCGCCCCACGTCTTTATGTTTGTCGTGCGAGAGTCTAAGCCCTGAACATGAATGTGTGGACACTGGAGACGTCGTTCAGAGAGGGATTACTGTGATCTGTGCCCACGCAGGTCACCGACTGCACCATGTGTTGGTTCCAGCTCAGGCTCACTTCTCCAATACAACTTTTGCAGAAACAATAACTGAACAGCTGGTGAGAAGGTGGGAGTTCTGTGTTCAATTACCAATGGGTGTTGTTCAAATCCAAGGGACATCCTAAAAAAAGATAAAAACAGAATGTGTTCTGCATTAGTGAATACAAACTTCTGTAAATACAAGACTGTCACCTGATCATTAGCAAATATACATTTTTCAGAAACCTTTCGAGGAGAAAATGGATGAGTGTATAAAGAAGTTTAAAGTTAAATGAAGTGAAAACAGGACTGTTCCCATTTCAAACCTGTGTTTCTGTATTTATCTGTCTCTCAGCTGTGGAGCCGGTGAACACTGACTTTCTGCTTGTAGGCTTCAGCTGGTGTAGCCTACTCTCTAGCCACTCACTGACAGCACACACACGTGAGTTTGTGCAGAATATGTTTATGTCCTTTTGTCTGAGAATGCTCACAGCACAGAGTTCAGGTTGGACAAATGACACTGAAGTTGAAAACTAAAAAAGAGTCTAAATAAATCTGTTTAACCTGAAGGCAAAAAAAACAAACATAAAAATACTCATTTGCACAAAAAACATTTAAAAGTCATTATAATAAACTCCAGGCACAGACTTAATTGAGGAATGTGGCAGTGTTCTGTGAAGTCTACCTCGTTTACAGCCCTAACGTTCTCTCTGAAGCCGCGTTTCTCTTTTGTTCTGTCTTATTTCTCACTTGTTTATGATGCGTTGTGAGGAATGACCTGGTGCTTCAGGGGTCGGCCTTCAGGGATCCCCTCCTGCTCCTCTTCTTTTCCTGCACAGGGCCCGACAGTGGAAGTAATGGCCCACAGAGTCCTGTTCGTCTCTGTCCTCCTTCTCAGCCGGGGAAGTAATGAGCCGGAGACGGTCTGCCCCTGAGGAGACTAGAACTGCTCGACGTGGAGTCCCAGCAGCAGAAAAGACTAAAGACAAGAGGAAATAAGCTCTAAGTGTGATAAAGACAGAAATGCACAGAACACGATGATAGAGCCACAGGAGGACAAGCATGAATGTGTAATACAGTCTTTACGTACGGACACATGCTTTCAGACAGGTTTTTCATTAAAGATACCTCGTGGCACATGTTTCCACTGCCGTCGGGCCTTTGTGGGGAACTCCTCTTAAACCTGGATCTGGCTCCTCTTTTGTTCATCATGTGATCCTGTTGTTTCAGATGGACCTCGATACAAAAAGCCTTTATAGTATTGTCCCTTCTTGATGCTGAGGGAACATGCTCCTAAATATTCTCTGTGTTTCCACACATCCAGCTTTACTAACGAAGCTACTGGTTATCTGTGCTTGTGTCGTTACAGAGCACTAAATGTTTTCGGCCATAAGTTAACGGCAGGAAAACGGTAGTAAGACATGAGCAGCCCCAGCTTTAATTCCACAGTTATTAAACGTTTTAACTCAATTTCCAACCCTTCTCCTGCACCGATCACCTCCTGCTCTCGTCACACGACACATTCGTTTCAGGAAGT